>OY986437.1:235187760-235720260 GCA_963920525.1 Dichetophora obliterata | reverse complement strand
CATATGGGTATTTTAAGGGTTACGCACGTGACATTCGTTAGCATATAACGAATATGAAGTTAATTTTGGCTCCTGCTAATCTCTACGCGAGTACATTGCATAGACCTAATTGTAAACACAGGCTGCTATTTGTTTTGAAGACATAACATTATATAAGAGATTTAAAAGTGTGAAATAGTTTAGGATTATTTTCCAATCATTTATGAACTATTTCGCTAAATTGAAGAAACTTAGCGCAATTGTGTTTAATCTTATTACATTTGATTAAGTTTTTCTACCGCTTATTAAACATCGGCTATAGCTAGAAGAAACATTTTCTCGGGAAAATAAGAAATTTTTTATTGAGCCCCTGGAAAAATATATGTGTGGTAAAAAAAGTCCAGGGTATTAATAAAAATAACAATGAATTTTGAAAAAACCCCGTTTTTATGATCTTAAACAGCATTTTGTGAGAATTATGATTTTTATACTGACAAAAAGCTGCAAACATTTTTATTACTATTGTTATTATTAACATTAAATTACATTGAAAAATTACCGCTATCCGGAGACTTGAACAGCGGCTGCGTAAGCATAGGTGCATTAGTTTATCCATTCGACCATCGGAGTTGTATGAGCACAGAGTAAGAAAATAAACACGTTAGCTTTGTAAGCATTTTTAAAGCATTTTTTCTAGAAATATAAGGAAAGCAACCGTAAAATGTATCACTTGTGGTGTACAAAAAAAGAAACACTTACATGTATTTCTTTGAAATATCCAAGTATGCTTAGTATGCTGTAGGAACGAAAAAAAATTTCCATAACAAAAACATTGAGATTTTTGACAACGAACAGGCAGCGAAATTTTTTCGCCAGCTGGTACGCTGTAGAAGCAAAAATTATTGCTATGTTGCCAAATTTCCATTCGTGAATGGAGAGTTGAAATATCAAAATTTCGCTGTCGATTATATGCCCGTACATTTAATTGGCGCGGAAATTTGCCATTTAACAATAAAAAATAAGGAGTAAGAATGTTAAAGTGTTGAATTTGTTCTTTATCAAATTTATTGTTGAAATTATATAGTTTATTAATGAGTAGTCTTGCCTTTTATAGTAAATAAAATTGCAGCAATAAAATTATTAATCTGTCAACCAGAACAGCAAGTGCTTTATCTATACACAAAAATTTTGACTCTACACAAATATTTCTCGTGTAGAGTTATATGCCCAAAAATTTTCGTTCCTACAGCATACTAAGCTTAATTAAAAATATCCAGCTAATATTTCTCCAAATTTAAGAGATAATGCTGTAGAATGTTGCATGCGGACTTTATATCAATATAGTTTTTCTTCAAATTATTTCTGCTTTTATAGAATTTTTGGAGGTATTACTTTAATCATACCTTCATCTCTTATATTTAAGTAAAAACTTGTCTTCAAAACCAAAAAGCTGTTTTAATAACGCTGCAACGAAATCAAGACGTAAGGTCGTTAAATCATGTAAAAACTCTCTACATTAAGGAGAAAACTCTATAGAATACAGAAAAAAATCCATACCTATGAATTGAAGCTACAGTTTCTTAAATTAAGGGAAGCAGATTTTTTTTGAGTCTATTATAATTATAATTATTTTTTTTGGTACAATATTGAAGAATGCCCTTTTGCTGTTATGCTTTTGTATTTTTTTATGAAATGTCGATAGTTAAACTAACAAAGTGACAAGTGAAAAATTTGATGTATTCAGGAATGCCGATTTTGTTTTAAAAATGCAATATCTTTTGGCATTAAAATAAAATTTTTACTTTACTTTCTTATTTCAACTTTCAGCTTCCAATGTAAAAAATCCTTACAATAATTTTAAGCAATCTAGAAAATGTCTTGGTTAGTTAGCCAAAAACAAATTTCCTTCAAAAGTGCATTTATTCCTGTTGCGAGCAGAGCTGGGTTGTAATGATTCCGTTTTAATTTAATTCCACCTCAATTCCAATTCCTTGGAACTAGGAATTGGTAATTGTACATTTCAATTCCTCAGGAATGTATTGTAATTGGAAAAACTTCTCAATTATATTATGGGAATTTTAATTGGAATTGGAAAAAATTGTCAATTCCATTACAGGAATTGTAATGGGTAATTGACCACTTCAATTCCTCAGAAATGGAATTGAAAAAAAATTGTAAATTCCATTACGGGAATTGTAATTGGTAATTGAACGCCTCAATTCCATAGGAATAGAATTGGAAAACATCGCTTTGTTAGTAGATTAATGAAAATTTGTACAGGGGTGTGGAAGTTCTGTACCGATCACCTTAAAAAAAGTCAGCGAGGTTGAACTAGGTTGCGCATCAGCTAAATATTTTGTTCTTGTCAAAATGTGGTATTAAAATAAAAAATTGGTATCTTTGATAATAAATTTATTTGTAAATATTTCATTAACCGACTAATACTAGATGTCAAATAAAGTTTTCTAATACAAAATGAAGTAGTTTTGAGTTAATGAAAAAGTAATTGAAATTATAACTTCAAATTACATTTCCTGTAATAGAATTGACGATTTTTTCCATTCAATTTATGAGGAGTTGAAGTGTTCAATTACTAATTACAATTCTTGTACTGGAACTGACGATTTTTTCCAATTCCATTCCAAGGAATTGAGGTGTTCAATTACCAATTACAATTCCTGTAATGTAATTGACCATTTTTCCCAATTCCATTCCAAGGAATTGAGGTGTTCAATAACCAATTACAATTCCTGTAATGGAATTGACGATTTTTTCCAACTACAGTCCTGAGAAATTGATGTGTTAGTTTACCAATTACAATTCCTGTAATGGAATTGACCATTTTTCCCAATTCAATTCCAAGGAATTGAGGTGTTCAATTACCAATTACAATTCCTGTAATGGAATTGACGATTTTTTCCAATTACATTCCTGAGGAATTGAGAGGACCATTTACCAATTCCTAAATCAAAGGAATTGGAATTCAATTGTAATGAGTACTTTTTGACTCAGCTCTGGTTGTGAGACACCATCGATGTATCAAAGATGGTCAAAAGTGTGAGAAATTTTGTTTGATGAAAAGGAAAAATGAAAGTTCCGGGTTTTTAAAAGAAATCTTCCTAGATTTTTCGAAAAACACTCACTGTTCTGGGCTGACCTTGCAATGCAGCAACTCCTACGTATTTTCCCTTAATGCAACTAACTATAGGTTTAGCCTTTTAACTTGTTGTGTGTATCCACTGTTCCATTTCATATAAGAAAACATGCCATATGAATTCGTACATATATGTAACACTTCAGTAGATATAAAAGTATTTAATTGTTTGTTTTTGACATGTGTCACAACCACATCGCCTGCACAACAAAATAACAATAACTTAAAAACACTACAACAAAGTATAACCTATTAAATTACGGTCGGTCAGAAACGACATTAAGAACACAGAATGCCACTATGATGCTTCAGAAAATTTTCTATATTCTTTTAGAACGCGCTTAAATTAAAAAAAAAATATTATTTTCCTGTCATTTCGGTTCGGAAAATTTTGATATTCCTCCCAAATTTATTTAATTTATTTATAATGTGGCACATATAACTTACAAATTACAAGTCTAGTATCAAATTTGAGATACTGAATAGAGGAGCATGTTAAAACTACAAACCAACAAAGAGAAAAAAAGAAATAATACAAACATTTTAACAAAACATGTGTGTTCTTGGACAGGATACAGGTGGGGGAATGTGCGGTTTCGTAGCAAACGGGAGAGGCGGTTAAAATAATAACAGTATTAATACGAAAAACACAAAAATAAAAGTAAGAGTCACAATAAGAAAAGTACGACTGAGTTTCTTCTAAGAATTATTGCGATGTACATATATGTTTAAAAAAGTTTGCATTGGCATACCAAAAATGTTTGCATCTTACTCAAGTGACATGAAAGCGCTAAAATTGAGTTAAAATTTTAATAAATAGACGTACTCTTAAAATTGTTCACGCTTTTGTGCAAGTGAGAGCAAGATGTAAATTAAATTTCTCAGAGAGCTTTAAAATAAAATTTTTTTGTTATTGCCATGATAGAATTACCAGGTACTCTTAATCGCTACTTTTACTCGTTACTTTGGGCATATAGTGTCCATGATATAATTACCAGGTATTATTATTCGCTGAAAATCAGCTGGGGATAAACTGTCATTTTGGGCATATAGTGTCAAAATGTAGCGAGTAGGTAGAATCAGTGTTGCTTCTTGTATTATTTCAAATCAGAAATCTGCAAACGATAGGGGTATTCACAATGTGGTGTATTTGGGATTAGTTTTTATAAAATATCCAATATTTAAATGTTATTGTGAACGAACCTTTATTAAAGTAATTTTTAAAATCAGCAAATTTTTTTGTGTATTTTTGTTTGGAAATATAAATGGAAATCATCATTTTACTGTAGGAAATCATAAAAAAATTTAAACAAAACACTACATTATAATAATTTTTATTAAATAATCTTACAATGCAGCCAGTAGCTGTGAGTAAAAATGCGTTTGGGAATGCATTATGTATTTTGTTTTTGTAATTTTACAAAACTTAATACAAATATCAAATTTAAATATTTATCTTTTTCATGCACTTGATGTTAGTGGCGTAATAAACAACAATTTTATTAGTTCATTACTTCAGAAATTAAGTAAGCATAAGAGCAACAATATGATTCAAAGTTCTAATGTCTGACATTAAAAAAGTTCAAATACTATGAAGCCTTTGTATCGTTTATCGTAATACAATCAGCCCTATCATGAATAATTTTTCACGTGGAATCGGAAAAGGGAGTTTTAATTTTTAAGACAAAGCTCAAGAACATTTTAGAAATTTTAAATGCAAATTCATTCATCAACGGTTTATCAACAAATCAGAAAATTTTTATCCGAAAATGCATTCTGCATTTTATTAAGAGCTCTTTCACAGGTGCGGGAAGTTCGTTTGGTGAAGACAATTCAGCGAGTTTTTTCTGTACTCCTTGCACATTAAATGTTCCTACCATTGGCTTGATTAAAGATCGCCTCCAAATCTTTTATTTTTTCCATAAATGCAGCTGATGGCTTTTTCAGCCCTCCCTGCGAGACTTCATCCAACCATGTAAAGGAGCAGTCTTTACTTTGAAAACTTTCAAAATGTAGCCTTTTTATTATATAGCCTGCAACGTACTCTAAGGCGTCCTCATGCAGTTCGTCAATTTCGTCACCTGTTAATGTTCATATGTAGACATCTGGGTAAAAGTAAAAGCAAAAATTCCCTTTTACTTCTTTGTGTGTTTGCAGTACTTTTATTTGACACCAATTTGACACTATATGCCCAAAGTAACGAGTAAAAGTAGCGATTAATAGTACCTGGTAATTCTATCATGATAGTGTCAAATTGGTGTAAAATAAAAGTACTGTAAGCACACCAAGAAGTAAAAGGGGATTTTTGCTTTTACTTTTGTCCAGATGTCTACATATGAACATGAACAGGTGACGAAATTAACGAACTGCACGAGGACGCCTTATAGTACGTTGCAGGCTACATTATAAAAAAGCTACATTTTGAAAGTTTTCAAAGTAAAGACTGCCCCTTTACATGGGTGGATGAAGACTCGCAGGGAGGGCTGAAAAGCCATCAGCTGAATTTATAGAAAAATAAAAGATTTGGAGGCGATCTTTAACCAAGCCAATGGTAGGAACATTTCAGTGTGCAAAGAGTATAGAAAAAAACTCGCTGAGTTGTGTTAAGCAAACGATCTTCCCGAACCTGTGAAAGAGCTCTTCATAAAATGCAGAATGCTTTTTCGGACTAAAAATTTAAAAAAAGATAAAAAAAATCAAAAAATAAAACAAAAAATGTTGGCAACAAAAAACTTTTGCAATTTCATTTATAAAGTGATCAGCCCTATCATGAATAATTTTTCACGCGAAATTAGAAAATGGAGTTTTCATTTTTATGATAAACCTTAAGACCATTTTGGAAATTTTTAATGCAAATTTGTTGATAAGCCATTGATGAACGAATTTGCATTTAAAATTTCCAAAATGTTCTTGAGCTTTGTCTTAAAATTAAAACTCCCTTTTCTGATTCCGCGTAAAAAATTATTCACGATAGGTCTGATTGTATTACGCTAAACGATACCAAGGCTTTATAGTATTTGAACTTTTTTAAAGTCAAACATTAGAACTTTGAATCATATTGTTTCTCTCATGCTAACTTAATTTTTGATGTAATGAACTAATAAAATTGTTGTTTATCACGCCACTAATATCAAGTGCAAGGACAAGATAAATATTTAAATTTGATATTTGTATTAAGTTTTGTTAAATTACAAAAACAAAATGCATAATGTTTATTCCCAAAAGCATTTTTACTCAACACGGAAGAGGCTACTGGCTGCATTGTAAGTTTATTTAAAAAAAATTATTATAATGTAGTGTTTTGTTTAAATTGTTTCATGATTTCTTACAGTAAAATGATAATTTCCATTTATATTTCTAAACAAAACTACACACAGAACTTAGCTGATTTTAAAAATGCTACACTTTATTAAAGGTTCGTTCACAATAACTTTTAAATAATGGACATTATATAAAAACTAATCAAAAATACACCACATTGTGAATACCCGTATCGTTTGTAGATTTCTGATTTGAAATATTACAAAAAGCAACACTGTTTCCACCTACTCGCTACATTTTGACACTATTTGCCCAAAATGACAGTTCATCCCCAGCTGATTATCAGCGAATTCTGGTAATTATATCATGGTAATTGCAAAGTCTTAAATAAATTTAAACGGTTTCAAAAAGGTTTTTGTTGTTGCCGTGATTTCTGTCAATTATTTACTTTATAAGCTAGACTTGTTGCTTGAACAATTTTGTGACTTCGCCTCTGCATAACACGCGTGTTCATTTAAAAGAATAGTTTTTGTGGTAATATTTTTTTAATGCAATTTGAAAGTCATTTAAGGTTTTTTTTTACTCTGCAGGTGTTTTAATAAAAAAATTATTTTATTACATTCTTAGATAATGGGCAAAAACAATAAACCTTTAGATGCAGTTCTAATTAAACAAATTGAAGATTGTTTACAAAATGGTATGACATATCGTTAAATTTCAGTGTGTTCGAAAGTTTCACTTGGTGTCATAAGCAAATTTCGCAAAACATTCGAAAATATTCCAACCAAAAACAAATGCCGACGAAAAAAGCTCATTTCTGAAACCCTTGAAAGGGAGATTGTTCGAGATCTACGCGTTCAGAAATTTGAAAATGCAGTTAAAATCAAACAGTTTCTAAGCGACCATGAAAATATGAGCGTTTCAGCTGAAAAAGTACTAACTAAGAGACACCAAAACCTCAGGCTTAATTTTGCAAAAAATACGGAAATTGGATAGATGACCCGAGAAACAAATTGTGTCCATACCAAAATACTCAGGCACAAGAGTCCAGAGTGTCGGACTCAATTTTATTTTTAAAAGCTAGGAGTAATAACGAAAAACTGCGAAGTTTTTGCGAATCGGACCCGAGAATAAAATTCATATATTGTGTCGAAGTACCTGATATGTATCGAAACTGGCCCGAGTCTAAACTTCAATGTACCCGAAACATACCCAACAAGTACCTCGAAAGTCACCTGAAATAGTACCGTAGTAAGTCTGTATTATGTCAATAAATTGCTCAAAAATTAGCGACTGACGAGTGCCCGAATCGGTCTTCGTTCGTACATTGTGCCTGCCCAAGGTGTTCTAGAACTGACACTTCTTTCGGTGCAGAGGTCGCACATTTACCGATACGGGCACCAGACATATATCAGATACTTTATTGACACAAAATATAAAATTGTTTCTCGGGTGAGGATTAGGCGAGAGTAATTTGGTCAGATGAGTCCAAAATTAATCGTTTGGGCTCTGATGGAAGAGAATGGGTGTGAAAAACGAAGGGTGTAAAAATACAGCCTCACCACGTTAAGCCAATATAAAAGTTCGGTGGTAGCTCAATCATGGTTTGGGGTTGCATGCAGGGGCGTAGCGAGGCTATTTTGATTGGGGGGCTATCAATGTATTTCGGCCGACTGGATACCCTTAAGTCCCGAATTTTTTTTTAAATACAACATAGTTGAATTATATAAAGTTACTCATCTTAATTTGCCTTTTTAATTTGAACCGTTAAAGGCGCAACCAAAATAGACGGAACAAGACGATAGCATATTGACGAACGTCTGCACTCGTTATGAATGTTTACAGATTAAACCCAAAATGAAACGAGTTGCTCAACTCGTCTGAATCAGCTGATCTGTTGGCAATCCGAGTGTTATTTATATTGTGCATTTTGTAATTTTTAATTAAGATTTGTGAAAAATGACTGAAATAATGTCGAAGTTGAAACAAATTGATGAAAATAAAATAAAAACGCACTCTGCACAGCTGTTGTTGACGAGTTGCTACGCTAGCAGTTCGGTTCTTACGGAATAATTGTAATGCCCATTTTTATTATGCTCATTCAAAACTATATAAAAAGTGCTATCATAACCTTAATCAAAAATAGCATGAGAGTTTTTTTTTTGGATGAATTAGTATACGCTTAAACCAATAAATGTATCATTAGTTTGTATAATGGAACCAACTTCATTCCTAAATTAGCTCAAAGAGGTGGCACACAATTCTTAATGCAACACAAACTTTTGGCTTCCGAACGATAAAGTTCAGAAAAAATTTAGTCCATTCAAAATAACTTGCATAAAAGTAATATAAGCAAAATTAATCAAACACCATTAACATAATTTTAAAAGGTAAGAGAAGTTAAATGAAACCAAGTATTTTAAGATTCATAAGCCTAGTTTCTTAGATTAGTATCCAGATACAAGGAGTTGCATTCTTTAAATTTTATTCCTAAATATTACTTGTGCAAATTCTAATGAATACCTCCAAAGCCTTTGTGCTTCATATAGCGTTACCAATATTACAAAAAGGTAAATATGAACATAATCTTATATGTCAGTTGCTTATGGCAATAATTTTTAGGCTAAAATTTGGTTTGAATCTTCGATTCTGCTCTTTTCTATGCGAAGCTAACACGCGGATAACGGAGGTATACGTCATTCTCCATTCTTCTTGTATAAAGTCAACGCGATCGAGTTAGTGTCGTGCCCTTCGGCTCCAGTTAACGCGGAAAAAAAATTAGTTATATCGAGAACACTACGAATAAAAACTAATATATAAAATGAACAATCTATAGCTAGTGAAAAAAAACCTAATTACCTATTTAATAATTATATATTACAACATAATATATAGGTAGCATAATCTAACGCGTCTCCGCAAAACAGGGTGCTTAGTACCGCGATACGAAGTCAGGCATATTTTATCTATATTATATATAAATAGATGTACAATATATATTGGGAAAAACACTTAAATCGTTTGGCCTAATGCCTTACGCAACATAAGATATAAGTGAAATATAAAATTTTTAGTTAAAAATTAAAAAAAATAAATAAAAAAAATAATATCATATTATAAATTAAGAACATAAAGTTAAAAGTTAAGAGCAGAAAGTGAAAACTCAAAGCTTAAAAGCTAATCAAAATATGAGCGAATTAAGTTAATGTTGAAAAAAAGTAATGTTGTTAAAATAAAAACAACAAAATAAAATACTCAAAAAAGAATTAAAAAAAAAAACAAAAACAACAACAGAATCACGCAAAAATTTTAAAACATAAATAATCTGTTGAAAAAACCTCTTAGATACCTGAAAGTGGTTTGTGCGTGAGCATGTAATATTTTTTTTAGCATATAATTTAACATCACCGACACACATACAGCAACATAGACGGAGGCCTTCATCGAAGCAGCATGTGCAGCAAGTGAGTAATTTTTATAATTATTTTAATTGAAAAAAAAAAACGATCTAAATTTAACTAAATGGATAATTGTACAAATTATTAATCAAACATAACGATTTAGTTTTCTTTAAAATACATTTAATTTTAAAAACTCATTTCTTTAATTTAATGCCATTTAAATATTTCAATGAAATAAAATAAGTCAATAAACAATCATAGCCGATTAACATTGACTACGACTAGCGACGAACGCCAATTGTCAAAAAATAGAACGCATGTTTTCTTATGAAGATGTATTTTTTGAAGACGGCACGACAAAGAGAGAACACGACCACAATTGTTGCTGTCGCAGACTTCAATCTATTTCTAATTTGATAGACGACAAGAGCGAACATAGCAGAGTTTGTTTATGTTTTGTATGAAATACAGATTGTCGCTGTTGCGTTCATTATAATCAAGTCATCGAGAATACTGCAACATTTCTCTCTGACGGCAAGTTTTTGTTTTGTCGGTGGACGACTGTTGCAGTCAATGTGTATCGGCTATCATAAGCTGCGTTCCTTTCGCCTTAATATAATCGCGATAACAAATTTTCTCAAAGGAACGGCAAGAAAAATGACTCGTATATGGCACTTTCGTTGCAGTCAAAATTAAATTCAAGCAAGCAATCATGATACAATAACTATTAGGTGTCATGAGAACGTGTGTCGTTCAAAACTGTTGTGAACTGTTATGGTAGCGATACCTTAGTGAACGATGTTTTTCTCTGAATGTGTTTTTCTCTAAGCGTCAGAAAATTTGTAAATTATTTAATTTAATTATTAATATTATGAAATTATATGAATAATTTAAGTGCAATTGTTGGCTGCGCTGAATGCGTTCAATGTGTGTGACACACGCGGTTTGTTTTGTTTTATTTTGCTTAATATTCGATGGTCGCAGCTCGTGAGAAAATAGGTAGCTGTCATGGCTACCTAATAGTCATTGTATCAAACAAACAAATTATTCAAAAAATTTAATGACAGCTCATAAAAATATACAGTTGCGGCACCTGTGTTTCAAATTTTTAAAGGCTATATCACAATTTTATATGGATAGCAAAAATAATCCTATTTGTTATAAGATTATTATTTTTGTTTTTGCTTTGCATGCAAAAAAAAATAATCTGGATTATTTTGAAGCGAATGGAACGCAGCTATTGTTACACTTGAAACAACGAGAGAGAGAGAGAAAAACATGAAAGCATGGTATAATTATTTGACAAGGTAGCTGTGACAGTTTTTTGGCAATTGGTAGTTGTCAAAAACAGCTAAAGGAGTTGTAGTTTGCTGCTGTTTACTAGCTATGTGCTTATTTTTCACTTTTCTTTGATTCATTAAATTTGTTCACGAAGTTTATTGGAATGTTTTTAGTTTGCTGCGATTGACTACCTATGCCTAAGTCGTTGCTTATTTTTTCACATTTCATTGATTAATTGCATAAACAGCTTATTTTGACAACTACCCATCGCCGCTCGTGAGAAAAAAGCTAGTCTACGCTACTACCTTGTCAGTAATTGTGCCATGCATGAAAGTAACTTTCCTTATTAAGTGTGCATCATATTACTTTGTTCGGTAAAAGCAAAGCTTTTAACTATGACAATGTGAAGTTGCGATATTTTTTGTTGTCTCTTATGTTCCACATAAATAAATTTGGTCTAATCCTCTCCCATTCTTTATATTATTTTTTTTTTTACATTACTTTTTTTGTATTGCTCGTAAGCAATAACTACAAAACTTATCGCGCTCGCCTGGTTTAGTTAGGTTATAAAAATTATTTACCATTAAAGAACTTAGTTGTTATTAGAGTCTAATGAAGAGAAGGCAGAATGTAAAACATGCTGGAGGATCGTATTAAAAATTAATTACATCGCGTTAGCTATGAACTGAAAATCTTAATATTTAATTTTTAATCCTTATTTATACGATTTAACTTAATATTTAATTTAACGTCGAAAAATTAGTCTAAGATGGCTGTCATGGAACTACATTCAGAAAGTTTGCGTATTTTCTGCGATCATTGTCTAACTTTAGCTATATAAGAATTTTTATGGAGTTACACAAAAATATTTTGCTTATAATCAATAAATTCGCAACATGAATTGCAATAATTAAATTGAGTTTGTATGGGATAGTGTGATGGGATAGTGAAATGTGTGATATGTAGTTTTTTTGGGATTTTACACATATGTTACGTTAAATCATGGTAGGGTAGGCAAGGACACAAGGCTCTCGGTCGTCATCTTTGAGATGCCTTCCTGTAGTTAGATCGTACTTTGGCTGTTGAATTTCGGGTGTAGCTTAGTCTCGTCTTTTTTCATGCAATTTTTCTCTTCCGGGAGTCTGTAATAATCCTTTATGTATTGTTGCTGGTAGGTTGAAGTGGGCAAGAACCCACCCATACACTGCTTGCTAGCGGACAAGATGGCTCCCGCCCGCCACTTCCTTCTTCCAGTTGTCGTAAACCCTTTTCTGGGTTAATAAGCAGCTTCAGACATTATAACAAATGCCTGTAATTCAAATGTAAATTACATAATACGTCTTGTCAAACTGTTTCGTTTAGTTTCGTTCAGTTACGTTTGCTCATTTTGGGTAACAACATTAATATGTATTTAACCGAACACTTACGTTTTTACTCGTTACGGAGCAAAACGCTTATTTTGGTTGGGCCTTAAGTACAACACTTTGCAATTACTTTTACCAAAAACTTTTTTTAATAATGAAAAAAGAACTTGTGTACATCAAAATACATATAATTAAGTATGTTTTGAATTTTTTTTGGTTTAACCTTGTATCTGCTCTCTTAAGCTTTTCGCAATTTGGACATCATTTTTCGAATCCAAAAAGGTGGCAACGATATCTCAGTTTTTACAACAGGTCACTGAAAATTTTTTTAGTTCAACTAAACGATAATACTTGAAACTATAAGATTACGTATAATCAGTCAACTAAACATCATAACCACCCAATGTGCACAAAAACGGATGCGGATCCGTTACGAACCCGTTACGAGTCCGTCAGTACGCACTGCGCTTTCTTATGTTTCGACGGACCCGTTACGAACCCGTTACGAATCCGCCAAAAGAGTCCGAAACGCATTCGTATATAAAGTCCGAAACGGATTCGTATCTGAAGTCCGTTACGGATTCGTTCCTGAAGTCCGTTCTGAGTCCGAGGCGGATCCGAAAAAATGAAAAAAGCGATTCGTATTTTTGAGAGGAATCTTATGTTTCGACGAACCCGTTACGAATCCGTCAAAAAAATTACCGCAACGTTAACATAAAAGACAGTCTTAAATTTGTTTTACAAATTCTTATTTTATTTTCAGTGGATTAGGGATACGAAATTGTGTACTTATTTTTATTGTTATTTTTATTTTTATTATACATTGATAAAATTTTAAATTTCCTTATTTAAAATGTAATATGTAGAATGTAAGAACTGAATTAGCAAAAAAATAAAAAAATGTTGAACATACATAAATATTATTGTCCCTTTTTGAATAAGAACTATTTTTAAAAAACGAGTCCGTTGCGAGTTCGCATTATTTAAAAAAAAGAGTCTGAAACGGATTCGTATATGAAGTCCGAAATGGGTTCGTATCTGAAGTCCGAAACGGATTCGTATCTGAAGCCCGAAACGGATTCGTATCTGAAGTCCGAAACGGATTCGTATCTGAAGTCCGAAACGGATTCGTAACTGAAGTCCGTAACGGAGAGAGGAATTTCATACGAAAAAGGATCCGTTCCGGATGCGAAACGCAATCCGTTTCGGACAAAATGTACGAAGAAGTGAGTTCGTTACGGATTCGTAACGGATCCGTTTGGCACACTGGGCAGTGACGGGCAGCTTTGCACACCTATACTTTCTCATCTTGAGTATGTATTAATAAGCGCTTTAAAGCTCACACTGAAAACAATGTAGTGCTGCTAAAGCGCTTTTTGCAGAAATCTTACTAGGCATTATGGGATATTTTTTTTGCTCGGATTTGTGTTGCGAAATGAAATTAATAAGTAGTGGACGGAATGTAAAAAGGAAACAGACCGACAGACGGATAATGTGAAATACAGATAAGCAGACGGAAATGTAAAAGGGGCTGCTAGTAGTAAAAAACAAATGTTTTTTATTGTGCTTATGTTGCTTATTGTGTTTTGCCAAGGCTAAACTGACAGCGTAAGATGATTTAATTATACGTATTTGGAACTGATCACTATATGATTTGATTTGTGGACATGCCGCTTTTAAATAATTAATTAATTTCTCCATCGCATACCCCACAATTACCTTATATTGGCCATGCAAATTATCGTAATGCCTTGTTATGCATAATTTTTTAATTTTACCTCTTTGATGCCACGCCATGCCGTTATTTTCTTAAAATAAAAATTTTTTCATACATTCCTCAAAAAATTTTGCATACATAAAATTTTATACAGTGTAATATTACGTTGTATCTATGTCGATGAGCAAAAACAGCTTAAGTCTTATTTCAAAGTTTCCAGAAATATTGCTTCAAAGTTTTCAACTGCCATATAAGTTATATGAAAGGGTCTTTTGTTTTTGCGTCATATCTTTGGCTAAAGTCATGCTAGAAGTTCTAGATTTTGTGTGTTCATAATGATATATACGTGGAACACAATTATATCAATAACTCAGTTCAGTCTTAAATCGACTTAAGCTATTATTGCTTATCGACACAGATATAATATAATATATTCAAGGAACACGCCAGTGCAGATCTTATCTGCTTGACATTCGCTTGAACACTGAACCTTTGATTGGTCTGTAAGTGAGATGAAAACGTATTTTACTGCACAAACACAACCTCAAGTGTGCAAAGCTGCCCGACACTGATCATAACTGTTTTTGGCGCCATTTTCAAAACAAAAATTGAAAAATTACCCTATTTTTTATATATCTATATTAGGGCGGGTCAAATTCTGGCTCAGCGAAATTCGTAAAATACATGTAATTTCAAGACTTTTTCTCCACTACAGCATATACAAATTCTGAAAAAAAGCTGTGCGGACTTTCGTAAATAGATTCATACACATACATTCATACATTCATATTTTATAATTGAGAACAAAATCTATTTACGAAAGTCCGCACAGCTTTTTTTCAGAATTTGTATATGCTGTAGTGGAGAAAAAGTCTTGAAATTACATGTATTTTACGAATTTCGCTGAGCCAGACCTGCAAAAAATTCGTCCATACAAATTGACCCGCCCTAATCTATATCTATTTTTTATATATCTATCTGTAACATATGTGTGTTTATAACTTAATATCAAAAAAGAGCTATTTTGACATATTTGAATTTTTATGAATTATGAAATAATAAAAAGTTAAAATTTTGCATAAAAAAATGTTTTTTTCAGACGAACTTTCTGAATATTTCCGAAGCTATTCAGATAATCAAAAAACATTGTACATGTAACTTAGAGGCAATTTAGCTGCGGATTTTCGAATTTTTTATTTAACCAAATCAGACTTACTGTTCTGGAGTTATGTTTAAATCTGAGATGAAACCTCCTTAATTTTTAAAATAGCGGTTTATCGCGAGAACCGGAGTTAATTCAAATAATCTAAATAATAGGCTAAGATCTTTATCAATGTATATACTAAAATTGAGTACCAAATCTCATGCCGCAGAATCAGTGTTGTCCTGTGTATTACTTAAATTTTTTTTTTTTTAATTTAAAGTTTTTGTATGGAAATCAAATAAAAAAAATTATCAACTATTACACCAGTAGATATATATACGAAAAACATTTTTTTTGAGGTATTTTCAAAAAGTTTTTGCTCACTGACCTGACCGTAAATTAAAAATAAACTAAATAATGTTTGAATCCAAAATGGGGCAAAACGACTGGAATCAAATCAATCTAATTCAAATTTATTGAGAATTTTTTTAATCAACTAAATTACTTTAATTACAACGAAAACTAAACGAAACAAAAAATTGTTTCGGCAATTGTATAATATTACAGGCAAAGTGATACCAATCAGTTTTTTTAAAATGATTTCAATCTTTCAACATTTCGACACAGTTAAAAATTCCGCCAAAAAACTCAAAAGCCCTCTCGCACTTTATGGTTTAAAAATCCCACAATAAAGGCGAAATCCCACCAAATCACATCATTTACTTGGAATGTATTTGTTTAGTTATAAAATAATGTGATCACGGTCACTTTATAAAAGAACGGCGATTTCAAAATCACGTTCACTAAAAACACCGTTCCTGAAAAAGCACGGGATCGCTCATCTCTATTACCCAGTAATCCCGGTTTCAATTTCTGGCCTGGTCTTGGTAATATACTTTAGCCTTTTTCCCTTACTTCTAATAAAAATAACTATCGAACACAACTAAATTTGCGACGAAAAGTTGTAGTTGGCGGTAGTAGGAAAGTTTGTGGAGAGATCGTGTTTGTGAAGATCGCTTATTAACTTGATTTGACTGAGCCAAAGCCATAATACTTGTCTCAGATTCAATATCACATGCTAATTCTGCTTTCCGCCATACTAAGAACATTCTACACAAAAAAGTTTCATTTGATTACTTTCTATCCACCCCCTAGCTAACTTTCACTTACATATATTTTGAATCATCACAATGCTTAAACATTTAAAGGGTTCATCTCCGCAGCGTTGATCCAATCTAAAAAACAATAAAAAAAAAATAAAAGAAACCGACCACCAACAATTTTTAATATGTGCATAAATAATAAATAGACAATCTTAAAATATGATTATATCTTTTGTGTTCTCTCATTCACAGTTATAAATTGGAATTAAATTTCCCCCAATATAATTATATGAAAAAGAATTCAGGTTGAAATTGAGAACAAAAGCAGAGAGGTAGACAGAGAGGTAGACACGAAGTTCATCGATCTTAATAAAATTTAGTCAAAAGGCTTAAAATATAAAATAATAGATGCTTAGTTAAAATGGATTAGTTTTTAGGGGTATCTCCCTTGGATCTATATTAAACTAGCTGAACCCGGTGTGTTTCGCTACTCCCCTCGTTATAAAATAAAATTAAAAATATTTATATATTTTTCACGCCATCGAATTTTCGAAATAAGTCCACTCCAGCGCCACCTACCGTGTCCATTTATACACAAATTATTTTCTTATGATCAAACAAACATACATTCTGAATTTTAGTTAAATTGGTCCATAAATTCAAATTTTCGATATAAGTCCACCCCAGCGCCACCTATTGGGTCCAAATATAGCCTATGTTACCCACCGTACCAAGATGAACATTACACGTAGTTGGAAGAAAGTCATTCATATCCTCGCTACCAGAACTTTGACTTTGCTCATGATATTTTCCTTTATTTAAAAAAAAGGTATTATTGACATAAAAATTGTTTAGTTATCATAATATGTACATTCATTCAAATTTCTTAACATCTTTTCCTTTTAAATTTTTTTCCTTCAGAATTAAAAAAAATTAAAGGGATTTTTCTTTTTTCTTACCTTTTTTGAGAGCATTCGATCCTTTTTGGACTATATTCCAAAAATGTTTTCTTTGACATTTTTATTATACGAAAAATACTTTTTTCCCAACTAATAAAAACTAACAACTGAAGCTGCGAAAAATATTGAGAATAGTCAAAAATGAAATGCAGTTTGATCGAAAAAATTTTTTTCAGCGAGTAGTTTTTCAAATTACTTTTAAAAATTTTAACAATATAAGAAACTAAAATATTTTTTTTTTAATATTCACATGAACTGCAAGCATAATAATTTAAATACAAATATTTTCGTAGAAACGTAATTGACACAAGAACCTACCTGGACTTAATACTGGCATAGTAAGACTAATATATTTTCAATGTTCGCTTACATAGACTTAGTTTCTAATCTACTATTACTTCAAATTTACAATAAGAGCTTATATTAAGTTCAAAATCCGAAAATATAATTTAAAACTTACAATAAACACTTATCTCGATTTTGTTTGTTATAACAATTATATCAAATTTACAAAAAAAGTTAATAAAAAAAAAGTGGAACAACGGCTTAAGTACATGTAAGTTATTTTGACAAAATCTTTAAACACATATTCGTGCTCTTATGTTAACTAAGGTGTTTATTGCTTATGTGACATGTGCTCAATCACACATAAGCGAATATGTTTTTGCATATAACTTTTGTTAAAAAAAATGGTACAGATATTCCGATTTCACCAAAACATTCAGTGGAATCAAAGAAATACGATGGCATGCTTAACTCAATTCTTTCTTAACTCGACTTAAGCGGTTATTGTTTGTGACCACAGAGTTGTTAAGAAGGCAACAGCAACAACAACAACTCTGTATAGAGTCATTAGCCCATAATTATAGTCAAAATAAAAGTCAACTCTAAATTTAGTGCAAGCTTTTTGACAACATATTATATTAAAAAACTGTAAAAAATGCTCATACTAAATTTAGAGTCGACTTTTATTTTGACTATGGTTTTGGGCCAATCACTTAGCTGACTATCTAACTAAGTTTTTGTTGTTGCCTTCTTAAAAACTTACTTTATCTAAAGCTCGCATTTAAATTCATGTAATAACTTAATAACAAAATAACAAAATAACTTAATAACTTTTCAACAAAAATATGCTCAAGTTTTACTTATCTAAAATCGCAATAAAGTTACTTTTGTGTTTATTATGACTAAGTTTGAGGACGATATCGTCATAGTGAATACAGCGAGGGTAAGGAAAGGTATAAGATGTATGTCTCCGTTGCATCTAGTTACATTAGGGTAATTCACGATCTTGTTGCATAGTTGCAAATGTAAAATAAGCTGCTTTTATAAAAAGCAAAACGCATTGATATGCTTTTGCAATATTCATGCATTTGTCATAACAGCTTTTTTTATTTCAATTAAGCTATTTTATAATTTTTTAATGCTAATTATATAATATTGCATGACGCTTTTGAGAATAAATTTGTTCAGTTTGCATTGAACACCACCACCGATACTTTTTGAACACCGCTGATTTAGCAGTTGTTTTCATTGCTTACATTTTTAGCGAGTAAAAAAGTTTTATTTCAATTAAAAAAAATTATAAAAAAAGAAGTGGTAAAGAAATGGAGGGATTTTTTGAAAATAAAATGAAAAGACAAAAAATGGACGTCAGAAGAAATTCGAAACAACAGAAAAAACAACTGTTGTACAGCATGTGCAACATTATACTATTAAAGGTGTGTCCACAAAAATCTAGGCTTGCAAAAACACATATGGGCATTTCCAAACTGGCGTTACGTACGATTTACAAAAAGAAATATTTAAAAAAAGGCTTTTTTAAATTTACTTTGTAATTAAGTAGCACTATATTGAGTAAAAAGAAAGATCGACCCTAAGAATTTGAAGATATAAGTAAAAACATGTGCTGGTGTTACGTTACAAAAAAAAGAAAGTGGTTTTTGGACTGGATTACAATATTTGCAAAACTCTCTGAATTGGGCAAGACTTTTTGTGCACAACTTTTTTCAGAAGGGCTTAAAATAACAAGCTTATTTTCCAAGTGATCAAATTTCAAAATCTTCTCTGGTTTTTTTTATATTTGGATTTTTGATCTGGAGTTACGTTACTGGCGTAACGTTACTCAAGTTTCCATTAAAGTTCAGTTGGGTAATTAGGTAATTAGGTAGTTAAGTAATTATGTAATTTGGTAATTAAAAACCAAATTTAGTATAGTGACCTTTCCTTACTTCACCCATTTTTTCATTATCTTTAGCCAAAGACTTCCGTGTTTGCTAAAACAAAAAGCTAACGAAACATTTACCTTACGAAACATTTACGGAAAAAAAGTACATTTGTGAGACAATGTAGATAATTTGATCATAAAACATAAAGAAATTAAAAACTATTTTCAAAAAATGTTTTTAATCAGTTTTTCAAATTTAGCTAATAATCTCCAAATCAAATGTTTTAAATAAAAAAATTTGAGTTTTCAGTTCGATGAGTGCAGTAATTCTCGAACCATTTGGTGATCTCTAAAATACAAATGATTCCACTGCAGTTTAATTGGTATTTGAAAATTTTTTCCAAATTTACAGACTTTTACCAAAAGATTCTGGATATTCTTTGTCAAATTTTTGGGTCTTTTATTTAACCATTTTCTAAAAACGTCTAAGAAGTAACATTAAATATATTGTAGATGTTTAAAAATATTCCTTTATTTCAATAAAAGTAAAAATATTTCAATAAAAGACTTTACTTAAAATATTGCTATGCATCATTGGGACCATGAGAGAAGCAGATAAGCTGTATACTCTTCAGTTCAGACAAATATTGTTCAAAGAGACTTAAAGTAAAATTGTACGAGGAACATTTTGACAAAATTTTTAGCCCCGTGCTACCACTTTTAAGAGTTCTATTTTGAACTTTTTTGAATAGGATCTTGAAAGACAAAGACAAAGGGCACCCTACAGCGTTGAAACATTCTACAAAAATATTTATAATAAAATGTATGCAGGTCTCTTAACACATTTATAATGTCAAATGCATATATGTATTTAGAAGTTTTCTTACTGTTTATTTTAGTTAAGTGCAGAATTCAGTATAAATTTAATACATATATTAAATATTTGTCAGACGAGGAGTTTTAAAGTGCTGATACACATTTAATTTATTTTTAATTTCTACCAGAATCTGTTGATTAAAGTCTGTTATAATTTTGGTTGCTGGACTGCGTTAATTTAGAGATGGTACAAAAATTTTATTTCAAAATCGAGTTTTCTATTACTAATTATACAGTAATACATATTTGAATGAAGTTGAAGTCCCTGAGAAGTGTTACTGTTTTTGTTGTAGGTGTAGAGTAAAATTTTGGTGTAGAGTCGAAATTTTTGTGTGGAGAAAAAGCACTTGCTGTTCTGGTTGACAGATTCATATTTTTTTGCTGCAATTTTATATCCTACAAAAAGCAAGACTACACATTAATAAACAATATAGATGCAACAATAAATTTGTTAAATAACAGATTCAACACTTAAACATACTTACTGCTTATTTTTTATTGTTTAATGGCAAATTTCCGCTCCAATTAAATGTACTGGCATATAATCGACAGCAGAAATTTCAACTCTGCACTCACGAATGGTAATTTGGCAACATAAGCTTAGTATGCTATAGGAACGAAAATTTTTAGGCATTTAATTCTACACGTGAAATTTTGGTGTAGACTCAACACTAGCACATACTTACCATAGCGTGTTTGTTGAATGTGTTAGTTAAATGTCAAATTTCCACGCCAATTAAATGTACGAACATATAAAAAACAGCGAAATTTTGACATCTTAACTCACCAATCGTGGTTGTGAACTGGGCTGCATTGTACAAATTTTTCATTCAACAGCGTACTATCCAACGAAAAAAAAAATTTCGTTGCTTTTTCGCTGTCAAAAACGCAACGCATTTCTTACGGAAGATTTATTTTCGCTTCTACAGCATACTAAGCTTTAGCAATAATTTTCGCTTCTACAGCGTACTAGTTGGCGAAAAAAATGTCGCTGCCTGTTCGTTGTCAAAAATATCAATGTATTTCTTATAGAAATTTTTTTTTTCGTTTCTACAGCATACTAACAGCCCTATTCTGGCAAATTATCAAATTGTTAACCAGTATTTTGAATATTTCTATGTGTTTGTTGTTTTTAATACAAAATTTAAAGCTCAAAAAACAAAATTCGTTAATGAAATTGTCAATAACTGAAAAGCAGTTGACAATTTTTATCTAAATTTTTTATTTTTGAGCTTAAAACTTTATGTGAAATAAAAAAATTACAACAAGCAAATAGAAATATTCAAAATACTGGTTAACAATTTGTTAATTTTCCAGAATAGGGCTGTAAGCTTTACCATTAAAAAACTGGTTTTTGGCACCTTTCCGTACTTATAAGCATGTAACTAAACTTTTAATCAATAATTTTCGTGTTTTTGGCCGGATTCATGAAGGGGAAACATAGACCATTTGAAATGTATACAATTTATTTAAGGAAAAATAAAAATTCTGTCTGTTTTTTCCGGCAAACACAATTTTTTTACAACATTTTTGACTTTTTTCAATTTTGGTGATTTTTGGAAAGACTATTTTATATGAGAACAAGGTATCAGGTGATTTTTTTTAAAAAGTATGTTTATGAACAAAAACACGCGATATTGTTTAAAAAAATCGATAAGTAATTGACTGATTTATAAACCAATACATAAAATCAATTTAAAAAAAAAAAAATTTTTGACCATTCAACTAAAAAATGTTTGCTTGAATGTTTTTTTCTTAACTCGGCATCATCAGTATCTCGTTTCAGTGGCCAGCAATATTCTGATATCATTTTTATTTTATTTTGTCCTTCGAAGCACTTTTAAATTTTTGCCATTTCTTGGTGAAAATGTTCCCCATGTTCATCGCTGAACTGGCCCAGGTTATTTGGAAAGAAGTCTAAATGCGAATGCAGAAAATGTATTTTGATAGACAATTGCAAATTCGTTTATAACCGTAACATAGTCTTCGCTTCTGTGATTTCCAAGAAAATTATCGCATAGCTCAACAAAACTGTTCCATGTACGTTTTTCAACCAAATTTAGCTTGGTCATAAAATTCACATCGCTCATAATTTTACGAATTTGAGGTCCAATGAAATTAAATCGGATTAAAATTTTGAAAACAAAATAATATATGGAAAGAAAAAAGTTAATACCTCCTTTTATTTCGCTTCACTTAGTTTTGGGAACACCGTATTAAGATGGGAAAATCGTCACCGTTTACATCCAATTTTTGTACAAATTGTTTCATGTTTCCCAGCTTGAGATGCAGTGGTGGCAGAATAACATTCTCGTCATGGTTATGTACAAATTGCTTAAATGAATAAAATTAAAATATTTCTCTAAGATAATACCATAAAATAATAAGTTTTAATAAATTTGAACTTTTTGGTCACGGTAGACTTTTTAGTGGAAATGCAACAATGCAACAAGATGGTGAATTACCCTAAAAGACAAGTAAAGTTGCAAGCAGAGTGAACGCCGAAGCAGACAGGCAGGCAGAAAGGCGCAGGCAAACTATGTGATCAAGCGGGATAAAAGTTAGCTTGGCTTTATTTCTATCTCATTTCTTCGAATGTTACTGCCTGCGCCTGTCTGCCTGACTGTCCGCTTTGGCATTCACTCTGTTTGCAACCTATGCAAAAGATAACCTAAAATATAATCCTTTATTTTGAAGTAGAGCCCTTAACCGTAATTCTGTTGCGAACTTATCTAAGCATTGTTGTTATTGTCGCTAGCTGGTGAAGGCGCTTCTATAAGTTAAAACTCATAAAAATCCCTCTGAGATCTACAATAAGTATCTTGCGTATACGTAATCCTGCCACATTATCATAGAGTACCAATTATATGCTTTAATAGTGTTTTATATATATTATAATTAAAGTTATTGTCAATCAATAAAAGGATAAATATTATAATAAATTTATGAACTAAATGTTTCATAAATATTTAATAATTCGCAATCAATGTTTTACAAAAAAAAAAGAGGCGGCAAACTTAGGATACGCCCAGGGCAGCAAAGCTTTTAGCTACGCCTCTGAGTTTTAAGTAATTATTATTAAAAACTAAATTCATTCTTGGAATTTCTTTGCCTGCGAGTATATTAACTATAATATGCATAACTTTAGTAACTCGTTCCAACATGAGCACAGACAAACATATATTCATGCAAACATATGTATCTACAATAAACTAATATTCACAGAATGTATGTTTGTGTTGTGCCGTAAGGAGATACATACACGCTTGTAAATGTGTATCCCTTGATTTTTCATTTGTGTGTGCGCTTGTATGTTTGTATGAGCATGTTTGCAGCTCATACACATATACACACAAAACAATGTCCTGTGTTTGCTGTGTGCTTTTTTGGCGTTTACGTCACAATTTAGCGTAGGCGTCATTCTAGTGGCGCACCCACTGACCAGACAAAGGTACAAAGAGCAAGAGAAAGAAAGAGAGAGAGCGCTCGAAACGAACGGCCATGAGTGGTGCAAGAACAATAATAGAGAGCAGAAATTCAAGTAAAGATGCACAGTAGTAATAACGGTAAATATTAGTCGTACTAAAATTTGTACCAAAACTTGCAATTGTTGTCATTAGCGCTCTTGTCATTTTGTATCACTCTCACATTTCAACTCATTTGCTTCTCCGTAGAGCAATCTTTTTATCTCCGTTGTGTGCTTGCGCATGTGTTGCTATGACTACTGACGTTGCTCTGCTGTTTTTCAAGGCATATCCTGCCTGTAAAATTCCTTTAATGTTGACTTCATGTTTTTGAAGAAATTTTCTTTTTAATTTTGCTTAACGGGGTGGTAGTCGCCTGGCTGGTTGGCCTGGAATGGCAGAGGACAAGCCTCGACCTGAAACCCTTCCAAGCGTTAGTGTCTTGCGGTAGGATTAGCCTGCCGCCTGCTTTTAGTTTAATACTTTACACCAACTTGTTGTTGTTCGTTTTCATGAGTTTTTCTTCCACAGTAAACAGCTGAGTTCTTGTGTGGAGATTGGCTTAATTTTTGGCTAGAGACAGAGAAAGAGAGAGAGAGAGAGAGCGAGAGTGAAATTTTCTTTACTTTTATTTCGAAATGAGCAGGAATTTCATTCCAAGCCGGCTTTTTGCATGTGCTCAATGCGGGTGGTATTCTTATTGTTTTTGTAGAGTAAAATTATGTAGATATTTATGTGTACTGCGTAAGGAGTGTATTAACTCTGTTACTCCGTTTTTAACACCCATAAAGAGGTGTGGCAGATCTTATAACTCCACATATATTCTTGGTGAGCATCTTTTCCTGAGTCGATTTATCCATGTCAGTCTGTCGTTTTTCCGAATTTTGAAATAATAATGATTTAAATTTAAAATTTAAAACATATAACATGTTCAAAAATTAGCTAAATCGAATGGCTAAACATGCCTACCTCCCATAGAAAACGGTTTAAAGAAAACTTTAAAATCTCCTGGAACTCCAAAAAAATGCACATAATGATTTAATGACATCCACCTCCCATACAAAATTCTGTCATCAAAATATCAAAACCTTAATAACCGTGGTAGAATAAGAAAGTATATTCATTTCGGAGAGGCAGACTGCCGAAACTGTCAAAACGAAGTCGACAGCTCATAAGAAATCTGCAAACCGATGAGAAAGCGAAAATTTAACAATAGAGTTCAGCTACACTACAGAGTGCAACACTTTTTTGCACTTTCTCCGCGTTAGATCATCTTAAGAACCAGCCCAAACAACATTAAAACAACTCAATAAGGCCATTCACAGTTCACTGGTCCGCCATTTGTACGATCCGCTATTTGTACGCCAATCTACGAAAGCGCATTTTGCTTTGTTGTTGTTTTGCATACAAACGCAAATACGCAGGCACGCGGAAATAAAAGCAGCCCTTGGACGTGTTTTTGTACCTCGTATTTTTATGCTCTGTCTACAGCCGCATAATCACATACATCACAGGGTTGCACAATTTTTTTATACGACAGTCACATGGCGAGGTGCTCACAGTTTGAACAATAACAAATGCTATAAATACGATTTGTTAAAAGTACGCTCAAACTGTGAATAGCCCCAATGATATCGATTAGAGTGGTCCAAAACAATCCAAAGTGAGAAAAATTTACCCACCATAATATGGGTTGGGCTCAGGGACAACACAAGACATAACAACTAACCATGCGTTTACATAGATCTAATCATACATTAGTTTTCAATCTACTTTTGAATTGACCTTTCGATAAGTTAACATCAACAAAGCTACAGTTGTTAACAAAGGTACTCATGCGATGTAAAGGAGCAGCAGCCATATAATTTGTTCTACTAAAAGGTAAGTTAATTAAATTGTTAGCATTTCTACTGCTTCTACGATTAGTGTTAAAATTTATTAGAGTTAGGAGTTCTGGTGAATCGAATACACCAGTTATGAGTTGGTGTAAATAGACGATATCTGCAGACTTCCTTCTCTCGTTCAAAGATTGTATTTTTAATAGTTTTAAACGATCCTCATAAGGAGGAAGGTTTAAAGTGTTCGTTGCACTTAAGCCCCTTAGAGCAAACCGAACAAAACGTTTTTGGATTCTCTCTATACGTTCAACATGTACATTGTAACTTGGGGACCAAACTTGACTTGGATACTCTAAGTGAGGTCGCACAATTGCATAATACAGCGTTGTAGTTGTGATCATACTATTAAATTCTTTGGGCCAGCATTTCATAAACGCGAGCATAGAAGATGCTTTTTTACAAATGTAATCAATATGAACGTTAAACGATAGCTTAGAATCCATGCATATACCAAGATCTTTGACAGCATCTACACGACTTAAAGCAGTATCTTTTATCTTATAATCAAAAATTATATTATTCCTTTTTCGCGAAAAGGTCATAGTTTGGCATTTATCTGGATTTAGAAACATATTATTTTTAGAACACCAAATTTCAAAGGATTTCAAATCAGACTGGATCAGATCTGAATTGTCTTTAGCATTTATTGTTCTGTATATTTTCATGTAATCTGCATAGATAAGTAGATGAAAGTGTTTGATGATGTGGGTTACATCATTAATGGCTAAAATAAACAGAAGTGTACCAAGGTGGCTACCTTGAGGAACACCTGATTCAGCAATAAATTCAGCAGACAATACACCTCGAAATCGTATTTGATAAGATCGCTCTGTCAGATTCGATTGAATCCAGCTTACAAAAAAATTGTGGAAAACCCATTAACTTTAGTTTAAATATAATTAATTTGTGTGGTAGTTTATCAAATGCTTTACTAAAATCAGTGTAAATACAATCGACCTGGTTACCTGAATAAACTGAATTTAAGCAGAATGTTGTAAAATCGAGGAGATTAGACACAGTGGATCTGCCAGTAACAAATCCATGCTGACGAGTTGTTATGACCCTCCCACAACGAATCTTCACACGATCATACACGAGCCGCTCGAAAAGTTTTGGAATCGACGAGAGTTTAGCAATAGGCCTATAGTTGTTTACATCATTCCTACAACCTTTTTTATAAATAGGACTTATAAAAGATTTTTTCCAAAAAGGTGGAAAATTACATTGCCTAATTGATTTATTGAATAATATGCAGAGTGGTTGGCTTAGAACGGAACCACATTGCGTTAACACTGCGGCAGGAATTCCGTCAGGTCCAGCATTAAAATCTTCTTCGATCGATCCAATATACTTTAAAATATCCTCTGAATTAAAAGATATAGGGTCCAACGAAACCCTGGGTGTAGAGTTCATATATTCAAAATAATCTTCATCAGGATTAAAAGACTCTGAACAGAATGACTCTTTAAAGAGAGTGGCAAATAGGCCACAAATTATAACGGGATCATCAGTAAATCCGTCAGAAGCCTTAAATGATGAAGGGAATCCATCAGATTTTTTTTGGTGTTTATGAAACCCCAGAATTTCTTTGGATCAGACAATATTCTCAGCTTAATATTTTCTAAATAATTTTGATATAAGGTAGCTGAGCAACTTTCAAAATCCAGAAACTAACGCTTGTAGGTTTCTAGGTCATTTAAGTCTAAGCTACAGACATATTTCTTCCATGCCCTATTCCTGTTGTAGCGAAGAGTCTTTAATTCCCTTGTGTACCAAGGGTAAGCACAATTTTTCGCAAATTTGAGGCTATACAGCACGGACTCAGAAAACATAGTAAAGATTTCCATATAAAAAAAATTAATTGAATCTTCAACATTTTTACCATTAAAATATTCTAAAATTACATTAAGTTTATTATGAAGTAAATAATTCAACCTCAAAAAGTCAGCTTTTTTGAAATTGAATTCATAAACTTTATCTATTGAATTGGAATTCACTATATTTTCCCTGTCGGACTTGTACCATATACACAGTGGTGGATGGTAGTCATCAACAGAAGTTAGAGCATGAAGGGCCCTCTTAACAATCACGTTGTTACAGTCTGTCAACTTGGAAGAAAAGGTCAAGAAGTCTTTCACGACTATTATAAATACAACTTACTTGTTGTAAGTCAGAACATATATTATCAACAAATATATGCTCTTGGCGTGTCTTCGAGTTAGATGCACAAAAATATGTATCATCGTCTGAAGATTCCCATTTCAAGTCAGGCAGATTAAAATCGCCCAACAATAAAATGTCGTCACTAACGTCAAGAATATTTATAACGTGTTCTATGCAATCCGCAAGGCTTGCATAAATTTCCACACTGCTCTTTGGAGGAACATAAGCATTAACTACATATACATTAGAATTAAACAGTACAACCTTAATGCATATAAGTTCGATATTAGAAGAGCAGGGAATATCGATAATGAAACTAACGAAGGAGTTCCTAACAGCTAATAAGACACCACCACCGACAGCAGAAGTATTGCCAGCGTATCTGTCTTTTCTATATTTGTTCTAAAATTTGTTAACTTGTCAAAATGAAAGCATAGTTAAAGTTGAAATTTTTTTGTTATTTTGTTGAAAAATTGAGTTTTGTGAAGTTTTTATAGTTATTCAACCCATTTTAAATGCTGGATGCCAAACTGCATTGTAAAATAGTGGAATTAAAGATATGATCTGCAAGCAGGGAGCGGAACAGCTGTGCGAAACCATGGTCATTATCATTTAATCATTAGCCTATTCACTGAATATTTCTGCCTCCAACAGGTGCAAGTTCCTTCTTCCAAAGAGAGGGCAGTTGCTTAAATTTAAACGAATTCAATTTAGTTTATAAAAACGCAATAACTATCTCTTTTATAATTCAATAAACGAATTCAATATTTCAAAAGAACACAATCCAATTGAAGAAATGTAATTTTTATTGATTTTATTTTGTTTTCATTTTCAAAACAACTGACTTTGACAATTCTGGCTAGAAAGATAGCGCAGTCCGAAATGCATCTGCCTTCTCTAATTCTGCCATGTTAATAATAGTGACAAAAATAAATGAAGTGACATGACATTTTTCACAAAAGCTTTGATATTTAAAATGTAGGCGAGAGGTTCATACTCTAGGCCGGCCCGTAGGTAGGGACATCGTGAAATTTAAAATGTTGATACAAAAGAGTTTTACTGGTGTTTGTAAAAATACGTTCACAAAACATTTTTAGCTTAGTTTGAAAGATATAATTCGCTCTGGTCAATACGCTTACATAGTGTATAAAAAAAGGTGTGTTGCTGGCCCGGGTAATAATGGCACTTGCTATCATATGCAACAAAATATTTAAAGATTATTGTTCGGTAGATTTGTCATTCTGGCAGGTAGTAGATTTATACATATTCATTAAAAAAAAAAAAACAAAATGGTAATTTCTTTTAAAGAGAAATTTTCAAAATCGCGACTTTATTAGTGGAAAATGGGGAAAAAATTGAAGAAATTATTGGAAATGTACAAATCTACTATCTGCGAGAGCCATTGACGTGGAGAGTAACGTATTACAATTTCAGTCCGATATTAATCCAATATTTCAATCGGCGGTATAGAATTTTTTAACTTTTTAATTTTTTAAAATGCTTTTAAAATTTTAACAACACACGGAACGCAATATGAGGCGCTCTCAACTTCATTTTTTGAATTTTGGTCTCAAATTAATGTATTAAAAGATATTGTACTTTTGAAAAATATTGCAAGAAACCGATTTCTTAAAACTCGAGCACCAGACTTAATTTAAAAATAATTTTGGGAAAATTTTGGTAGTTGGTGGTTCAATCCCCTGCGTTGAGGTATTAGCTTTCGAAGAAGGGTTTTGAAGAACACTCTTAAAAAAAATTAAAATAATGCTTTTCTTAAAGATGTTAAAATGACCCTTTATAACATCTAAATACAAATATTTTTTATTAACAAACGAATTTCATAACAAAATTTCAAGTTTGAACTAACTTTGGAATGGTAATTAAGCGGACTTTAATCTAAAAATAATCTTGGAAAAAATTGGTGATTGGGGGTTCCATACCTTGTGGTAAGATAAGAACACCAATTAAAAATTAAATATTTTTTCTTAAAGCTGCCAAAATTACCTTTTCAACAATATAACAAATAGGGGTAAGCTCAATGGATTCATGAGATATGGAAATCTAACAAATAAACAAAACAATTAAGTATAAAGTATAAATAAATAAGTATAAAGTATAAAGCATTAAATATTAAGTGTTAAGTATTGAGTTTTAAGCATTAAGTTTTAAGTATTAAATATAAAAATTTAAGTTTAAAGTATTAAGAGTTGAGTATTAAAAATTATGTATTAAATATTAGTTATTAAGTATTAAGTGTTAAGTAAAATATATTACGTATTATGAATTAAGCATTGAATATTATGTATTAAGCATAAAATTTTACGTATTATGTGTTAAGAATAATATATTAAGTGTTGAGTGAGCGTTAAGTGTTAAAGATTAAGTATTTAATATTAGGTGTTAAGTACTAAGTATTAAGTATTAAATATTAAGTAATAAGTATAAAATATAAAGTATATAGTCTTAAGTATTAAGAATAAAGTATTAAGTGTTAAGTATTAAGTAAGAAGTGTGAGGACACAAATTGTTGTGCACATGTCGAGACTAGCTAGTGAAAGTGTTTCCACCTTTCAAACGTAGTTAGAAGTCATAGGCACGTGTTTCCACCGTTCAGCTAGTAGTTATAGGAACGTGTTCCCACCGTTCAGTTAGAAGTCATAGGAACGTGTCTCCACCGTTCAGCATAGAAGTCATAGGAACGTGTCCCCACCGTTAAGCATAGAAGTCATAGGAACGTGTCTCCACCGTTCAGCATAGAAGTCATAGGAACGTGTACCCACCGTTCAGCATAGAAGTCATAGGAACGTGTACCCACCGTTCAGCATAGCAGTCTTAGGAACGTGTCTTTACCGTTCAGCATAGAAGACATAGGAAGGTGTACCCACCGTTCAGCACAGAAGTCATAGGAACGTGTACCCACCGTTCAGTATAGAAGTCAGACGCTATTAAACATAAGATCTATATTAAGTTATAATATATGTATAACATATATATATATATATATATATATATATATAACATATATATATATGTTACAGTATAATTAAGTAAATAATTATTGAACTAATATAAGAAAATACTAATGAAAATAACAATAAAAACAGATTTTTATTACAGTTGAAAACTAAAAACTCCGGCTTTCTCATTTAAATATTGGAATCGTTAGAATATAAATTGTTTTGTATGAACCCTTGGTTTACTCACTGAGCTCACCTAAGCAAACTAGTAACGGACGGAAAAGGGTTCGTTACAGAAGTAAAAAGTATTAAGAACTAAGTATTAAGTATTAATTATTAAGTATTATGTATTAAGTACTAAGTATTTAGTATTATGTATAATGTATTAAGTATTTAGTATTAAGTATAAAGTATTAAGTATTAAGAATTAAGTATTAAGTATTAAGTACTAAGTATTTAGTATTGAGTATTAAGTCTTAAGTATTATGCATTATGTATTAAGTATTTAGTATTAAGTACTAAGTATTCAGTATTAAGTATTTAGTAGTAAGTATTAAGTATTAAGTATTAAGCGTTAAGCATATAGTATCAAGCATTAAGCATTAAGTATTCAGTACTAAGTATTAAATATTAAGTAGCAAGTATTTAGTATTTAGTATTAAGTAATCAGTATTAAGCATCAAATATTCCGTATTAAGTATTAAGTACTATGTATTAGGTATTAAGTATTAAGTATCAAGTACTAAGTATTTAGTACTGAGTATTAAGTATTAAGTCTTAAGTAGTATGTATTATGCATTAGGTATTAAGTATTTAGTATTAAGTTTTCAATATTAAGTATTTAGCAGTAAGTAGTAAGCATTAAGTATATAGTATTAAGCATTAAGCAATAAGTATTAAGACGTAAGTATTTAGTATTAAGTATTAAGTAGTAAGTATTATGTATTAAGTACTTAGTATTAAGTATTAAGCATTAAGTATAAGGTAGTAGGTATTTAGTATTAAGTATTCAGTACTCAGTATTAATTAATCAGTAATTAGTTTTAAGTATTTAATATTCTGTATTAAGTGTTAAGTATTAAGTATTAAATAAAAAGTATTAAGTATTAAGCATTAAGTGCTATGTTTTAAGTATTAAATATTAAGTATTAAGTATTAAGTACTAAGTAGTACGTATTAAGTATTAAGTATAATGTATTAGTATTTAGTATTACGTTTGAAGTATTAAGGTTTAAGTGTTAAGTATTAAATATTAAGCATTAAAAATCAAATATTAAGTAATAAGTATTAAGTATAAAATATTTATTATTAAGTCTTTGTGTAAATTTATCTAAATGCGACCTTAACTAAATTGCATCGACAAGGTAGTGCTTCCTAAATAATTTAGGTAATTCTTGAGCTACCGAAATGCTTCTAATTTAGGAAGCACTGTCTTATCGGCACTATTTAGTTCAGGTCCATAGATCAATTCGCACACAGCCTAAGTATGTATTAAATATTAAGTGTTTAGTTTTAAGTATATACTTTTTAGTTTTAAGTAGCAAGCATTAAGTATAAGCATTTTAAAGTATAAAGTATTTAGTATTAAGTAGTTAGTAATAAGTATTATATACTAAGTATTAAGCATTAAGCATTGAGTATTATGTATTAAGAATTAAGTAGTTATTATTAAGTATTACGTATTAAATATGAAGTATTAAGTATAAAGTATTCAGTATTAAGTATTAAATATTAAGTAGTAAGTATTATGTATTAAGTATTAGTAATAAAGTATTATGTATTAAGTACTAAGTATTTAGTATTATGTAGAATGTATTAAGTATTTAGTATTAAGTATTAAGTAGTTAGTATTCAGTATTAAGTAATCAGTATTAAGTATTAAATATTCTGTATTAAATATTAAGTGTTAAGTATTAAATATTAAGTATTAAGAAGTAAGTAGTAAATAGTAGGTATTAAGTATTAAGTATTAAGTATTAAGTATTATGTATTAAGCATTAACTATTAAGTATTATGTATTAAGAACTAAGTATTAAGTTTTATGTATTATATATTTAGAATCAAGTATTAAGTATTAATTATTTATTATTAAAAAGTAAGTACTAAGTTGTAGGTATTGAGTATTAACTGTTAAGTATTAAGTGTTAAGTATTAAGTATTATGCATGAAGTATTCATTACTAAGTATTAAGTAGTATGTTTTAAGTATAAAGTATTAAGTATTCAAAGTATCCAAAATTAAGTATTAAATATTAAGTATTCAATATTCAGTGTTCAGTATTAAGCATTAAATAATCTGTGTTAAGTATTAAGTGCTAAGTATTAAGTATTAATTATTAAGTACTAATTATTATGAATTAAGTATTAAGTATAAAGTATTAAGTATTCAGTATTCTGTATTCAGTATAAAGTATAACGTTTTAAGTATAATGTTTTAAGTATTAAATATTAAGTATTAAGAATAAAATATTAAGTAATAATTATTATGTATAATATATTAATTATTAAAGCTGTGTGCAAATTTATGTGAATGCGACCTTTACTAAATTGCATCGACGAGGCAGTGCTTTTTTAATAATTTAGTAATTTCTTGAGCTACCAAAATGCTTCTAATTAAGCACTACCTTATCAATACTATTTAGTTTAGGTCGAATTTAGATTAATTTGGACCCAGCCTAAGTATGTAGTATTCAGTATTAAGTATTGAGTATTAAGTATTTAGTTTTACGTATTAATTATTTAGTAATAAGTATTAAGTATTTAGTGTTTTGTGTTAGTATTCAGTTCTTAGTATTTAGTATTAATACTTAAATATTAAGTATTATATATTTTGTATTAAGTATTAAATATTAAGAATTTAGTATAAAGTATTAAGTTTTAAGTATTAGGTGTTTTGTATTAAGTATTAAATATTTAGTGTTAAGTATATAGTATTAAGTATTAAGTTTTAAGTATTAAGTATTTTGAATTAAGTATTGAATATAAAGTATAAAGTATTTTGTATTTAGTATTAAATATTAAGTATTTAGTATAAATTATCAAATATTAAGTATAAAGTATTTACCAATAAGTATGAAGAATCTCATAACAAATATTTATTGTTGGTTACACAAGATACATGATAACATTGCAGCATTTATTGCATGAGACCTTTGTCTCTCGAAGCATTTGATTCAATTACATGATTTCAGGTAAAAAGAGTGCTTGTAATTGTATTATTAATAGTAGGGAAAACTTGGCAATATTATGCAATGCCAAGCCCATTTAAAGGATAAGAATATATTTTAAAAATAGTTATGTGGTTAATATTCTCCAAAAATACTCTCTTAAGCATTTATGTATAAAAAGACTAGAAAAAATATGCACTTGCCTTACACATGGTAACATCCTTAAAATCTCTCAATCTCGAAACTCTCGCGCTCTCATATAACTTTCATAATATTTTGCTGGCACACGCTCTTTGCTGCGCCACATGCTCCCACACACAAAATTTCCACACAAAAAAGGTCAAAGAAGAACAACAAGTACAACATCAAGAAAGAATGCAAACGAAAAAAAAAAACCGTAACACAAAAAGGACTCGCGCGAATGCCAAAAATAAACTTGGTCCTTATATTATACAGTGTGTGTTTTTCACACTCGTTAACGAACAAATGAAAGAACGAAAGACCGGCGACAAAAATCCGAAGCGTAAACGAGCAACAAAACAACGATCGGAGCGGTGATGCAGGCGGCGGGCGGTCTGTCATGCTCGCTAAAGTCACACACATACACCTATAATCATAGACAGACACACACACACTCAAACAGACGCATACATATGCAACCACGGTATTTTCGAAAATGGGTTCTTAGTGAAAACAAGTGGTTGGCGAGCAAACCAGCGCATTGAGCGAACAAACGTTGTTGCCGTCGCGTCGTGCAGTGTAGCACCGGACGAAGCAGTAAACGAAACGAAATACGATACGACAGGATAAAAGAAAAACGAAGACGTCGAACAAGTAGAAGAAGCAGCAGCACTAGCGAACGAAACCGAGCCAACGTTTCACGGCAGACAAACAGGCGAGTCCTGCTTAGACGTCGAGTCCTTGCTCGTCGGTTCAAACGTTAGGAAGGACATATTCAGTGACATTTTTTAACGGTTAATATAAAAGTGTGTGTATATTTTATAAAATTTTATGGCATTGATGCAGTAAAACATGTTATATTATTAAATTTTAAGAAAAAAAAATAAAACGTTTTGAATGAAAACAAATGGCATGCTAAAATAACAGTGAAAATTGTACGTTATTGTGTAAAAAAAGGAATTTTTAAAGCAAAGTTAAAGATTTTCAAAACATGTGTGAAATTGAAATTTTAAAAAAGTTTTAAAGCGTTCCCCATAAAATTAACAAACAAAAATTCCAAAGAAACGAAGTGTCGAAAAGTTCCTTAAGAAAAAAAAAATTTATCAAAAAGTTAAAGCAGATTATTACAAACAAAATCAGAAAAAGCTGTGAATTAATTGAAACTGCGTTTAGTTAATTTAAAGTTTGAATTAATTTGAAGCTTAAATTAAAGTTAAAGTCAAAGAATGAGTGCTCCTGAGTTCAAACACAGCTGATAACGCGCTTACTTAATGACTGTCAAACTACGACTTAGAATAAAAGTTTTTAAACTTTAACGTCTACGAAAAAAGTTAAGAAAGAAGAGGGCTGATACTCAAAGGACTTAATAAAACTCAATCTTATTAAAAAAATTACCACTTATAGAAAAACTCTTACAGAAGAACATATAATAAAAATAACAAACAACAACACAAACAAAAGAGGTGAAGTGTGGCACTTAACTGAACTGAACCCAGCTTAGCTTTTCGCTAACCTTTCTTTTAAAGCACACACACACACGAACAGGAAGTAACAAGCAGCAGCAAACTCACAAAATCCAGAAAATATTAAAACAAAAAAAAAAGTTATAAAAAGGGACACAACAGACAAGTGTTGCAAGAAATAAGGGAGAAGAAAATAGTATAAAACAAGAAATAGCACGCGTTAAAAAGATATTTTTCAGCGTGAGGATACGTTAGAAAGCACACAGTAAGATAACACACAGGAAACACGCTGCTGCGACAAGAACAAAAAGAAGAAACAGTAACGAAGCGAAGCCACTTCAAAAGACGTTCAAGTCTCAAGAACCTGTACAAAAGCCCTAGCAAGAGGTAAAAATAAAGCTGAGACGTCAACAACAACAACTACAGCAACAGCACAATAACAAGAAAACACAAATAATCAGCCCAACAAGGCTAACCAAGGCTAACGAAGCCAAGACGTCGGGACAACATATAAATAACCCAAAATAAAGAAAGCAAAAAAAAAAAATTGTAAAATAAAAAACTCAAAAGTGAGACTGACAGCAAAAAAAACCTCAATCCAAAACTTTGATCGAAAACACAAAAAATTGTGCCCTGGGACTTGGCCTCAGTGACCAAGGATATATCCAAAAATAAATATTATTTGGACACAGGCAAGAAAACGCATTAGTCGCAGAAACAAAAAAACAAAAAACTCATATAAAAAGGAAATAATAATATAATTGCGCTATTTATAGCACAGCAAAAAAAAAAACAAAAAACAAAAAACTACAGATAAGGTGGCAACAAAAAAAAAAGTCATTAAAAACCTTACATTAACAGCACTTGTTGTTTTTTTGTTGTTGTTTGCTTCTTTGGGCAATAGGGCTTAAAGTGGCGGGCCAACACGCTAAGACAAAGGCTAAAAGGACAAAAAACCCGCAGGCCACCCAACAATTTGTTGACATTAAAAAAGGTAAAGAAAAATAAAAAGCCAAAAATCAACACATTGAACAACAAAATAACAAGTACAGAAAGCTCTACAACAAGTTCTTAACAACTGTTGATATATCAAGCGTGGCAATAAGTATTGATCGACAGACCGAGAAAATCCACAAAAATATTGCATGCGAGAAAAAAAAGAGGAGCAGTTGCATAACAGCCTTGATAGAGCAAACTGAAGGTTAAAAGCTCGAAAAAATTTTTAAAGCTAAAAATCTAATTACATTTTGCTAGATAGATAGATAGTAAAGTTTAAAAAAAAACCACGAGACCTAGAATTAAATGACCTGGACAACTTGTTGGTAAGATTAAGGCTCAGCAGAAAGAGAAAGCTGGGAAGGAAGCTATAAAACAGAAAATAAATACAGATGTGAATTAAAATTTATTTTCAGATCATTGAGAAAATTCAAACAAAAAACCTTTTAGAGAAAAAATTCGTCCTTTTCTGATAAACTTGAGAAAAGAAACTAGAAACAACACAAGTCTGCTTTAAAACAGATAGAGCAAATAAGAAAAATTTCAAAGCAGATATATTCAATAGCAGGCACAAAAAAAATACACTCTTACACTCGATTGTTTTAAAGGCTTCAAAAGAAAAAGCTTAATTCTACTTTAAAGTTGCGAACTGGAATAAATTGAAAATAAAGTAACAGCTTTAAAGCTCGAAACACTTGAAGGCAGTGGTAAGAGTCTTACACAAATCTGGACAAATTGGTGCCATTAAAGCTGAATCCTTCGAAAGCTCAAAGCAGCAGTAAAGAGATAAAACAACTGGCAAACTGAAATAAAATAGCTAAAACAACATACATTAAATACTAAATAACTGAAAACGATCAAGAACTTGACTAAAGCAGCAACTGTGCGAAAGTTGTAGCTTTGCAGAGCTTGATTCATGCAAAATTGAATAATAGAGTTTAAACTATTTTTCAGTTTAAAGGTACGTTTTACCACCATCATCCATAAAGCAAAAAAGCTCTCTTAAACCAAAAACTAACACTATAAATACAATTCTGAATGTGAAAAAAGTGAACATTTAACAATACCAATTGTTATAAACAATTCCAAAAAAGTTCTAAAAAAGCCCTCAAAAGCTTTAACATTGCTTTGAAAATCTAATAAGTAAAAAAAGGGGAGAAAATATTCTAGCAATTACCTGAAAACACTAAATTTAGAAAAAAAAAGATAAAAACTTCGAGAGAACTACGCTAAAAGCATCAGAAAAATCTAAGCTCATTAGCCATAAGATAGAAAAAGAAAATACCTATTCATTAAAATAAAACCCCGCAAAGAGCCAAAGGTAAGGCAAACATAACGAGTTCGAGTAACAAGAGCCCAAAAGCGAAAAAGAAAACACGTCTAACAAACAAGCTAACTAACAATAAAGCAATTTAACAAAAAAAAAAAAAAAAAAAACAAAATCAAAACCACACAAAACACAAAGAAAGCTTAGCAACTTAAAGTAATACATAGTAGTAAAAGTATTGGCAAAGTGCAGCAAAAACGTAGTGTAGTAGGCAGCGGAAGCGCAGACAGCATCAAGTTGTAAATAAAACAGTTAAAAATTGATTATTGATTTTGTTGGCAGCAACACACAAACAACAACAAAAACAACAACAACAAACAACAGAAAACTGTCTGTCTCTAACGAAACATAAGACTGCAAGGCGAAAAAAATTCCATTCTCCGAGTATATTCATAATTTTCAAAGTCCTTTCGTGTCCTGCAAGTCCTTAAAAACGCATTGTTGGCAGCACATCAAAACAAAAACAAATAAAAAAGAAACGAACGCGAAATTTCTTAGAGGGAAAAACAAAAACAAGAGCATACTCTAAAAATAGCTAGAACATCAAATAAAAATCCGGCAAGAAAACAGAGTGCATTTGCAGACGCCAGGAAGAAGTTACAATAACAACAAAAACAACAACCACAACAGCAGCAGCTGCAAAAACAACACAGCACAAAAAGTTGCTGAAAACTTTGCAAGGGTGTTGCAAGCAAAAAAAAAGTTGTTGACTTGCTTGCCAGCAAAGTAAAACCATAACAAATAGCACAAAAACCATAACAAGAAAAAAGAAAAAAAAAACAAACAAACAGACAAACAGAGACACCAACCAGCAAGAGTTACCAAGCGGAAGCAAGACGTAGTGTGGAAAAGCGTGGAATATGCACAGTACAAGCTGCTAGCTTAGCAAGTAGACGACCTCTAACTAGCATAACTCCAGGCGCTAAAACCCTGCCCACACCACCATCACCACACGCTTTAAATCGCTCCACTACCACTACAACACCCACGCACAGAGCACATTCGCAACACTACGCTACGGCAAAAGCTAGTGAAAGCGCACTAAAACAACCACAACACAGCGACATTGTGCTAATCCTAGACACGGAGAAGACATAAAATATATATATAAAAAGGAAAAAACATAAATTGCAAATTATAAAAATAAGCCACCAAAGCAAAAAAGCTAAAACCACAAACATACCACATCTACTGGAGAAGCTTAAAAATCCACAGCGTAAAAAAATGTGGTTACCACTAGTGCAGACGCTGGCCTGTCTGAGCCTCATCAATGGCGGTCTCTATGCGCTGCATTTGAATGGCAACAGCAACAGCAACTCCGGCAGCAGCAGCAGCAACAGCGGAAGCAGCAGTGCAACTAACTCAGCGGCAAGCAGCAGCAGCAGTCATCATAGCAACAACAATAAGCTGGAGCATAGCCTACATCCAACGGGTGGTGGTAGCAGTTTGACTGTCAGCCAGCAGCAGCAGCAGCAGCAGCATCTACAGCACATGCCGCCACATCCACTCGATGCCGCCAACAGCCGCTACGGCGAGCAACTGGCCGATTTGGCGCAGCTAGAACGTGAACGTCTCATGTTGCTTGGTCTGGCCAAACAGACAGCTGCAGCTGGTGCTGCTGCTACAGGGCATCATGGGCGTCCAATTGTTACGGGTCGTATACAAATGACGCCTGCTGAGGACGCGGAGGAGAGCCTCGCCAGCAGTGGCAGTGACTATCCGTCACTGTTTATGCAGCAGGCTCGAGGCTTTATGTTCGGCAATGTCGTAAAACAGCCGAAACATTTGTCCGCAGACGATTATGACTCAGCTGAGTATGAAGATGCTGATACGCTGCCACGTCGCTATGAGTACGGGCGCGTTGTGCAGCCGCCACCGTTACTAGAGCCACATCAACAGCAGCAGCACCATCAGAAGCAAAAGCTACAGCAGCCGTTTGAGCCGCGGCGCCATGACTCATCTTTTGACTGGCAAGTATTGGATGCAGAGCCGGATGTGGAAGATATCATTCCCGATCTGGATAGCTATCAATATTTGGATGAACTGCTGGCTGAGCAGCAGCTGCAGGATGATGACGGCTGGCATCACTGGCCACAGCAACATGAGTCGCAGCCATTTTATCATGGCACCGGCCGAATGACGCAGAATCCCTATCATAGCTTGGATGAGCTGGAAGCTAATCCTCCGGCAGCTCTGCAAGAGTTGTTCGAACAGTCAGAGCGCCAGCATCATAATGGAGGTGGTAGCAGCAGCAGCAGCAGCTCCACTAGCAATAGCAATAAGCAGCCAAAGCCACATTACGAACAATCGACACGTATGCATCAAAAATGGCAACGAAAACGCGCTCAGCAACAATTCCTAAATCATCAAAAATTGCAGCAACATTTCAAACAGCAGCAGCAGCAGCAACATCTGCAACAGCAACGATTTGGCGTGCAGCATAGCAACAAGTTGCCGCTTGCATCCACATTAAATGATGATGCGAGTGTAACAAAGCAACAACAGCAGCAGCAGCAGAAACAACATTCCTCGGCAACAAGTTCCTCCAGCAATGCTAAGCCAGCCGATCCAGCTGCACCTAGCAACGCCAATGCTGCAGCTTCTACAGTGTCCGCCAACAGTGCAGCCATCAATAATAATCAAAACAAGCTCAACCAGCTAAAACAGCAAGATCAACAGCAGCAACAACATTTGCTTCATCCCAATCATAAGCGTTCGGGCTTAGGCGCTGGCAATGTGGGCGCGAACGGCTACTCGCCGCTGCAGCCTCCACTGCCACCGGTAACCCACAGCATAGCTAGTCAATTAATGCTGCGCACAGCGCGTGGACAACGTCAATACGATGTGCCACAAATCGGTAAGTTAACAGCATTTTAAGCCTTTGTAACACTTGTACTTAAATTTTTAGTAATTATATTTTTGTAAGGCATACATTTATTTTGAAAAAAACAAATATTTTTATTATTAAGAAAACTTGAAAACTTAATAAGCGGACATTTCTTATAAGCGGACGCATTCTCGGCAAACGAACGACATTTACGACTTATTTGCGACATTCCCATAAGCGGACATTTCTCATATGCGGACAATAAGTAGGTAACCATCGATGTCCGCTTATGAGAGCTTTCACCTTATTACTGTTTAACACATCTTAGGGCGCATTTATAGTCGCGGCTTGTTGCTTTGCCGAACCGAACCGAGGGGGAAAGCTGAAAAACGCTGCACACACAATCATATGAAATAAGCTCAAAGTGCGTATAGTGCCAGCCGAACAAGCAGCTTAAAGCGACTTGTGCGTTGGTTTTTAGAATGCCTATTGTTGCTTTCTCGCTCGCTCGCACGGTTTCATATGAAATAAGCTCAAAGTGCGTATAGTGCCAGCCGAACAAGCAGCTTAAAGCGACTTGTGCGCTGGTTTTTAGAATGCTGATTGTTGCTTTCTCGCTCGCTCGCACAGTTTGCATGTGTTTAATGTTATTTTACAGCATCGTGTAAATTTATTATTTTCATTAAATAACATACAAAAGAAAAAGCAACAAGGAAAACTCCATTTTGTTATTGCTGTTGCGCCTTCTCTTCATTTATGCTTGGAATCAAAAAAAGTCGATGACAAAACATAGTCTTCGTTTTACTCATTTGTTGTTGCAAAAAAAAAAAACAAGCAAAATTTAATCAAACCAAATGCAACAATAACAACGAAAATTTTTTCTGCAGTGAGCTTGCTGAGCCTTTCACAAAGAATTTGCCTTTCTACAAAAAAAAAAAAAAAAAAAAAAAAAAATTATATACGTGAAAAACAACAAATTGCTACTTGAACTGCTAGCGTCCCGATCGATTGTATATGGCTATGTTATGGTGGCGGTCAGCGTTGCCGCTTTGATTAAATTCTATGAAATGTGGTTAGGTTTTTTTTCTTTAAATCGGTTTTTGGTTATTTGGTAGATATTTTTTTTCAATTTGGTAGATTTTTTAAATTTTGTAAACAATAATTTTTTTTTTTTCAAATTAAACTCTTTAATTTTTTTAAATTAAATAAAAATTTAAATCATACCGTTGAGTTCACCCCGTTAAGATAATGAACATTTTTTAACCCTTCCCAGGTATCATATTTTTGTCAGAATTGCCCGTCGTTTTTTGCGCCATTGCTCCATAGTTCCGCAGCAGCAGAAAGAAAGTTTCTTGACTATGATCATGATTTTTATCAGAAATGATAACAACAAAATGTAGGAACAAGTTAAAGTATAGCACAATTAATAATATAATGCTCGCTCAAGCATTTTCCAAAAATAATACCGATGTTCACAATGTTTAGTCAGATAAAAGCGATTTTTAAATTTTTAAATTTTATGTGGAATAACATCGTTTTCTTGATAAATGCATTAAAATGCTGTGATTTTATATATTATATATTGAAATAGTTTTTATTTTATATTTAAGAATTTTAGTTTTGTAAATTTAATTCAAAAATATAGATCAGTGATTGAATTTTATTTTGGATGGAAAAGCAACGATCATAATTGATTTTTATTTCTGATCGAAAAAAATATCGATCAACGATTGATTTTTATTTTTGATAAAAAAAACGATATAGATTTATTTTTATTTCCGATCGAAAAAAAACGATAAAAAAATAATTCGTATTCTTTGATTCTTATAATGAAAATCATGGCAAATAAAATTCTTTAAAAAATTAAAAATAACTATTATTAGAGGTATAAAATGTATGTTCCTATGCTCATATGTTCATATACTTTTGTAGCAGAAATATGCAATTTGTAAAATTTGAGAGAGTAAGCGAAAAAATGTTCTCTTTGCGTGAAAACTTGCAAAAATTACGGAAACAGTTTTTTTTTCCGCAAAAAGTTGCAACTTTTGAAGAACAGTCAAAAACATATGTTTATTTGTCTTGCAAAAATTTAGTAAAAATTAAACAAATGACGGATCAAAAGAATAAATTGGCTTCCATGTGGTTTTTTGTGTTGTTTAAATGGCTAGTACCTTTATTTGACATCACACTAAAAAAAATACTATGGAATCAAATGAAAACGCATTCAAATCAAAAAATTTTCGACACAAAACGGAGCCTAAAACAAGAACCCTTAAATGAAAAGAAAATGCTTTTAGATTAAAAGTAAATGTTTTAAAATAAAAGTCATTATATAAAAAATTTTTTTTTTCCAATTAAAAACAACATATTTTTGAATTTAAAGTAATAACTGTTGATTCAATAACAATTGCTTTAAAAAACAGGTTGTTTTTCATTGAAAAACAAATATTTTTAAAACAGTGACTAGTACTTTAAGGCAATTTTTTTGGAATGAAAGTTTTCCTAATTAGCTTTTTGATTTGTGTAGATTTCATGAAATCATAAATTCACAACTTCATGTAAATCATAAAATGTTATAAATAAAAATGCATCAAGATTACTAAGTACACTGAAAACATAAACTTCTGACAAAACTTTTACCATTGTTTATTTGATAAATATGAACAGGTATGGTATTAAACTTTTCCAATTTAGTTATTCTTAGAATATTTTCTGCATCACCTACTTCAAAAGATTGTAAATGTTTGTCACATTTTTTATTTTGTATTGGGAAACACAGAACGCTGATATTTTCGTTATAAGTAATAATAATTTTATTTTATACAGTTCGAAATTATTTTCAGTGGATGGTGTGAAACAATCTTTTTCTTTTAATATTTTGCCCTTATACTCCAAGGACAAGGAAGCTTTTATTGAAAAATAATCAAACACGATTTTCTTTTTGATTAGATTAAAATAATCTTGTTCACTTAGGTTTATTGAAAGGAAATAATTTTTTCTGAAAAAAGGTGGGAAGCCATTTTGAGTTTTCAATAAAAAATGTTCAAATTGAAAGCCGTTTTTTACAGCAGCTGATTTTGATGGACTCTGACGAGAGGTAAAGTACATTTTTGTAAAGGTAAAGTACAGCTTATTTAAGCTGTTAAAGTACATTTTTAATTCTTAATGCTTTGCTTCAAAGCGCATACACCAAATCATTTAGAAATTTTAATTAATTATATCCAAAATTCAATGTTTAAATATTTTCCATATTATTTTTCTCCAATCTTTTGCCGCTTCGTTGCTCTTCACTCGCTGACGCTTTTAATGTTTAGGCCCGAGCATGTTTGAGTCAGCGTACATGTACATTCGTCTGAAACCGCCTAATGAAATACAAAACGTTGCTATTGTTTTTGATTTAAGAGCGCTTTTCCTTAAACCAAAAACAAAATTCTTTTGAATTTGTAACTTTTCGTTCAAATCAAAAACCTATTCCTTTTTAGTAGTGTTTTGAAATCAATAGCATTTTCATTTAATTTAATTGTCAGTTTTTTTTTGAGTGCAGCCGTAAAACATGGCAGCTTGCGAATGGCTTCGAATTTCTGCTTCGCTAAATTTGTGTAGCAAAAAATAGCAATATTTGACAAAGACTGTATTACTTATTTTCGCTCCCTTTTGCGAATTTTTTGGGCATGGGAACAGGAAATAGCAGAAATGCTTTATTTTGTTTTGGCATTTTGGTAGATTATTTAGATGAAAGCTGAGAGATGATTTAGATGGGAGCTACAAATTTTTTTTGAGTGGCAACCCTGGTGGCGGTCACGAGCACGTCACGGTCATAAAATTTTATTGTTTCAATAAAAATGGAAAATTTGAGATAGTGAGCGAGGTCACCAAATGATTCGGCTGTCCATATCAAATCACGGAATCTAAGCAGTATTGCGTTATGAAATAATTCACAACATTTTTGTTGTAGTATGAAAATAGTACACTTTTAGACGAAATGTATGAAAGCAGCAATAAAACTTAATGGCAACACTTATCGATTGATAAAGTACTAAAAGTAGCAAAAAGTTAGCTAGTTTTCAGGGATCATATCGTCAGTATAACATACATTAGTTACTGAGTTCATCAAACGAAAAAAAGAGCGTAAAAAAGGACATGACCGGGGATCATATGACCGCCACCATAACATAGCCAATAATTTTGTCTTGAACACCGAAGTCTTGAACATCGCGATGACGGAAACTTTTCAGTAGCACTTGTTATTCAAATCGTATTGGAAGAAGAAGAAATTATACTATAAATTATTTGCCACAGCTATTTATTATTACTAGTATCGCTTGTGGTCGAAATTCGACCAACTTTCTGAAATTTCAATCGTTTTTCTCATTCCGAGGCATTGACCTTGCCTTAAGAAAATGTGTTGTACTAAGAAAATCTTAAGTTTCGAGAGAAAGCAACAGTTTTCGAGATATCGTCATAACTTTTATATCAAAATGTTTCAGAATTTACTATTTGTAAATTAAAAAAATGTACTATAAAAAAATGCTTATTGTAGGGTATCCGTAAGAGATAGCGAGAAATGTTTTTCCTACATTCTATTAATATCTAAAATTTCCTCCTAAGCCATGTTCTTCCATTTCTTATAGTTTAGGTTTTACTTCAGAAATTCTTTCAATGCTCATATTTCAGGACAAAGGTCACATAAATCTTCTACTTACTCTAATTTATTTAAAAAAATTATCAAAATTGGTTCAGAAAAACCGAAGAACTGCTTCTCCTACGCCTATTTTCAAATATAACGAAATGGCTTAAAACATAGATTTGTGTAGATAACTTTGGAGTGGTTTGAAATATTTTAAAATTTGTTCACAGAAATTATTTTTTAAGCTGTAGAACTTTGTAGAAAATATAAAAAGAACATTTTGAAAAATTTAATTTTCATCAAAAAATTATAGGGGGTGGTAGCTCATGATTTTCGATGATAGAAATTGTTTTTTGCATTATGTGTCAAAATGAAGCAATTTTTGCTAATAAATGATATGTCATATGAAAGAGTGTGAAAAAAAAAATTTTATAAGGAAAAAACTACAACAAAAACGTTTGGTCTATTTTTTGAGCAAAAACTGAATATTTTAGAGATATTTTTGAAACCATATAAAACATTGAATTGGTGATACTTACTTACTTACTTAGTTGGCGCTACAACCGTATGTCGGTCTTGGCCTCATCTAAGAATTTGCGCCAGCCATTTCTGTCTTTCGCTTGCTGGCGCCAGTTGGAAATTCCAAGCTTCGTCAGGTTGTCCTCTACTTGGTCTTTCCAACGAAGATGGGGTCGTCCTCTTCTGCGTTGACCGCCACTGGGTACCGAATCGAATGTTTTCTTCACTGGAGCATCGTCTTTCATGCGCTGAACATGACCAAGCCAGCGAAGCCGCTTGATTTTAATGCGCTTGACTATGTCGATGTCAGCGTACAGCTCATACAGTTCATCATTCCACCGTATTCGGTACTCGCCATTGACGCAGATTGGTTCGTAGATCTTACGAAGAATCTTTCTCTCGAATGCTCCTAAAGTCTTTTCATCTAAACTGCTCAGCGTCCAGGTTTGTGATGCTTAAAGTAGGACGGGCATGATGAGCGATTTATAGAGCGTGATTTTCGTTCGTCGAGAGAGGGCTCTGCTTCTCAATTGCCTACTGAGCCCAAAGTAACACCTGTTGGCAAGAGTTATTCTTCGTTTGATCTCAATGCTGATGTCGTTGGTTGAATTAATGCTGGATCCCAGATAAACGAAGTTCTTCACAACCTCGAATGAGGTATTGTCAACGGTAACGTGGGTTCCAAGACGCTGGGACTGTTTGTTTGTTGACACCAAGTATTTCGTCTTATCTGCATTCACTGACAGACCCATTCGACTTGACTCTCTTTCTAATCTGGAAAATGCTGGACTGACTTCGCGCGTATTATGGCCAATGATATCTATGTCATCAGCATACGCAAGCAGCATAACACTCTTGTAGAATATTGTGCCACTACGTCTCAGATCAGCAGCTCGGATGATCTTTTCCATCATTAGGTTGAAAAAGTCGCACGATAAGGAATCACCTTGTCTGAAACCTCGTTTGGTAATAAATGGTGGGGAGAGGTCCTTCCCGATTTTAACTGCGCTGCTGGTGTTGCTCAGTGTCATCCTGCAAAGTTGTATTAGTTTTGCAGGAATACCAAATTCAGACATGGTGGAGTACAGGTGCTTCCTTATTGGGCTGTCGAAGGCGGCTTTGTAGTCGACAAAAAGATGGTGGGTGTCGACTTGTTTTTCTTGAGTCTTCTCCAAGATTTGTCGTAGCGTGAAAATCTGGTCGATGGTGGACTTTCCAGGTCTGAAGCCACACTGATAAGGTCTGATCAGTTCGTTTACAATGGGCTTCAATCTTTCACATAAAACGCTCGACGGGACCTTATATGCGATATTAAGAAGGCTTATCCCACGGTATTTGGCACAGATAGTGGGATCGCCTTTCTTGTGGATTGGGCAGAGCACACTGAGATTCCAATCGTTCGGAATGCATTCTTCCGACCATATTTTGCATAGAAGCTCGTGAATGCATTTAAGTAGAGCTTCACCTCCGTTCTTAAACAGCTCAGCAGGTAAGCCATCAGCTCCCGCGGCTTTGTTATTTTTAAGCCGAGCTATAGCTGTCAGAACTTCATCATAGTCGGGCAGCGGAACCTCGATGCTGTCATCCGCAATTGGGGTTTCCGGAATATCATCTCTATTGGCGGGATTGTTGTCAGCGTCGCCATTTAGAAGCTTAGAGAAGTGTTCCCTCCATAACGTCAGTGTACTCTGGACATCTGTCACTAGATTCCCGTTTTCATCCTTGCAGGAAGAGGCCCCGGTTTTAAAACCATCGGCAAGGCGTCTTATTTTTTCGAAAAATTTTCGGGCCTCATTCCTGTCACCATACATCTCAATCTTCTCCTGCTCGCGCTTTTCTGCCTCTCTTTTTTTCCGCCTGAAAATATGTCTCTCTTCCCTCCCCTTTTTTTGTATCGCTCCTTAGCAGCGCGCGTTACAACCGACTGCAGGGTGGCTTTGTAGGCGGCGTCTTTCTCTGCAGTGGCGTCGCGACACTCCTGGTCGTACCACTGGTTTCGGCGAGGGCGTTGGTAGCCAATCACCTCTTCAGCAGCCGCACGCATGGAGTTGGAAATGTGTGTCCACTGCGCGCATATATCATCGATTGGAAGAGTGCTTTGAAGCAGGAGTGAGAGTCGAGTGGCGAAAGCATCGGCTGTCTGTTTCGATTGCAGCTTGTCGACGTCTAGCTTTCTCTGTGTAGGGTTGCGTGTATTCTTAGCTGCGCACAGACATGTACGGATCTTGGCTGTAACAAGATAGTGATCCGAGTCAATGTTTGCACCACGGATCGTGCGTACATCCAATACACTGGAAGAGTGCCTACCGTCGATCAAAACGTGATCAATTTGATTTTTTGTTTTTTGATCAGGGGACATCCAGGTGGCTTTATGAATATTGAGATGCTTGAATCTAGTGCTACTTACGACCATGTTTCGTGCTGCGGCGAAGTCAATCAGCCTCATTCCGTTATCGGAGGTGTTGTCATGGAGGCTGAACTTTCCGACTGTTGGACCAAAAATATTTTCCTTGCCCACCTTAGCGTTGAAGTCACCAAGCACGATTTTTACGTCGTGACGGGGGCAGCGCTCGTAAGCATTTTCAAGGCGCTCGTAGAAAATTTCCTTGATCTCATCGTCCTTGTCTTCTGTCGGAGCGTGCGCACATATTAGGCTTATATTGAAAAATCTAACCTTGATGCGGATTATGGCAATTCGTTCGTTCACAGGTGTGAATCGCAGGACGTGGGGCCGTAGTCTCTTGCCAACTACAAATCCAAATCAAATTGAATTGGTGATATAACGGTAAATATTTTCTTATTTTTCCAAATTTAATTAATTGATCTTTCAGCCAAAGAAAACTTGATGAAAATCGATTGAAAAATGGTCAAGATATTTGCTTGCAAAATCAAAACTTGAAATTTCAATCGTTTTTTTCTCATTCTGAGGCGATGACCCTGCTTCAAGGAAATACGTTGTACTGAGAAAATCTACATTGTTTGAGACATCTCAATAGTTTTGATGTCATTGTAACGGGAATTTTTTTTAACCTAGTATCCAAAAAAAATATCTTACAAAAAAAGCTTTCGTATATCGTTATATTTCTGAACCAACATCGTTTCATACAAAAATACGTTGTACTGAAAACATATTTAGTTTTCGAGCTATCACAATAATTTTCATGTTAAAATAAAGGAAATTTTTCATAATTTCCTGTTTGTAAGAAATTTCATCATCACACTATATATTCACACCTTTAACATAAAAAAATTCTTATTGTAGGGTATCTGTAAGAGATGGCGCAAAATGTCGCAAGTATTTTTTGCACACCTTATCAATGTCTGAAATTCCCTCTTACATTATATTCTTCCATCTGTTACAGTTTAGCTTTTATTTAATAAATGCTCTTTTTACGCTCATATTGCAGGTCGAAGGTCACCAATCTAAAATGTAATCATACTGTGTAGCCAGATCTTTCATTTGATACCTCATTCACCATTCTACCTCTTCCTAGCCCCGAAATTCCTTACTAAAAATAATACACACTCTCAACGTTAATATTTCATAGGTCAGAGGTCATAAATTTAAAATCTAAAGTGATCCTGCACATATAAGGTGCAGTACCTTTCGAATGATATAGTTTTATTGCCCTTATTCTAAAACTAATATCGAAAAAGTGTACGACAACATTTGATGTTTGCCTATAATATATAAGATTATTATTATTATTATTTTCTTATTCTTTTTTTTCGTTCTTTTTTTTTGTCGCGATGTACTCAGGTTGAAAACTTATTTCAACAGACAAAATCGTTCTACACAATTTGACGAGTGTTCACACTGGTCAAATCGTTCGTCAAATCAGCAGATTGTCGGCCTTGGTAGTATAGTGGAGAGTGCGCTAGACCCAGAGGACTCTGGTTCAAATCCGGGTTCGGGCATGGTTCTTTTCATTTTCTTTGTTCTTTCCTACATCTATGAAATATGGAAAACTCAAAATATTCATAGCTGAATTGTGGAAAATGAGGAATTAAAGGACAGAAACAACTAAAGGCTGGAAATGCTTGCCGAGGTTAAGGCATAACACTATCCTTTTTGAAAGGATAATTTTTAGTACCACTTGTTATTAAAAGCGTATTGGAAGAAGGAGAAATTATTTTATAAATTATTTGCCACAGCTATTTATTATTATGTTCTTATTCTTTTTTTTTCGTTCCTTTTTTTTGCCGCGATGTGCTCAGGTTGAAAACTTTTTTCAACTGATAAAATCGTTCTACACAATTTGACGAGTGTTCACACTGGTCAAATCGTTCGTCAAATCAGCAGAAAAATCAAAATGTTTTAGATTTTAGAGTGCTTAGACTCGTCAAATCGCCATTCAAATCCATATATAGTATATATTTCTGTTGGTCAAATCGTTTGTCAAATCATTTGATAAGCAATTAGATCAATGTGTACACCCCTATTTAGTTTTTTTTTTTTTTTTTTTTTTAGAAAAGAAATAGGAAATTTCGTTCAGTTGCTAATTTGTTGCTTAGTATGACAGTTATTAAATGACTTCATTACACGGTCAATTATTTTGCATTAATTAGTTATTGTATATGTGTTTACAAAACATAAAAATAGTAATATTTTGGTCACAGAAGACATGAAAGAGTCTGTGTAATGCACACAAACAAATATTAACTAACACATATTATGATTGATGCCAAATAACTGACCGTGCATTAGGGCAAATGTCTTGCATACAGAAAACATAAGAAAAATAGTAAAAAAAAAGTCAAAACACCTGGTTAAGCCATTCGTCGGTAAGCAACTGCAAATTAATTTTTCCATTTCCTCGTACAAAAGCTGAAAAAAGAGTTGTTTTTTTTTTAGATTTATACAGTTAATTGTGACTTTTGATGATTTTAAAAGGTTAAAATTTGGAGCTTAAGGTCAAGTCGTCTATGAAATTAATTTGTCTATTGCTACTTCCTTTACAAGACCGCAAAAATTGAAATAAAAACGCAACCACAAGGCAATAAAAAACAGCAGAAAACAATAGCAAAAAAATCAAGCAAGAGACTTGAAGCGGCTTGAAGAGCTTTTCAGCTGAAGAATAGAATCGTCTAGTCTTGGGTCATCAGCTAATGTATTTTAATGTGCGTTCTTTGTACGCACGTCTTTTTTGAAAAAAATTTTAATTAAAAAAAAAACAACCCAGCAGCAAGGCAACAAAAAAAAAAAAGCAGAAACCAATTGCAAAAAAGTCAAAATAAGCTAGAACAGCAAGTGACTTCAAGTGACTTAAAGCGACTTACAGTGACATAAAGTGCGTTTCGGCATCGTTTTATTTTCGTATCTTCACTTGTTGTGCACTGGTTTGAGGAAAGCAAAAAGCACACACAAAGTTACGTGACTATTTTAATGCTTCGATTGCTAAAATAAATAAAAAAAAGAATATATAAAAAAAAACACAAAATAGTAAAAAACCTGCTGAAACAAGTCAGCGGCAGTAAGCGCGTACTATGCGAACTACCAGCAACTTTAAGCTTGACGTGCTTTCAGGTCGACTCGGCAAAGCAACAAGTCGCCATTATAAACGCGCCCTTAGACAGGTATTTTATAAGCCGGAGTTTCTCAAAAGAAAACAAATTTTTAATTGATGCATTGGGTGCAAAAAGGGCGAGAGAGCCTTTCACGCCATCTTTTTCATGAAAAGCAGAAAATGATTATATTATAAAAATATAACGTTCTGCAAAATTTCACATCGATACGAAGGACTTTATTGTCGTTTTATAAGGGCGTCAAGCTTCGAGCTCTGCTTGCACCCAACTTATTTCTTATGATATGGGCGTGTGACAAATCGTCGATATTTCAGCAATTTGAACAGCTAATTGATAGTGTTGGCCAATAATAAGTCTCAAGGAGTTCGGACTATACAAGAATAAGACAAGTTTGATCTCTATTGGACCCAGAAATATATTAAATATAACAAAAATATCCCACATAATATTTAATAGGTAGGGAAATTGATGAAAAAAGTTGTGCTGATGGATTTCTGGGGTGTGATGGATGGTTGATACAAAGCCAGAAAATAGCGGACTTGGGTCAGAAATACCTAACATTAAGAAAGTTGGAATTATTTTAATTAATATATTAACTTTATATGAATCATGCAATGCCTGCATGAGGAAGAGAATGGTTACATATAGTTAAATTAAAGTAGTGAAGATCTAGACAGTAAAACTATGTTCTTTTAATGTTCTTTTAATGTGGTAATAGCAACAAGTCTTATTTAATTCAATAAAATTTTTTCATTTTCATTATATTCCCTGCAGTGTAAGACTAGTCAGCATTAAAACATGAGTAGTATTTATACTAGTCAAAACAAACTAGTTTATATTTTGTCACGATTTAATAGTTGCAAAAGTAGTTTAAACCCAACTAGTTTTTGTCAAGTCACATTAAACCAGTTGTAACACTAGCCAAAATCAAACTATACTACATATTATCAAAATCAACCAGTTCCAAAACCAGTTGGAGCTGGGTACCCCATTGGAACAAACTAATAATAAACAAATTAAAACATATAAAAACTAATTTAAAAACATGTAGTTGATAAACTATCTTAAATTATATTAATGCGACATATACTCTCATTTTTAAATGTTTTTATTGCAACTTTGTAGTAGATTAGAACTTAGTTTATATATACCATAAACATGGTATTTCATCAAATAGCTTTAACTTTAGCCTTTAGCTAATATTTTGTTGTAAAAATATATGTTCTTTGAACCTATGAACTATTGAAAAAATATGAACCTATGAACTAGTTTTAATTCGATAATTACTATATTGGTTAAAAACTAGTCACAACCCAACTAGAATTTTACTTTACATAAAAAATGAGTTGTTAACTAGTTAAAACCTTATCTATAGTAAGACAATTGTCTTTTCCAATGACATCACCACGTAAAAAATACCAGTCGGTTCTATGAGAATAGGACATAAATCGAACTAGTTGTTGGATATTTCCAACTAGTTGTTGACTGGTATAAATCTAGTTGATTACACTGCAGGGAAATAAGAAATAATAAGGTAATGAAATTATGAAAAAGGGCACAGGAATTAAAATAAAGTTAATTAAAATTTCATATTAAAAAAATTATTATTAAGTATTATTAAAAATTATAATTAAAAGAGCATTATTATAATTCATTATAAATTATAGAAGAAACAAACCGAACAATAAGCAAACTAACTTCTCAACTCAATTACTTTAAATAATTGCATTGTTGAAACAAAAATTTTCTCATTCACTTCTTTTAAATGCCAGCGTTGTTAAATTAACGCTTTTTCTTCTTACATATTTTTAATACTTTTGTAGTTTAATTGACAACCTTGGCTCTTATCAAAAAAGCAGAAATTGTTGCATCTATTGGCAACTCAATCGTTGTACTATTAAAGAACTGGTGTTCTTAAGCACAAAGCAAATGCGAAAACTACTTAGAATTAAGTTGGAGTTTGTTGAATTTACGAGTTTTTTTCTTGGTGTGGGTATCAAAACTTTTATTTTTTAACCTTTTCATATACTATATACTTACTAGAGTGGGGCGATTAGTATGGAAGGAAAAAAGTGTTAATGGGCGCTTCGCGTTTCTGATTCTTGGGATTGTACTGAGCAAAAAAGTCCACTAAACCATACGTCTACGGTGAAAATCGAGCTTGCAGATTTTGACTTGCAGTTTTTTCTCAGACTTTTGTCTCGTTGTTTTTTGGATATTTTGGCCTATAACAGTCAAACCATTGAGATTTTTGTTTTAGTATTGGATCGAAAATCTCAATGGTTGGGCTGTTATAGGCCAAAATATAAAAAAAAAACGTGACAAAAGTCTGAGAAAAACCTGCAAGTCAAAATCTGGAAGCTCGATTTTCACCGTAGACGTATGGTCTAGTGGACTTTTTTGCTCAGTACAATCCCAAGAATCAGAAACGTGAAGCGCCCATTAAGGTGCTCAAATCGCCCCACCCTAATACTTGCGTATAGGAATTTGTAATTTTGGGTGTTAGAGCATAATGCCTTAATCGACAGCTTTATTCGCTTTAGCTTGGTACCTAAGATGCTGAGGTTCTTCCTAGATGGCGACAACAATGATTGAGGAGTCGATCTCTAGGTCCGGGGAAAAGAATGCCCCTTTACTCGCTCTTTGAGGCTCCGCGAAATAACTCCTAACGACATAACGCCTAACAAAAAAAAAATGAAATAACTCCTAAAATTTCCCATACAAAGTTAAGCGTTATTTCACATGAAATAACTCCGAAGAATTAGGTGTTCTTTCAGCAATGTTAGGAATTATTTCATCTTTGAGTGTTAGGAGTCTGTTCATTATGTAATAACTCCTAAAAATCTGCTGATGAAATAAGTCCTAATTAGGAGTTATTTCATTTAGTATTGTTAGGAGTAATTTCGTCATTGTTAGGAGTTATTTCATTTTGCTTAAACGAGCTGGTTTCTTGTTATTATGTAAACAAAAGCCGGTTTTTCTGTTATTTTTTCAAAACAATGAAGAACGACATAAAATGATATTTGGTCGATAAAATGGTTTTCCCTTGTATGGAATTTAAAAACCACATTTCGTGTAAGGGCAAATCGTTATATCATAAAAAAAACCATTTGAGCTCTATACGGACATGCCCATTTTTCGTTTTATAGTCATATTTCATAGAGACGTTTGGGATACATAATTCAATATTGTTACTTAAATATCTTCAACTATAATAAATTACTTGACTTAAGTTCCAGAAGAACCACAATTGCTTTTTTTTAATATTCTGAAAATTAGGACTTAATTCATCATTTCCGTTAAGGTTTTATTTCATTATGAACATACCCTTAAATGTTAGGTTTGATTTCATCTTTTCTTTAGGTCTTATTTCACCAGGGGTTAGGAGCTATTTCATCTTTCAACGAATTTCATTCACTGTTAGGAGTTCTTTGATTAGGAGTTATTTCATTTTTTGTTAGGCGTTATTTCGTGAGTTTAGAGCCGTTGGTGAATATGTTTATAGTCTTCTCAAATTTTTGTTTTTGAGCCTTTCACATGGCCTTGAGACGGTTTCAAATCGCTTGTTGAGTCACTCCCAAGGTTTCAGTGATCTCTTGAGTTTGGCACGAATCTTGGCCCAATATAAGCTGTGTAATTATTTGTGGCTGATTTTTTTTCTTCTCGTATTGTTGCCAGCCTGGTTGCCTGGCATTATAAAAATTTTAGGTCTTTTAAGTACAACATTTGTATATAGCCATGAAACTAGACACTCTATAAATTCTCACTCGCTTTTCTTTTGGGCTGATTTCGTTGGCAGGACATTTTATGCTGGTCACTTTAACGATACCCATACGACGTAGTTATTTTCTATTTTTAGATCTTAGATTATATGGAACAAATTTCCTTTTGGTTTTTTGTTGAATGTTATAATTTTGTCTAGCGGCCACAATAAAGCAATGATTGTTGTTTGGTATCGTTTGTGATAGGCGTCATATTATGTCCTTGATTAAAAGACATGCTCGAATGCTTGTTGAATAAAAGTTGATTAATCTAGCGATTTTGTGGTGACCATTAAGCTGAGTTGTGAGTTTCGTGCAAAGGTCAAAGTAGCTTATTAAAGTTCAAATATATTTTAGTTCGGTGTGTACTGATAGAAATAAATATAAGTTAAAAAAGAACCAAATATCTGCAATTGTGGTACAAATATTTAGATTTTTTTCAATCAAAATCAAAATCACAAATAAAAAGAAATTTTTTTTGAGGCATGCAATGAACACAAAAAGGGTTGAAATAAATTCGAAGCTATGTAATAGAGTACTTGAAAAAAAAACATCTATAAATAGAAAAGAGCTTCAGATTATAGTATAAATCAGATTATTCTTCGGTTAAAAATAACATAGAAGTTATCCTAACGAAAAGTTTGGTTTTGCATAGCCTTAAAAACGTTTTATTATACCAAAAAATAAGAAATAGGATAGTAAAGAATAAAACTCTTAAAATCTAAGGTAAATAAATATAAAATCTACTTGTTTCATGTTTACATTTTTCTGCAACAACACTACAATTCTTTGTCGTTAAGCAATAACTGCTTAAGTCTGATATCAAAGTTTCAAGAAATTTTTCTTCAAAGTTTTCCATCGCCATATGAGTTATATGAAAGGGTGTAGTTATATGAAAGGGTGTTTTGTTTTTGTGTCATAACTTTAGCTAAGGTCATGCTGGAAGCTACAGATTTTGCGTGCTTATAAAGATATATGCGTGGAACACATTCACATAAATAACTCAGTTCTGCCTAAAGTCGACTTAAGCGATTATTGCTAGTGAACACAGAATTATTACAATCTGATAGATATCACAGCGTATGTATGTAATCAGTCTGCATTTCTGTGAAAAGCTCTAACATGCTATAATCTTTCATATTTGCATAATATTACTGTTTTCCTTTTATTTATAATATTTTATTTGATTTTACTGAGAATTTAACGGATATACCAAAATTAAACGGAATATCGACGTACTTTGAAGAAATATTGAAAATGTATAAGCTTTCGTCAGATGGATTTAACCATCTGTGTACAAAATTTATATCCTTTGATTAAATTTTTGTTTGTTGGTTGTGCAAATAATCTTTCAAACTGCTCAAAATAATATATAAAGCTCATCAAAAATATTTAAAAAATTGTGTATCTAATCATTGATTTACTGTGTTGCTTAAGCCTTCATCAAAATAATTTATAAACTGGTGTGCATTTCGCTGAAATAAGTTATTAAAATTTTAAGAAATTAATTCGAAAACAAATAGTATGTCGTCTTCTGTCTCTTGTGCATTTTGCTTTCTATTTGCTTCTGACATTCGACATTAAATTTCAATACAAAGTGCAAACAGACAAAAGTCTTGGTAAAAATTCACTTTATAATTAATTATTTTTACTTTATTAGTAGGAATATAAATAGGGTTGCTAGATCTTCATGCTGCGAAATCAGTAGATTTACGATTTTAAGGAAAAAAAAAACAGTTCTTTTCCAAAAAAATTGGTACACATTTTTTAACAAAAAAAAAAAAAAATATTTATTTCAAAACTTAAAGGAGGTGTAAGGCAAAGTGGTAACAATTAAGGCATATTGTAGAAGAAGTTTTCTTAAAAAAATTTATTTTACTATAATTTATTAAGTTTTCTTCATCAGTTTAACTAAAAAATGTTTTATTTTTCAAGAAAAAAGGATTAAGAATTTTTTGAATTGATTAAAAAAAAGGAGCACAACCTAAAGATTCATATAAAAAATGACAATTCATAATTGATACATTGGGTTAAAAAAAGGCGTGAGAGACTTTCACGCTTTTTAAAAAAAATCGGAGTGATAAAAGGTGACTTTTTAAAATAACTAAATTTAATATACATATTTGACAAAGTCAAATGCTACTTTGTATGGAATCCTCCCCTTGAAAAACACAATGTTTGCAAATGAAGTAATTGGAACCCTTGAAAGTCCAAGAACTGTCAAAAATGGCCCGGTTCTGTTCGAAAATCCGGTTTACAGAGAGTAATTTTAGATGAAATGTATTTAAATTTTTCTAATGCAATTAAAATTTACAAAGAAAAAGTACCTATTTCTATGGTTAACTTGCTGAAGAATCTGATTCCGGACTTAGATTTAATGTACTATGAAGCCCGGTCCCAATAAACGTATTTAAAGTCAACATATTAAAATATTTTCATATAATTTTTTTTTTCATGTTTGTCCCTTACATTGATCTAGTACATTTTTGCAAAATAAATTAATGCATTATTTCAGCCCATTGATATTTTTTGTAAAAGCATAAACTCTAATAAGTTCAGTGGACTTAAGTCCCCTTTTCACACGTCAAGTTTTATTGAAAGCAAGCCGAGTTTGATGCAAAGAGGAACATAAGGAAAGGGAAAAGTATAGACTTGAATGTACCCAAGGTTGATTAATATATTAAAAGTCACTTGAGAGAAAAACATTCTTTATTCGCCTTTGTTTGAACTATCAAAGTAGCTGTTAGCTAAAAATTGTACAAAAATTCAAAGACTACTGAAGAGGAAATGTAGCAATTTCCGAAACAGACTGTCTAGTCAGCTAAGTGATTGACTCTATACAAAGTTGTTGTTAGTGTTGCCTTATCAAAAACTTACTTGATCTAAAGCTCGCAATTTAATTCATAATTTATAATAATTTAATAGATCATAAAATTAATTAACTAAAAATTGTACAGATTAAGGTTTTTTTCTGATTTCCTTCCATCCATTCTGACCGTTCAATCGAGCTTTTCTCAAGTGACTTAAACTGTACTAATCAACCTTGAATGCACCTTCAAGTTTTTGACATTATGCTGTGTTCTTTTGTTTTCTTCTTATTTTTCATTTCATTTACGGAAAGTTATCTCATTCGCAATCAAAATGTCAAGCGAGATGCATTATTTGGTCAAGGAAAGCCGGCAGCTTCGTCAAAAAATAATATTGCTTAACTGGAAGAATGTTTTAGACCGGTTACTGCACCTGCATTTTGTAGAAAAAAAAACCGATCTCCGAAAGCATTAACTGTGTCGTGAAGGAATAAGTGAGCATTTGGAACAATTTCGGAAAAAATTTTGGAAAACACAGTGATCGTGTATATGACCTACTGGTTCCAATGTACTATACCATTTGATGCGCCGAAGCTTGATCTTTAATTAATTGGAAATGTTATTGAATTTCGCCAAATAAATGAACGAATCGCCAACAAAGTTTTTACCAAGTTCGGCAATCATTTATGGTACGTTTTTATCATTTTATTTTTTTTTATCTTTTTTGTTTTACTTATCCAGATATAAATACATATGCTAAAAAAAAATCGCACACTAATAGGACTTAAATTTTTTGATAGAAGTCCTGACGTAGAGACAAAACGAGTGATGGTGACAGCACTTCAGAAAACTGGCAAAATCTAAAACGTCAAACAATTTTCCATCAATTTCAATTCCGACGACGTTTCGAATTTTCGAATCGCTAATTTCGTAACATTGAATACGGAAAAATTTTTCAACTCATTGTTAGTGAATGATTTGAGTGATGATGATAAAATGAGTTTTTTGAAAATCGATCTAAGTTATTGGATTCAAAATGAAAAAGCTTGCGGGCAGAAGAAGTCGCCAAAAATATTTCGATGGTGCTGAGAGAGCAATAAATCTTGTGTCGAGTCGCAACGATAAAGTGAAGTCATTGGAAGTGCGAAAGAACAGGCTCTACTTCATCCCTGCAGTGTAATCAACTAGATTTATACCAGTCAACAACTAGTTGGAAATATCCAACAACTAGTTCGATTTATGTCCTATTCTCATAGAACCGACTGGTATTTTTTACGTGGTGATGTCATTGGAAAAGACAATTGTCTTACTATAGATAAGGTTTTAACTAGTTAACAACTCATTTTTTATGTAAAGTAAAGTTCTAGTTGGGTTGTGACTAGTTTTTAACCAATATAGTAATTATCGAATTAAAACTAGTTCATAGGTTCATATTTTTTCAATAGTTCATAGGTTCAAAGAACATATATTTTTACAACAAAATATTAGCTAAAGGCTAAAGTTAAAGCTATTTGATGAAATACCATGTTTATGGTATGCTACATGTTTTTAAATTAGTTTTTATATGTTTTAATTTGTTTATTATTAGTTTGTTCCAATGGGGTACCCAGCTCCAACTGGTTTTGGAACTGGTTGATTTTGATAATATGTAGTATAGTTTGATTTTGGCTAGTTTTACAACTGGTTTAATGTGACTTGACAAAAACTAGTTGGGTTTAAACTACTTTTGCAACTAGTAAATTGTGACAAAATATAAACTAGTTTGTTTTGACTAGTATAAATACTACTCATGTTTTAATGCTGACTAGTCTTACACTGCAGGGATGTGTAAGAAGACCATTGTAATATCTTCCCATGCGGTACAACAAAAGCCAATATTTCTGAACGCATGCAGTAAATGAAAAGCCATTAACAATACTTAAAATTAATTCCTTTTAAAATATATGTTTTATTTTTTTTATTATTATCACCATAAAATGGGCTGAAATAAGGCATTAATTTATTTAAAAAAAATGTCCTAGATCAATGCAAAGGACATACATGAATAAAAAATTATATGAAAAAAATTTTAGAATGTTGACTTTAAATGTGTTTATTGAGACTGGACTTCATTGTACGTCAAATACAATTTCGAAATCAGATTTTTCAGCTAGCTTAACATAGAAGTAGGTACTTTTGCCTTTCTTTCGTAAATTTTAAATGAATTAGAAAAATTTAAATACATTTCATGTAAAAATACTCTCCGAAACCTGGATTTTCGAACAGAACCGGGCCATTTTTGACAATTGTTGGACTTTCGAGTGTTCTAATTACTTCATGTGCAACCATCGTGCAATTAAGGGGGGGGGGGGGTACGTAGAATCCGTGATGCTCTAACAAAATCCATACAATTGCGACTTGCTTTAATACAAATATATTTATAAAATTTCATAAATAAAAAAAATTTATCACTCACTGAAAAAAACTTCAGAATTTAATTTAAAGAAGAAATCGGCAAAATGAAACCATTAGTTTACGAGCTACAAGCTCAATTATATAGCTAAAAAAATGATTTTCGCACATATTTACCAGTTCCGTAGCCAAGGGGGATTTTCGGGGCTTAAACCTCGCCAGAGGATTAAGATTTTAATAAAAATTAATGCATTTAAATTATTTTTTAATTGAATCACTTTAATATGTTCTAAGAAAACTTAACAAATCTTATACTGAAGTTGCGTTAACGTGTAAAAGTCTTTGTTATGAGTTATAAAAATGTATCGCGATACTGAAAAAATCTAATTATAACCGCCTAGAATGATTTCAAAGTATACTTTAGCCAACAACTGGTTGCAATTTTCCCTCGAGCGGCTCTCGAAAATTTAAATTTCACCATCTATGGTTTTGTCACTGGATTTGGTTGGCTTACTTCAAATATGCAAATGGAACTTATAAGCTCTGCGTTTTCTTTAGCTCTGCTTATGGTGGCATTACATCACAGCCTCTTCATAATTTACGGCACAAAACAAGTTTTTATTAAATAAATTTTTCTGCCCCTTTCATTGACACTTTTTTGTAGTCAAGAGTTTTTAAACAGTTAACTTTCGAGTTAAATATATGAGTCTAAACCTGCTTTTATTTTTGAGGAATGTTTTAAGTTACTCATGAGTTATAAAAAGTTGACTTACATTTTTTAGAATTGTGACCCGAGGAAAAATTTAAAGACAATCGTTTAAGTAACTTTTTGAGTTTTTAGGTTTTTAAATTTATGAAGTTTATGTAAAAGTTAGAGACAGAAAGTCTCCAAAGTTCTATTAATTTGAGATAGCTAAATGAAATATTGTTCTCATTTCAAAAAATTTATTAAAACATACCTTCGTAATTCAATGAGCAAGATCCGTTTGAACAGAGCAGGTATAATAACGTGTTGGTATAATTTACAAAAAAAAAAACTTAATATTTGGTATTATTTGATTTTATTTCCATACAAAAATTTTCAATATAAAAAAAACTAAATTTTTATTTTTTTTTTAAATTTCTTACAAAATATTTTCAGAAGTTGTTTATTTTATAGTAAGTACTTTAGCATTAATATGTTTAAGTCTTAGAAATTCTCGCCATGAATGCAACCACCATTGAATACCTTTCTAACGATATCTTGAAAGTGAGGAACGCATTAGAAATAATGAAGTTATTTAAATTTTATTGAAAATAAATAAAAAAAAAAAAAAATTTAAAAAAGGCATGAAAAATAACATTATCCTTAATGCTATTGCAAACCTTTAATTTTTTTGATGCATATTTGAAGAGCTTTTTCCGGCCTTTAATATCTGATAGTTAATTTTTGTTATAACTATTCTAAAAGCCAATTTATTTTCAAAAAACATGATTTTGTAGGTTTTTAGCAAAATGTTCTAGCTCACTGGCGGCTATCGTTATAGCCAAAACAATGTGGGAATCGTTATAAAAAAAATCAAGGTTCTTTTTAAGATGGTTACAAATAGAAACTTTTTTCATTTGAATAACAAAATGTTCATCAAACCCACCCCCCATGGGTAAATCCTGGCTACGGCCCTGATCCTTTATCAAACTGTTGAATAGTCATTATTCGTGTAAAAAATCTCAAATATCTACAAAATTCTAATGTGATGAGTGAATTCTGAACTCGGATTCAGATTCTACGCAGAAAATTACTTCAAAAATGACCCTTGGCTGTCCAACAACAAGCACAACCTCATTATTTGCATATCTATGTAACTAATTTTATTTACAGATCAATTTTATGTTCAACATGAGTAGGTTCCATTGAACTGGTCAAAAATTTTCACAATATGTCAATGATTTTAGGTAGAGATTTTAATTGCGAGATTTAACACATGATTGTTCAATTAAACAGATTCTTTTTGAAACATTGAATTTACGAATGATTAACGATGCAAACATTTGCACAACAATATTAAAGGCAACTATTGATGCAGTGTTTGCTAGATATCTTGATGATATTACATCTATAATAGACGTTTGCTTCACTCTAACAAAAATTCACGAGAATAAACTACAATAATTGGTGGCAACTGATTGCCTACATTTACTGTCGTTAAATCCCAAAGAGCAAAAATTATACACATTTTACGCTGGAAATGCTTGAAACCTCTCATCTCACGCTCTTGTAAAAACTCTTTTCTAAAATTATCTCTTTCAATCTTGTCTTAGTTTTTTAAAAAACGCTAGAAAAGCGTGAAATCTCTCAAGTAAGTTTTGAACAAGTCAACAACAACAACAACAACAACAACAACAAATACAAAAAAAAAAAACAACTCTGTATAGAGTCAATCACACAGCGGAAAGTGCTTCTCTTTTCAACTTCAGTATGCTTTGGAAATTAGGATGTGACAAATCTACTGTTTAATTTTTATATAATTTGACACTTGTTCGAATAAACTCTTCGAAATCATATGACTTTGAAGCAGAGGTGTTTATTTTAGGTCAAGCGTAACACCCGCTCCAATAGCGAAAAATATCGCTGCTAGAGCAGTTTTAGGACTCTATGAACGAGAACTCGCTGAAACAATGGCCGCATTCTAGCCGAAAAAGTGCTCAAGTAGCGAAGTAGCATAAAATATTTTCGCTATATAAATTGTGACATCTCAAGGAACATGTTCTGTGAGAGCATACCATTCAGCCCGAAAGTTGTGGAACAGTTCTTTCCGCTGAATGCAGGCAATGATGACATTTGTACTCGATAAGGAATTTTTTCAACCTTCTTTCGATGTTAAAAAGTCCCCAACTCCATTTGACCCAAAAAAAGTACTTTCGGATATAATTCACGAATTTTATGTGAGTGGGTATTAAATATAGCAAATAAATGCATATTCTAATTTTATGTGCCAGGTAAACTTAACGAAATGCTGGGTACTGGGTTGGGAATATGCATATATATATATATATACAATATATATACACGCAGCGCGCTGCTCTTATTTTGCTTTTTCCTTTGACGCAACAAACATACGAACAATAAGCTAACGGCTTAATAGTATAATCATTTAATTTCAAATATATTTCCTGATAAGGAACTAGATTTAGCAGAAACAATCAATTCTGAGTGTAAGGCATTGGCAGATCTTGAAGAATTAAGGATGTAGTCTAATTCGTCGGCTAAAAAAATAAGGTATTTTTGGGAATTTCTCCTGAGCTAAGGATGATAAACAAAATCTTCACTCTTTGATGCCCACTGGAACATTGGTGACCCATTTACCTTCGAATTTTTAATAAAAAAACTATAAAATAGATTTTTTTCAACGAGGTTTCATTCATTAAAGAATGAATGCTGCTTTCAAAAAGTACCTAGTTTTTAAGTGCAGATGCACCCACTTGCCTGCCAGACCACCCCAAAATTTAAAAATCCTTACTTTTTCTTTTCCATTTTCTTGTTGCAGTATGTTGGTGAGTGGTGGAGCTATAGGTTCAAAATTTTTGGAGAAATTGGAAGAAACCTTCTTCTTTCCAAAAAAAAAAAAAAAAAAATAAAAGATAGTTCACTTCGACCACCCACGCGACCACACAATCTGAAGGGACCTCTATGTCCCAATGGTCGTCAACAGTAAAAATCAATAACATATTAGGCGTATTCACGATTCAGTGCCTTTGCCTGTGCAGTTGAGGACTTGAGGACTTGTACACTTTACAAAAAAAAAAAAAAAAAAAATGTACATACGTCAAAAATCTACACAAGTGTTTTTCTACTATTGCCTTAAACTTGAGGACTTGAGCAGTTGTGCACTTGTGTGCATTGAAAAATGTTGACATCTTTGAAATAGTGATAGTGGTGTGTTCACGAAAACTTAACTGCACAACTGCACAAGTCCTCAAATCTTCAACTGTACAGGCAATTGCACTGAATCGTCAATACCCCTATTATAATTTTGTTGGCGAGTTGATTTATTTAGAAAAATTTTGTACATACATTGAAAGTAATATTTTGTGATACATTTCGAAAAAATTTCGATAATTGGTAAAGTAAAAGGATTTTTTGCTAAAAGCAAAAATAGCATTTGTTCGACGGTTCTTGCCTTTTTTGGAGCAGACAATGCATCTCTTACGTCCCGTTTCACCTTTGGAGAGGTAATGACCAAACAGTATCGTGACCTCTGCACGTTTGAATAGCTTAGGTCCCTTTTTTACAGCTTCTGGATCGGTGAACGTCGGTAGAGTGTAATCGTCCTTCGGCTTTTCCACTTGAAAGTTACTGGCTAAGGTGTTTGTAGCTTCTCTCATGCAACTTGCGCTGGTGTTTGCGGCTTTTTTCGCGCAGCAGCACTAGTCAACGGTTGTTCATTCTCAGCAAGTACATCATCGATTTCGATTTCTGGGCTGTAGGACGGCAGCGTCATAGCTACACACAGAAAAAACGCCACATAAAAACCTAATAAAGTAGAACAAATTTAAGAAGATTTCCTTATGGTTTTTACCCAAAAAGACTTTCTTCTTATTGTTATTAGCTATGTCTTCTTAAATTAATTTAAAAAGAAAATCTAATAGCGTTACTAGGTTTCCTTCTTGATTTTATTTAAAAAGAAATCTCATTAAGCTAATACGTTTTCTTCTTGATTTTGTTTAAGAAGAAACCTCATTCAAGTACTAGGTTTTCTTATTGATTTTGTTTAAGAAGAAATCTCATGCAAGTACTAGGTTTTCTTCTTGAGTTTGTTTAAGAAGAAATCTCATACAACTAATAGGTTTTCTTCTTGAATTTATTTAAGAAGAAATCTCATATAACAACTAGGTTCTCTTCTTGATTTTGTTTAAAAAGAAATCTTATACAACTACTAGGTTCTCTACGTAACTTACTTTTCATCCAAATGAGAAATACGGTAGTTAGTTCTTTTTATATTTTATTATGTCAAATTTCAATTGAATTCATACAATAAAATTATACTTAAGGTTTGTGCACACAAATTATAGTTAATTCCAATATTTTTTTCTTCTGATAACTTTTAAACCATTATTTATGGTTTATAACCAGTTAAAATTTATTAATTTAAATGAATTAGTCTTATTTCCTATTAAAAATGCCTGGAAGTGATTACTGAAACTGATTACATTCTTGAATATAACTTTCTTTCAAATGCTTTATTAGATGTCTTTTAAATTTGTAGATATTATTAAAAGCTTGTGTGCACTTATTTTGTTTACATTGATACTTATATATAGTTGGTAAGCCATGTTTTTTTTTTAAATGTTCTACAATAGTGGGGACATTTTCAAATGCCATTTTGCACATAAAACAAACAAAATTGGCCATTTTTGAAACAATTTAAGTTAATGTGATTGTATGATACTCAAAAGATTTGCAACGTTTGAAAAATTTTCGGACTTAATTTCAAAAAAGTATTGTTCCAAAAAAACCCATACCTGTTTGCTTTTCTGGGAATATTCAAGCTTATATACGTAGCATAACTTAATTATAACATCAATACATTTCATGAATGTAAGACATTTGTATTTAATACCATCGCAAAATATGTAAAAATTACTTAAATTTTCTATATCTATACCGACTGCAATGATCCTAGGTTGCATCGTTTCTTTTCTCTCAGCAAATTGCTTTGTTATAGCATCAATGGTATATTGTACATCGTTTAATGTTTTTACTCGAATAATAAAGTCATCTTGTGCATCTGCAATTGTTGGTTTGTGGTTCCTGTTACTCCGTAGAGGCGGCAATAGAGAGTGCAATAATAAGATTATAATGCAGTATTTAGAATCTTAAATGTAAGCAAACATTAAAACATTAACCGTCAATTCTTTTCATATAACTAAGCATAAATTGGTGAATTTATTTATTTGTAATTTACTATAAAACTAAATGTACCACTCATAAAATGTCATAAAAACTAATGTATGTTTTAAAGCACATTCATTTTTTGGTAATACATAAAATTAAATAAAATACCTTATAATCTTACCCATTGATATGGACTCCACATGAGATAGCTTTTGAAAAATTTCCTTCGATGCTTGGTATTTTAAATCTGTTGCACACACCTTCTTCACATCCTTGTAGAATGCCTCTAATTTAGAAAATAAGAGATTTTCTTTTTCAGGAAACAGTGTGTGGAAATCAATGTCGATTAGTTCAAAGCCAAAACTGTCGTTAAAGTGGGGCCATGCATTGATGATTTCAGTCAATGAACTGACTTCCTTTAACTCTTCAATTCGATATGATGAGGTAGCTTTCCAGTACTCTTTTACCATTTGCCACGGTGCACAATTGTTCACTAGCCAGCATTTTTTTGCATTGTATTCGTCTAAAAATTTATAAAAAATTATTCGTAAAATGACAATTTTTTATAAGGATGAACTTCAGATATATTACCGTTAGAAATATTATTCAAAACTGAAGTGCTTTCAATTTCGTTTTGCAATTGCTTGGGCTTGCATAAATTTGTCCAGCGAGAAAAAATTTTCCCAGTAGGATTCTTTTTTCCAGGTTTTCTACTCAGAAAATGCGTTTCCTTAAAAAGGAAAAAAACATTGCGTTACATGATTTACATAAATTATAAGATTTACATGAAGTTGCAATAAGTTACAGTGTGATAGTCAAAAAGTAAACAAGCTGGAGAAATTGAATATCTCGAAAATAGGTGGTAACTTTGCAAAACGGTAAACGTCATTGTATTAAAATTTCTCAAATTGAGTTTACCGGCAGTCTCTAGCTTGCTAACGAAATACCGTATGGTATCAATAAATAATACTAAACAATGCATAATTACTAAAATAAGTAAATAAATTGTTTATAAAACTGTTACCTCTTTTTCCGAGGGGAACTTTTCAGCTATGGCCTTTGCTATACGAGACATGTCAGAATAAGACATTTTCTTTTTGTTTGAAAGAAAGAAGTCCACTATGCAGTGTGTTAAATCTTTTTGGTGTTGCCCGTCTAAAAATCCCTTCTTTGCATAAAATGACAAGACCAGTTGACCTTTAACAGTTTCCTTCAACATATTTGTAATATCATGTCCAGTCAGAATTGGTTGAGGTGATAATAATGAAGGAATTGGTGGGGGAGTGCATGATCTTGATTTAGAATTAAGATCATCGGATATTTTTTCTACCCATTCCAAAATACGTGAAGTTGTGCTCATTAAACTCGTTTCTCTGTCGCATATCATTGGAATACCAATATTATTCCTCCATTCCCGAAGGCCAGCTTTGAATTTGACATATTCGCCAAAGTATCCCAAATCTTCAATTTTGCTAAAAAGGCGCTCAATATCCTCAATTTTTATTTTTCGGAGAACATCGACGGAAAATACTCAATATGTTCTCAAAAAATTGCTTACAGATTCGCTTAAGCCCCAGCAGTTAAAAATACATAAAATTTCTGCGAATTCGGCATCTGTACACCTCAACGGTGTCATCTCGTCTCCCATTTTAAACAGATGTCTATGAAAAGCAAAAATGTTGACGTCAAAGTAAAAGTCGATTCTACAGTCTCCAATAAATTTACTAAACCTAAATTTACTAAATATATATGTAAGTAGTAAGTAGTAAGTAAGAATATATGTAAGTAGGTATGTCCGTGCATATAAAGTCGAATAAATCGACCAATTCATTTTGGAAAGTCTATTGTTAAAAATTAATTTGATATTTAAAATGCATTTCATCAAAAACCAGAAAATATTTTTAGTGAGGATTTATTACACTTTACCTACTATGTGCGGGCACATATGTATGTTTTTATATACATTTTTCAACTGTACATCTACAATATGACGCATTATAAATTTCACAAAACTTCAATCACAATGAATTTAATAACAAGACAATAACTAGTTACACTTACTTACTTTTGAACTAAGTATAAAGCACTTAAACTACATATAAGACACTTGAACTACATATAGAGCACTTCACAAAAAAATTACGCACAATAACCTGACCACACACACTGAATGACTGTTCGATACTGAACAGAGGAAAACCGAAAGGAGCAACGAAACAGAATTATAAGAAAAAAAAATGCTGTTGCTCATCTTGAATCGCAATTTCATACATATCAATTTAACGGAAAACTGCATTTACGTATAAAAGTATCAATCAACAACATGTCATAACATGCTTATTATTTTTGTTTTTGTAATCAAGCAGTAACTCTTTTAAAAAGGAAACCTAATAGGTCGAAAATGTATTCTTCTTAAATTTATTTAAGAAGACAACCTAATAAAAATAAGAAGATATGCCAATAGTATTGGGTTATCTTCTTATTTTTAATAGATTGCCTTTTTAAATAATTTTAAGAAGATTACTAACAACGGAAAGTGGTGTAAACTACTAGATTACCTTCTTAAAGTTTTTTAAGAAGAAATGTCTCATAACCACGTAAAAGGCTCGAAAATGTGGATTTTATAAGAAATTAAGAAGAAATCTTTTTAAATAAATTTAAGAAGAATTTCGGTTAAAAAATAAGAAGATTTCTTCTTAAAAAATACTTCTCTTCTTTCGTCTTTCATACCCCTTGTTCTAAATACGTTTTAAGAAGAAATCTTAGAGTTTTTATATGGCACTATTTTTCTCTGTGTATCTTCGATCTTGGCATTGTGCAACTGCAAAAGTGAAACGATAACAATTTTTCGAAAAAAAGGCAAGAAACTCACAAAAATTCGATAAAATACAATACAAACTGATTAGCTTGAAAGCGTTTCTTTACAAATTTTTCAAGCTCGAGAGAGAAGAAGAATAAGCCAAATGTCACTCCTTATTCTATTACAATTACCTGAAACTAGCTTGAAATTTAGTAAAAAAAAAGAAAATTAAAAACATATTTGTCATATTTAAGTTGCTATAAATTATTCCATTGGTAAAAATACTAAAAAAACTTTAATAGATATTAATTAACTAATTAAACAGATTTAAAAAACCGGTACAAAGTGGTTCCTATCTGTAATACTTTTTAAGTTATTGCATTAAAACTGATGACACCTATGAATGCAAGTTTTTGCTATACTTTCGCTTATAGCTCGAAACAGGGGGATATGGACCCCCTGCCATACAATTTTTTCTTGTCTTGGCCCAAGGAATCAACCAGCGCCAGATTGAAACGTTGATCTGGAACACCCTGTATTAACATCGTTATTTTTTTACAAGGATATGAGCAAACTCTTGAATATTTGTTTTGCTTTCATTTTTGATTTCAAAATCCTGTTACTGTTTTTGGCTATTTTTTATACAGTAAAACGGAAATATATACGTACTTCATCAACAAAACAAAATCATATTAATAAAAAGTACTCTCGAGTCAGAAAAAGTTCTTTCTGAAGAGTAAAAACAGTTCTCTCCAAAACTATCAAATATCATCACTGCGCTGAAATAGCGTAAAAAGTAGAGAGAGTATACATATTTTAGGACTCTCTGAGCGAAAACACGCTGAAATAGCGTGAAAAGTAGAGAAAATGCACATATTTTGGAATAAAACGCTGAGTTTCAGACAGACTGAGTGATCTTTTTACAAAATCGCTAATAAATGTCGTGAAATTTCACAACATTTATTGTAGTGATTTTTCAATCAGTTTTTAGAGTGCATCTCAGTTGTTATAAATGAATAGTTTCTTTTATAATATATCATAATAATAAATAGAGTAACATGCTATATAAAAATAAGCAATAAAATTGGTAAAAAAACGTTTAGAAATGAAACTTAGTTTTTTTACATTTATTAGTTAATTTAAAATTATTAAATTTAAAAGTTATTAAGTTTATTAGTTTATACTATATAAAAAATAATCTTTAAAAAATTAGTTTTGCTTCTACCGTGTGTTCGACGACGCACCTGTGTTTTTTATGAACTGAAAGCAAGTTGAAATTCAAATGCAAAAAGTTTAATTTGTTTTGAAAAAGTTAAATTTGAAATTTAAATGTTAGAATTTGAAGTTAAAAACTTGTAAAATTTAGGTTTTAGTTTTTCTATACATATTCGTATATTCGTTTAGAATTGAACAATTTCGCTAAAGCGAGTCTGAGCTGTCATATTCGTGTCAAATTGAAATCGAATCCAATTTTATTTTGTTGTTTACTGGGCTGCCACGATGTCATGTCGCATTGTCTTCACTGTCAATAGGAAAAATTATTCAATAGCTGTGCGTGTGGCTGTGGTTATGTGAGTTCAACGCAGCTTCGCGTACGCATCCTTGCATGCGTGTTGCTAAGTAACAAGGATAAAATAATATTGAAAATGAGAAGGAAAAAAAAAAACAACAACAAAACATAAGGTCCCAGTCCAAGTTAGGCAGGCAGACAACATGTCGACATATTCGAACCTTGGGATTATTTGTGGCTGTATTTGTTGTAGTTGTTGTTGTAATTGCTGCTTTGGAAGCTATTGCTCTTAATTCTACACTTGTGCGTTTTTAATATTCCTGCTCAAGCACTTGTAGATAGTTGTGGTTGTAATTGTGGTTGTGGTTGCTGTGGGTTTTGTGTGACGCATGTTTCAGTCGTTTATTTGGTGCAATATGCCAATCATGGTCGTCTGTTACTTGATCTTAGCGATCACCGCTAAGCCACACACACAAATTAAATCACTACCACCCTCAGACAAAGTGTCTGTCTGCACTGTGCACAGCAGTGTTGCAGATTGGCAACATTTTTAATATACATACACTCAATCTATATTAAAACAAAGTCATTTTCTGTTTGCTTGTTTATTTGTATTGAACAAAGCTAAGCGGCTGATCAGATTTCGTCCTTTAAAGACATATTTGAAGTAGCGAGCAAAAAACTTGTATTACTAAGCAGTAATAAATTCACTGAATCATAAGTTTTCTTTGGCATTTACAAGTTCTATGTGCTAAGAGAATAAGCGCCTATTTACATATATAACTTTAATGTCATACTCAAAATATGAAACAAACATATTCTATTTATGAAAAAAAAATCTACTCTTCATTACCTCTTATTACATCTGCTATAATCCACTTGAGCTCTTGTCTCTCATTGCATTGTTACCTTTGAAATGTAAAAGAAATGATTACTGTTTTTTAGTCAGTACAAATAATGTCCTTATGGCAAACTAACTAATAGCAAAGATTTATTTATTTATTACCACATTATCATTAAGAACACAAAATAAATTGTTCTGTATAAATGTACATCGTAAATTTGGGCTTTTATATAATTGTTGTATTTGTGCTTAATGTGTGTACAAGAAAAATTGCATACTTTCAGACGTGCTAATAAAAAATTAAGAAAAACTTTAGTAATACAAATTATCATTAGTTAAAGAAGAAAGGTCAAAGAATTATGTATGTATACAAGATAACACAGGTGAGTAACGATTATGTATTTTAATTTCAATAAAACCTGTTGCCACTACTTGGTTCTAGGTCTTATTAGATTAGATATTGCTTATTAAGCAATACTATTAGGCCTACTAAAGAGCTCAAGGCCTAGTAAAAGCACCAACACACAGTGATTTAGCCCCTTACAAAATATGCCAATAAAAATATAAATAATAGACGTAGAGGAATAAAATTTTAAATGTTAGTTGTAATTAGGAATATAAAGACACAGAGCAAAAAAAAAAAAAAAAATTAAATTTAGTCCGCCCACAACTACGCCCACTTCCCATACAACAAGACAATTTTAAATGGCATATTTTTCTTCCTATTGGACCGATTTCAAAATACTCGGTACTGCGAAAAATATATTTATGTGCCAAATTGAAAAAAAAGTATTCAGTAAACCTCAACCAAAGATTATATAGTATAAAGATGTGCCACGTAGAACATTAAAAAGTAACAAATATTTTTCAGATCAATACGTAAGCTTTTGTGAGCGCGATGAAAAAGCTTTCTTGAGAGAAAAGTTTCCAACGTTTGCATGCACATTCTCTCTGAAATGATCTTTGTCTCGTCACTCCACAATGCTTCACAGCATAGATCACCACTGCATGGTTTCTCATAGCTAGCGGAGGCGTAGAATTTTATGTTGTAATTGTTTTTTCCATTTTTGTTGTTGGAACCAAGCAATTGTGATCTCTGCTTGACAGCAACAAATGTTTTTGTTTGTTTGCATTATTTTCATGATGATTTCCTTATTTTGTGCGAAGCTGATTTTCTTATTCACTGCTTTCTATTAATATTGACTATTTTTGATTGAATCAGCCAGAGCAGTTAAATCTGCATATACATTCAGAATCTTAAGGAAAACTGAATAACGACATACAAATCCATCCAATGAATTCAAAATTGTTTATAAATAAAATTTTTAATTCACATTGATATTTAAAAAATTGCTTAGTAATTAATTTCAATTATTTTTTTTCGTTATTCAGAATAATTAATTATTTTTTTATTTATATGATTGCCATTTACAACGAATGCAATTCAAAAATAATTTCAAATTTTTCAATAACTTATTTTTTGTGAATTATTATATCTTGATTCATTGCCTATTCATGTGTTATTCATTATTAATTTTATAGTCATTATTAATTTTTTATTTATTATTAATTTGGTTCATTATTCAAAAGTGAATAACAAGATTTTTTTTCATTTTAGTTATTATTCAAAAGTGAATGAAAACTTAGAAATAAATACGAAATTTATAATGAATAAAAAATTAATAATGAATAAAAAATTAATAGCGAACATTTTATTCATAAAATAGTAGTGAATAACAAAATTTTTTATTCATTGTATTTTTTATTTAAAAGTGAATAACAAATTAATAACAGTGGTAAACAATTTGATAAAAAAGTTTGCGACATTGCTAATTCGATAAAGTATTTTTTCTAGATAATAGAAATCATTAAGACTTTTGCAGGTTGGTTCGAATTTTTTTTAGAAGAATTTTCGACTTTTTTGAGTTTTGAAAAATATTTCCACAGTTATGATCCTATAAATAAAAAAGTATTAATTTATTTACAAGATTTATAAATATTTACAAATGTGGCATTTATACCTTTTATTTAAGCTATTATTTATACGATTATTTGTTCGATTTTTGTCGACATTTTCTGAATACTACATTTCTGATAGAGTTTAAAATATTGCGTTTATTTAACATTTCCCCCATATTAAAGTACCCAAAAATATGACTTCGATATATATTTTGGATTTATTTTTACTTTGTTGTTAAAAAAATATTTCAACGAAAATATTAAGATAAAAAGTATTATTGTAGCAGGTTGGATATTTACGTATTTCAATTTTAGTATAAATACTCAAAATTACCTCCATCAAAGTGGACGTGGTGAGTTCGTACTAAACAAATTCTTAAGACTTTAAAAACACAATTATCATATATGTAACTTAAGATTTTGTATGCAAACAATGTTCTTAGCGTTTTTAGCTAAATTTAAAAATCCCTAAACCGCAATTTTACGTTATAATAGGATTTGCAATACTGTAAACTCTTTGAAATGAGTAAAATAACAGAAATAACGCAATCAAAACAAAACAATTTCGTTGTTTTGTCTTCGCGCTTCTATAAATAACTAGCTAAGACACTGTGTGCTGCTGCCACGCCCCCGTTGCCAAACGCCCATAACATGCTATCAGTGAAACGGCAAGAATAAATTGTGGTCGAGTACCGAATTCCGAGGCTGTGCGGCCACCTTAACTCCAAAGCTATTCAATATCAAAAAATTTCAGTTCTGTGGGAGGGGTCACGCCCTCTTGCCTAACGCCCATAAAATGTTATCAGTGAAACGTTTAAATTGTGGTCGAATACCGAATTCTGAGGCTTTGCGAAATATAATTATAAAGCTATCAGATATCGCATATTTGGCCTGTATAGGAGGTAATTTTGAGTATTAACCATATTTTTTAAACTCTTTCACAAATGTAGTATTTAAAAAAATTATACAAAAATCATTAGATCAATACAAATGATAGCTTAAATGAAAGATATAAACGTCTCTTTTGCAAACATGTATAAATTTTTTGTATAAAACTGGGGACATATTTTTCAAAACTTAAAAAAATCGAAAAATCTTTTAAAATTCTTCAATTCTTTTCGAATTGCATTCGTTCTATAATACTCATACAATTCAACACAAAGTCTATATTAATAAAACTTATTTTATGGTTTAATTATTTAATTGACATTTATACAAATCTAAATGGCTTAACGGACTTTGCTCAATTTAAGTACACATACTGTGTGCATCCTAGATTAGATTGTTACATACTTAGTTTTTATCACACTCATTCCATTCATTTTCTTTTACGTAAATTTTGATATTGAAAATCTTTCTTGAAAAAAATTTTTTGCAAATTAAATTTAAAAAATTTCAGTAATTTTAATACCAAAAACATTCACATATCTTTAGAATTTAGAAGAATGAGAAAAATGGCATGAAAACCAAAACTTTGACTTTCGATGCAAATATATTCGCTATTTTTAAATATATTTAATTAAAATTTTTTTAATCAAAGTTTGAATAAAAGCACTTTACAAAAATAGTTTCAACTTTAGCGTTAGGTCAGTGAATAAATCCTTAATTTTCTTTTCAAAACCGGTCCAAAATATTGAATTTTTACTAAAAAAATTATTTAAAAAAATGTTTTTGTTGTAAAAATAAGAACAATTGAAAATTGCATTTCTGAGTACTTTTCATATAGTAAAGCATGTATTTGCAATAATCTATTAAAAATATGTATATACAAGAAGTTAAATAAAAAAATTTTCCGCAAAAAAACAACTTAAAAAATATTGCTTACAACATTATTCGCGGCTAAGCTTCAACTGATGGAATCTCAATTACAATAATATAACACTAAAAATATCATGTGGCAAAACGGAAAAAAACCCAAGTCAACACACAAAATATACCCAGATTAAGTCATCTTTATGATATTATATTCTTGAAATTATATAACAAAAAGATAAAAGATAATGCAAAAAAATATAATAACTCTAAATTATATAATGCTCGTAGGGTAGTTTAGTAAAAAAATTGCCTACATTTTTTAAGAAAAACCTAATAAAATTCTGCTACATTTTGTTGGCAGCTACATCGTTTATTCAGATGCTTCGTGCATCAAATCTTTACATATCATTTCTATTGCTTTTCAATATTATGCTCACATTTGCTCACATTGTCGCTTACTTATTCTCTCGCTCTCAAAATCTTTAAATCGTTCGCTCGCTGACTCTCATAAAGCTTTTGAGTGGATTTATGATAAATCCACATTCAAATTTTACTGTGCCACTTGCTTGTATGGCGGTGGCACATCTTTCTATTATATTATCTGTGCCTCAACTGTTTCGTAACAATTTTTGTATACTCTTCGAAATTTTCTGGTGCATAATTTTGGGCATATCATTTATTTTTCATTACCTAAAACTTTAAGGAGTGTGGTTGTAAAAAATTGATTAACAATATATAAATGTAAGTCAAGAATGATACATACAAGTATGCGCACTCAGAGTGCCAAAAATGAAATCTACTGCAAATTCATGCAAATAAAAAAACACATACACAGAAACTAAGCAAATGAATCTGATTGGCTTATTGGGAAACAAACGAAATACAATCAAATACAATTAAAGAAACAGTCAAACTGCTACCCAATCCCAGTGGGTAATTGCAGGAGTCCGAAGGCCTTCTAGCAGGACCGCATTAGTTTTTTAAAGTCCTTCCACACTCCTTGCAAACATCGTTGTATTGCTTGTATGAAATTGTCAGGCCTTCCGCTCTTCTTGCTCAAGAGAGACCTGCCAGAAGCGCTCTTTCGAGAAGTCACGTTAGAAGGAAAAGCAATATAAATATCAACTTGAAATAAAATAAAAAGACTAACAATTTCAGATTTGAACCATGGTCCTCTCATGTGGCGGTCCAACATCTTACCCACTCGTCTATCGTGGTTGTTAAGAATCCATAGCTTATTTTGCATCAATACAAATGAAAGTCAGCTTTCAGGAGCCCGAGACCCAACTCAGAAAAAAATGTTTTTGTTGTTTTTTTTTAAATCTAAATTTTTTGATAAATTTTTTTTTGATTTTTTTTACAAATTTTCTTCATACAAAAATATAATAAAAGACTTGGAGTTTTTCCATATAAATATTTTTATATAATATAATATGTTATGTGTTAGTTTTCGGGAGCCCGTGTTCGAGACCCAACTCGGACAAAAAAATTTTTTTTTTGCTGTTTATTTTTAAATTTTCATTTTTTACAAACTGTTCTGTGTATTTGAAAATTTTTTTGGAATTTTTTTGTAAATTTTTTCATATAAAATAATATGAAAAAAATCAGAACCTTCAAAAGGTAGGCCTTACAGAAGTACTCATCAATGCAGTGATCATGGAAGGTGTATTGACGCCAATAATAGCAGTGCTAGCATGCATTTCTTTGCGAAGCACTCGCTATAATGCCCACTGGGATTAGCCATTCTGTAATAGTGTTAGGAGTAAGCTTACCAACAATAGAATAAATAAAGCCTTTTCCAAAAAGGCTTTAAAAATCTTGTCTACGTAATGAATTCACAAGTTATGTTGTAAAATTGTATCGAAACATAACAAAAGTAAGCTTTTTATAACAATACTTGTAGTAAGTTTGCTTAAAGTTTAATTTACACAGGTTTTCACTGTTTTCAAAGCATGGTTGGAAAATGCTTTCAGAGGTAATAGTTTCACAACTTTCACATTATAAGGACCCAGCTAGCACAGATTTCGATTTGTAACTAAAATATGTTGTAATTCGGTGGTATTCAAGTTTTTTAAACAAATTTAGTCACATATGGGTTGTATTAAAGTTTAAAATAAGTAATTTGTAACAAATCATTCGTTCTGTTGCAGATAAATTAAGCTACCCCAGCTAGCACTGATTTCAATTTGTAATAAAAATATGTTGTAATTTGGTGATATTCCAGTTCTTTAAACAAATTTAGTCACATATGGGTTGTATTATAGTTTCAAATAAGTAATTTGTAACAAATCATTCGTTTTGTTGCAGATAAGTTAAACTACGGTGTTAATTATGTTACGAATAAATGCACCTGTTGTTAAAATGTTTCATGAAGTTTTGAAAAAAATAAATAATATATAAACATTATTACAACATTTCTTTTTGTAGCACCTCTAAAAAAAGTTTGTGTATTGTAAGTGTAACAAAAACTGTCATGGGCGTCTGCAGGATTTCTTCTAGGAGGGGAGAAAAGACAAAAAAGGGTATAGAATGAGCATAAAGAAAATTTAGCCAATATAATTCTATTTTCTGAGATTTTTGGTACTAATAACACATAGGAAAATCCAATATATATTAAAGATGGGGTAAAAATCTTTCTCGTGTCATGCTCGAAATATTTCCAAATATAATTTTCTATTTTTGTCATGTAATACATTTCAATAATTTTTTGCAAGAACAAATATTTTTAGTTGTTAAGGAAATTAAATAAGGTGAGGTCTCATTTATTTTTAAATGAAATTGCATTAATTACTTTTGAGCCCCCAAGTTTTCAACTTTTCAAATAAGAATACAAAAATTTGCCAATATTAAGCAATATTTTTGTTTTGTTGGAAAGCTGGAAAAAACAAACAAGATTTTTAGGCCATTTTTTTAACGGAGGTATATAACTTCTAAACCAATTGGGAGCGGCCTGAAATTTTTTAGATTTGAATTGAGGAAGTCAAAATCCATATAAACCGCAAAAATTAAAAATTAGAGTTTCGTTATCCTTGAAATGCTTCCCTCATGCTAAGGCAGATATTTTTGACCGGGTCTCACACCGCATTGACACCAATCCACAATATAATTATTTTATGAATAATTTAATAAAGTTTTTTTTTTAATTCAAAACGTGAACTCAAAATAAAAAAAATGAAAAATTCAAAAATGAAGATATATATTTCTGGGTTGTGGGTTCCATAAATTTTATTCACATATTCGAGAACCTCCCTGCAAGGTTTGATTCTGAATACTGAATTCAATATAAGCAAGTGACGCTAAATTAATTTTAGGAAGTATTTAATGGATGTTTCAAATGAAGTTTTCTTATCCGAATTTTTCATATGATTTTTAAAAACATTAGTCCTTGATTCAAAATTGGCTTACTTTATTCATAATTTCCAAATTTTTTTTTTGCTATTCAATTAGAAGCCTTGCCATTGCCTAGATCGCTGCAAATTTCTCAAATTTAAATGTTTCAGGATTGTTAGCTTTTTCCATAAATTTAGGAAAAATTAAAAAATAATCGAAATTGGATAATTTTTATGACTAAAAAATTATTTTTTTATGCTGACTATTTGTAAAATATTTATGTTTATAAAATTTATTTTGATTTGTTTTCTGCTTGTTTACAAGGACTGAAAAATACAAATTTGCTTTGTTATTAAATTAAATGCTCCTTGCTATCTGTTGCTACGAAGAATGAACTTCGACTAATAACGGATATCATTCTTTAACATATTTCAATTTCCATTATTTTTACGAATTAAAAATAATATTAGTAGAAAACATTCATGTGTAGGTTGACCATACGCATTATTCGTAGAATGTACGAATTATTAGTTGAGTTTAAAAAATCTAAAACTGAAAACGTTCAGGTTTGTTTGTCAAACAATTACCAAATAAAACGATGGTTAAGCGCACGAAAGTGATAAGCCAAAAATTTTTAAATTTCAAAAAAAAATATTTTATTTTGTCAACTGAAATGTATTGAAAATAAGCGTTTCTGAAAATTTTAAAATTGTCACTTATCACTTTTATGCACTTAACCATCGGTAAGGAAATGTATGATTGCAAGGTAGACGTATCCTACTGGAAGAGTAGCTGACTTGTAAGCTAAAAAACCACGTTTCAAACCTGAGCTTAGACAGAATTTTTTTTTCGTAATTAGGTATTAGGACTATTCGTAAATGTAACAAATTTATTCGTGCTATATATATTTTTTTTGTACGAATACGAATAAAATATTCGTAATATGTACCAAACCATGTCCATTCTACGAATTATATTCGTGGCTTAAAATTGCAAATAGAATTCGTCGATTTAAAAATGCATGGTTTAGATCAAGTTTATTTATAAATTAACATAAAATTTTTTTTTGTAATTTCTTCAAAATATGTTAACATACCTAATGAACATATCGTCATATAAAATCAAAAAAGCCGTAAGTTTCGAACAATTTAAAATCGAACTTTTGATTAATTATGGTGCACATTATCAAAATACAAGTTGCTGCAAACTTTTACACGCCTACAACTAAAAATGGCGTTTTTATAAATAGAAAGTCTGTTGCTTTTCCTGCAAACTTTTTTTATTTAATATGAAGATATATTAAAAATTTTGCCTGCCTAGGGGGCGAGTGCCTTCCTTCCTTACCCCCCTGCGGATGCCCATGAACACAGTAACGAGTTAGCAACCTAGATGCGACTAAGTTACTTTATGTTTATATTAAGTTATATCAACGTCACAACAACTAAATGTTCAAAACTTCGGTTTGAAGATGTTTTTATTAAGTTATAGGAAAGTCACTACAACTAAATGTTTTAAATTTGCTGTGACGCACTAAAATGCCATATGCATAATAAAAATTTTATTGTTCGCAAAAAACTCTGTGTTGCTTGTCAATTTCCTTGTGTAGGCTTCTACTACCATGTAATCCATTTTTGTTTTATTTCAGCGTTCAACGAGACTACCAAATAGAATAAATTTTTCATTGAATGGCGAGGAATTATTGTGAAATTATGAGAATTTGCTTTGTTGAAAGAAGGTTGAAATGAGATTTTTATTTAGTAACAACAACATTGGAAATAGTCATTGCAACCTTATGTTGTATTGAGGTTATTAGTTATTATTCAGTTGCTACAACTTTAGGAAACATTATTATAACTTAAAAAATGTAGTTAGGAAAAACCGCTGAATTGAGGTTTTTATTAAGTTGTAAGAACATTGAAAATAATCATTGCAAGCTTGTGCTGTATTAAGGTTATTATTCAGTTGATGCAAGTTTAAAAAACATAATTGTAACTTATTAAATTTTGCTTGATATAAGAACGATGTATTGAGGTTATTATTCTGTTGTCATTAAAACTTTTTAATAACTTATTTTGTTTTTCAATCAGGAATGTTTATGTCATTAGTACTACTTCCTTGTTAAAAAATCTGTCATTATAACCAAAAATAACTTCAATAAAACAAAATAATTGTAACATTCACGTTATTTTACCTGAAATGTAATGTTAGAATAACACAATAAAAACTTTTTTGGATGTTTCAAGTATTTTTCATACTGTGGCGTACAACTTGAGTTTGTACCAAGAACACATATATAACATTATTATAACACATTTTCGCCTTATTGCAAGCTAAGTTGTTACAAAATAAGCGTAAAATATTTGCTTTTTCAGTTGTAATTACGTTACAATTACAATTTACATCTGTATTGGCAACTCTTTTGCGACACTTTTACAACTTTTTTGTGCTAGCTCGGAAATTTCCCAATTACATTTGCAATAAAAAACAAATTTCCATCACTAACAATTTTGATGTCAGTGTCTTGTGTTAAGTGATTCAATTAAAAAGTTGTAATATTTCTGAACTGAGTATGTAAGTTTTTATTTAAGATTTTAAAAAATGCATTCAAAATTTTATCTTAAATTACGGAATCAGAGCCAAAAAGTCGTGAACTTACTTTCAAAAAAGGAGCCACATCAAATTAATTCATTCCAAATCCTTTAAAAACAGTTGAAAACAGCTTTCAATAATACTTGCTTCCCAATTGTTTAATAATTGCTTTCATAATATATTTAAAACAATTTTTTAAAAACAGTTGGAAAAACCCTACAATATAACTTATTTAAAATTATTTACCAATAGTTTTCAACAATACTTTTACAACACTTTTTTCCCAATTGTAAATTAAGTTTTGTAGAAAGCTTATTTACAACACTAATGTACAGTGATGTGAAAATAAATAGGGACACCTGTCTTTTTATATTTAAAGCTGCATGAATTATATACTAAGTGCCGCAGATATAGATTTAACTCCCTCGGGTAGTGATTCTCCTTGATTAGGCGAGTAAAAATATGCAAGGGTGAGATTCACCCCTCCCCCCTTTGGAAGCTAGAGTGGAAAAACTTAATAACATGTGTCGTTACGTCTTACGTAAATTCTCCAAAGTCAATAGCATCCTGAAAAAGAGACTACATGATCTTCAAACCAATGATAAAAAAACCGTTTTCTAATTGTACCACACTAAAATCTGACTGTTTTTCGTGCGGAAATTTAATATAACAATGTAATTATGTTAACATTGAGTACTCAAGTACTATGGCAAGATCAAAAACAAAGTCAATAGAAAACTTTATCATAAAAAAATTACATCATAAAAATTATCAAAAAATGTCTTTAATAATCGAGATATTTATTATTAAAGTTGAATTAAATTATTTTTAGAATTAAGTTGAACATAACTTTCTTTATTGTGACTTTATGCAAGATGTTTTATAAACAACTTAATGTTAATTTGATTTTCTTCTCAACAAAATATAAAATTTGGAAATTGGCTAAGAGATATATTAAATTTGGAGTAAAATGTGATGACACAAATTTTCAAGTTTTTCCTTTCTGGTTCCCAAGTTAGGAGGAGGTGAACCTCATTCTTGCATATTTTTACTCGCCTAATCAAGGAGAATCACCACCCGAGGGAGTTAAATCTATATCTGCGGCACCTTATATATCATGAGCTTTAAATATAAAAATACAGTTGACCCTATTTATTTTCACAATACTGTACATCCAATTGCATAGTAAAGGCTTGGGATAATATTATAGTAAGGAATATTTTCCCAAAGGTTCCTTTTGACTTATTCTAAAATTACTTGAAAGCATTTTACAACAGTTTTTACAAGCTTTTTTAAGCACGATATTTATGTTTGTAAGCTTACTACAAGCTTATTCCAAGCTTGTTTGACTTATTGGGTCTCAAAACAAATCGAGAAACTTAGCTAATATTTGTGTAAAAGGATACAAATGGGAGAAGATACCCCGACGAAAAATGAATTAAAAAAAACTCAGTACCAAAAAATAATCGACAGATAAGTACATCGTGACCAAAAAATTAAAACTTATTAAAAACGTATTATTTTATGATATTACCTAAGAGAAACATTTAAATTTATTAATTTAAGTAATTTACACATAAACTCATCATTTATCATCATGGTGAGATCAAATGGCCTGCATTGTTTCACAAATGTTGTTTTCCTTTTTCGTAAATGTTTAGTAAGTTTTTCGTAAACTTTTTGTCTTAGTAAAAATGGAAGACATTATCTAAAGATAATGAAAAAATGATTGAGGCAAGGAAAGAACGTTATACTAAAATTGGTTTTTAGTTACTAATTTTAATAATTATTTAACTACCTAATTACTTAATTACCCAATTAAAGTACAATGAAAAAATGTGTAATGTCCAACACGTAACGTCCCATGGTAAATCGTTTAAATAAAGCAACAATAGAAGAGGCCAAGGCGGCTTTCCTGATATACGTCAGATGTAACACAAAACTCGTGTGATTTCACGATTTTAAAGAGAACACACTTGTGTTCGAAAAAAGTTTTATAAACAAACGTCTTAAGAAGTTAATTCTCTTTTTTAAAAACCTATTCACTTCCCGTAATTTTTGTTTCTTAAAACAGGAAAATATTTTTGCCTTAGTTAAGATCTTTCAGTTCTTAATAGGCAAGGAAAACCTAAACCCTCATTGCATAACAGCCAGTCATGATGGCAACAACAACATAACTTGCTACTTAAAACTTTTTGCTTCTTCGGATTTATGAAAAATTAAATCTTCCTACAGTCAGCTGCTGAAAAGGCTCTTATGTCCTTCCAACTAATTTACGTAATATTTATACTTCAACACCTACTAATTTTTGTGTAGCCGACAATTCAAGTAACACACAAAACTAGAGCCACTTGACTCAAATTACAACTAGCGTCAAGAGGAAAAACAAAAACACAAAAAAAAATAAAACAGAACAAAAAAAAAAATTCAATATTAATTTTGAACCGAAATGTAATCGCATTTGATCCTGTTGCGCTAAATAAACACACAGCCTAGGCGAGGATGTAGTAAGAGTGGTGTGAAAAAAAAATTAGTTATTACAGCTAGACCCCAGGGTGCTGAGAACAAACAAGCTCAGACAAACATACATGCATACACACAACATACGCATGGTCATAGTTTAACAACTAAAACAGCAACAACAATAATAATTTTGAAAGCAAAACCACAACAACTACATATAACACAAAAATTATAACAACCAATTTGAAGGATTTCCCTTGGAGCAGCAGTTCAAAAAAGGTATTGCATAAATTTGGGCGTGTGAAAAAAAATAATGTCGTTATTTTGCTAGCTAGCAATCAATTGTATGCTATGTAGGCGGCAGCTCTTAATTATTTATGTTGTGTTTTTGGTTATTTCGATATCTATGCTATATCTACATATACATAATAGGTACTATATTCATAAGAAAGTTAAGTTGTTTAGAAGTTTGTTGCGATGTTCAGGCAAAACTCGATATTCGCTAGATTGCTTTCGCTGAGAACTTTACTATGAGGAATTTCCAACTTCACGGATAGACGTAGCGTCGGTATTGTATCGCGTAAGAATATCTAGATAAAGAGATTTAGCGGAAAGTTCTCATTCAAGTGACAACCGAAGTCAGATTTAGCAAATTTTATTGAGAAAGTTAAAATACTTATGAAATATCTATTAAGGTATTAGGTTTAAGTGCAATTTGATCTTTACCCACCCGGCACATATATCTCTAAAAACGAAAGTTCGTCTCTTACGAAATTTTATTGATATTAAATTTCGTATTTTTGTAGATTTGGCGAACAATTTTCAAAGGGTAGACAAATCTTCATCCAGAGTTGCCAGGGACTTACATAAATTATACTTTCTCTAATGTTTTTTGAAAAGTCATGGCAACCACGTTACATGAAAAAATAAAAGTTTGACATTTGTTTTCATTTGTTTGACATTAAAACGTTTTGTTAAAATGTGAAAAAAGTAAAACAGTAAATTGAATTTTAAAGAAGAACTCAGAGATAACTCTATAAAAAAGAAGGTAAAAAATGCAAAAGTTTAAAATTAGAGCTGAGTGCAAGCATTCCAATCGCAAACGATAATTTCCTTCGTAAATTGTACGGAAGATTCTTAGCTTACGAAATTGTAAGTAATTTCTTTTTCGATACAAAAACGATCTCTCTTTATAGAACTGTCCATTAGGAACGCAATACGGATCTTTTTCGAATCTTTTGCGAGTTCGACTACTGTAGTTTTATTCGCCTTTTCTTCGACAAATTTACTGTTTTCGATATCGAAATAGGACGTTGCACAGGGTGAGTATTTATACATTTTGGCTGGGGATACTGTAATATTGTGGATCACGGAATTTTTTCACGGACCAGCATCATATTATTTCCCCTAGTAGTAAAGTAGTTAATAGCTGTAAATAACTATCATCGAATGAATGGTGTGAATCTTGTGGAATCATGTGGATCGATCCAATCTGATCTTCGTTGGAATGATCATATATTTGATGTGTGGCCAAAGAAGCGGGCAAGTGCCTAGGTTTTCTAAAACGATGAAGAAAATATTTTACTTTAGCTGATCTTCGCTTGATCTACACCTCATATATTAGGCCGGAAATGGAGTACAATTCTCATATTTGGGAAGGGGCTTCAAGATCTTATTTGCAGCTTCTGGATCGAATTCAACGTAGTGCGATATATTTGATAGGGGATGAATGTATTTCATCCTCTCTCAACTCTCTTGGGCATCGACGTAATGTTGGTTACCAAAGCCTTCTGTATAGTTATTATCATGAGAAGTGTTCAAGGGAGATACATGTCCTGACGCTAGCAGCTCCTGTGTTTCCCAGGTCCACTCGGGCAGCTGTCCAAGCCCACCCCCTTACCATTGCATTGATGCCCAATAGAACCTCGCACTATCGTGATAATTCGTTCTTTAGTCGCATGGTTAAGTTATGGAATAGACTCTCAGCGGATGTGTTTCCCGGCAGTTTTGAGCTGTGCAAATTTAACACGTTAAGTGCCATGGCTACACGTTTTCGTGCGACACCTAATCCTTCCTGGGGTGCCACGTCGTACGAAAACGTGCGACAGGCATTGTCTGGCCTTAGATATTGTCGTGCGTTTCTGTTTAACTCTACAGGGTTTTTTTTAATGTGCTTCTAGTACCCTAATGTTTGCCCTAAATTTTGGTTCCAGTTTCATAGAGATATCTTCATTTTTACGGTTTTTTTTGATAAAAACTCGGAGGTTCTTTTTAATTTTGAAAATTTATTGGAATTCATTCGATGCTTCGGAAAAAAAGTATAAAAAAGACACAAAAATATTAAAATTAGGATATGATAATTTCAATTTACATTAATTTTTTAGATGTGCATATTTTGGAAAGCAATCAATGCACAATTGGGGAGTGTTGGGCATTGCGGACAGTACGTAGTTGTCCTTTTGATATTCTTTCTTGCTTCCTTTCGACTAAACTTTATTTTTGCTTCAGCGTAGCATAAAACGCAAGCACGTCGGATGGTTTTATTATTTTCATCTACTCTTTTTGCGATAATATGTTTTGATTGCGATGCAGGCTGCGGGGATGTGAGATTCAGTAGGTCCTTAGCAATGCGTTCACGGAATGTTCGTATATTAATGTTTGTATTCGTAGCTGCTTTATACACAGTAAAGGCATTTACCACGGAAAGTCCGAGTAAAAGTTCGATTCCCAGCTTTCGATACCATTTCAACCCTTTACGAAGGGTATTTGAGTAAGAAGCCATTTGGTCGGAAAGATCAATGCCTGATTTCCCCTTATTATATTCTAGCACAGCCAATGGCTTTTCTGTTGCTCTTCTGTTACGTCTCGCTCCTCGACTAGTTGAAGGCTCTTCAGGATTACGTGCTCCATCTGTTGTGGATACCATTATCGGGGCATGTTTCGTAGATAGCATTCTGACGTCGCGTTTATCTTTCCACTTCAGAACAACTATACCATTGGGATCTTCTCTAGCCACTACTTCGCCTTTCTTTATAGTAGCAACCATAACTTCTTTTGGGAAATGTTTCTTGTTGGCACGGAGTGTACCGACAACATGTGTTTTTTGATCTAGCATTGAACGAGCCAATTCATAGCTTGTGTAAAAGTTGTCTACATATAAAGTTCGACCTTGACCTTTCAAATCAATGATCAGATCCTCGCAAACACTTTTTGCCAAACCGACTTCTCTCAGCCCACTTGATGACTTTCCGGAGTATATTTTCACTGACCAGGTGAATCCTTCAGTGAAGCAGAGCTTAAAAAGCTTTATACCATAAGGATGAGCTTTATTTGGTATATATTGTCGGAATAATAGTCTGCCACGCCATGGAATAAGGGTCTCATCAATTACTATGTTTTCACCTGCTACGTAAATGCTTTGGTATCTCGTTTGTAACATGTCCAATAGTGGTTTTATTTTACCAAGCCTATCACCTGGTACAATTGAGTTGAGTCTGAGAAGTGCATGAAACTAAGCAATAGTTGAAAGCGATTGCGTTACATTATTTTCCCCGGAATTGAAAAGTTGTAGAGCGAATCTTTGGACCAATAGTCTTTTAAACACCCGACCTTCACCAAACCCATCCACAAAAGAAGGCCAAGGAACTTCTTCATTTCAAAATCTGTTGTTGGTATCCAATTTTTTTTTGTCGAGAAAATCTGGTAACAGCACCTTTATTTACATATTCCTCCGCATACTTATTTGTTTCTGATACAATTAATTCAATAACGTCCTTGTCAACAAATAGGAGAAATGCATCCAAACAGGAAATATCTGTTGGAATAGACTGTTGCAAGCCTGATCGCCCAGTGAATGTAAAATTTTTCTGACGAGAGCTAAATTCAGTCCAAATGTTTGTTTCGGAAGAACCGACTACGTTTGACAATGCTGTTGGCTAGTCTTCATCCATGTCCCAGTCGTCTTCAGTATCGCTGTTATAAATGATATCAATGTTATTAGTATCATTGTTATTATCAGTCAGTGTCCGAATCATCTGGTAGCCAGTTATCATCAATCAAGTCATCGCATGAAAAGTCATCATCATCACTTTCTTCCAACGCTTCACGTATTTCACGATCTGTAAGGTTTCGCTTCGCCATTTTTCTAATTCAAATCTACAAAAATAAAACAAAATAAAGAAAAATAAAAATAAAAAACAAAGAAAATAAAGAAAAATAAATATAAAGAAAACAAGAAAAGAAGATAAATACAAATAAAAAATAGCACAAAATAAAAATAAAAACAGATATATTAAAAAATTTAAATAAATGTAAAGAAAAATGCGTAAAAAGAAAAAGAAATTAAGAAATAGCAAAAAAAATCGCGTCGCACATTTTCGTACGACTTTGATTTTTACGATTGCAATTCCGTCGTGCAGTGCCACGTCGTACGGAAACGTGCGACATAAAAAAACCGTTATAAAATCCAAAATAAACCACAAAATTATCCGGGATTGGCGCAGAACTGAATATTTTCTACTTTTACACCAGTTTATAGCAAAAAATGTGCTAGGCACCCGGGGAAGGTGTTTTCGTCAAAACCCCTTGGCACTCAATGAGTTAAAACAAATCTTCACCAACATTTCTCCATCTATCCACCCTCCAACTAATTATCACCCATCTTCCGAATCAACACAATGCTAACACATTTATAGGGGGCATCCCCTGAGCGTTGATTCAGTCAAAAAAAAAAAAAAAAAATAAAAAACAATTCGCTTCTTGTTAAGGTCAGTTTTTTTGCTTTGTGTTTCGTTTATTATGACAACTTTTTTCGAGAACCAACTCAGGTAAATAGAATATTCAGAACCTTAAGCCTTTGACATAGGCAAGAACCTTTGCATGAAGTTTGCATTAGGGTAGTTCACGATCTTGTTGCATTGCTGCAAATGCTTTTTTGTATGGGTCGATTTTTGGGATCACACCTTTAATATTATTATTGTATGTTGCAAATGCTTTACAAAAGCTGTTTTTTATTTTATTCCGAATTTCTTGCTCCGTCCTTTTTTTGCTGACATTTTTGCTTTTAATTTTCTTTTTTGCAACTTCCTCCATCTATGTATATATATAAAATGGAATGTGTGTTTGTTTATTTGTTTGTTTGTTTGTTTGTACCTTATAGGAGACCAAACCTCTGGACCGATCTTCCTGAAATTTTCACAGCATTTAACTGGCATAATTAATAGGGTACTTTTTTCAACCACGCCCACATTTACGCCCACTTTTTTAAAATTATGTAATTGCTCCCATATAGTTTTTAACAGATTTACTTCAAATTGTATACACATTATACTCCAGGCGAGGTAGAAATAAACATTTCTTACGCCACGCCCCTTTTCACGCCAAATTTAAGTTTTAAACTTTTTGTTCTCTGTACAAATTTGTTCCTTCCAACGGATTATTTTTTATTTACTGTTAACGTCACCATATTAATATGAACCACGCCCACTTCACTGCCCCCTATTTTTAATTCAGATACTTACTTATACCACTAACAATGTTTGCTATACAAAATACTTTTTTTGTAATATGTATTTACCTAAAGTTTTATATACTTTTTATCTACAGGTAAGGTAGCCATAGATTTTTTATTACCAAATCCCCCTTTTTCGCCCCATTTTACTTTAATTATAATTAATCTGCTTTCAATCTATATATATAAAAATGAATGTCTGTCTGTTTGTTTGTTTGTTTGTGCTTTATAGGAGGCCAAACCCTTGGACCGATCTTCCTGAAACTTTCACAGCATTTTACTATGACTCTGGAAAGAATAATAGGCTATATGAAGTTTTTATTGGACAAAGGGGCGTGGCACTGCCCATTTAACCCAAAAATTTAAATCGCCATATTTTGGGCATTTTTGGACCTACGTTGATGCTATTTGGTACATATGGTATTGGCATAGTTAGGAAAACGTACCAGGAGAAAAGTGGGTGGGACCACGCCCATTTTTAGGAAAATTAAAAATCGCAATATAGTCTTAACTACTGGACCGATCGTCATTAAATTTTCACAATAGGATATTCTTACGAAATAATAAATTCTTGACTATATAAAGTTGTGAGTGGACGAAGGGGCGTGGCCTTGTCCATATAATCCAAAATTGAAAATCGTCATATCTTGGGCATTTTTTGACCAACGGCGGCAGTATTTGCTATATATGGTATTGGCATGAATAGAAATACGTACCAAAAGAAAAGTGGGCGGAGCACACCCCTTTGTTTGCGATATATTGGAGGCTGGACCTGATAACCGATCTTAAATTTTCACAGCGTTTAGCTTTGACTCAGGAATACTTATTACATGATAATATTTTTCGACCATGCACACTTCTGCACCTACTTTTTTACTACGTTTATTAACGGCTTTACCACAAATTTAAAATACATATTAATTAAAATAGTGGGGTAGCCCCATTCCCTTTCTTCCACCACTGTCTTCAAAACAGCTGATTTTATAATACGTGTTAATTAAAATAGAGAGTGGGGTAACCCCATTCTCATTCTCCCACAACTGACTGCGAAACAGCTGATTGTGTAATTGCTGCTTTTTGATTGGTCTAAAAATAAAAAGGGGGAGCATGAAGCAAATTACATGCGATTCAGTGCTGAATTCTAATTGGTTTACAACAAAAAAAAGAGGCAAAGCATTGCAATAATTAAATTAAATAAATAAATTTTTGTAAATATATAAATATATAAATACTTTTAATTTTATTTTATACGAGGGGGGTAGCGAAGCACACCGGGTTCAGCTAGTTTATTATAAAATTGCAAGTAATGAAAACAGCTGCTCAAGCAGCGGTGTTCAAAAAATATCAGTGATGGTGGTTGAATGCAAAATGAGCACATTCATTCATAACAGCATCATGCAAAAGACTTATGTTATAGCAAATGCGTATAAATACATTTATTTTTGTAAAAGCAGCTTATTTTGCATTTGCAACGATGCCACAATATCATGAATTACATTTTTTACTTAGTATTATAATTATTATATTTTAATATTTTTTACTTTAAAAAAAGTCAATATTAAAATTGTGTACATACAGAAGGCAATAATGTCCCAAAAAAAGTAACTATCTTAGTAAAACATTCGTACATTCTACAAATAATCGTACAATATACAAAGCATGGACATAGCAAGAGAGAGTCCCCCGTGGCCCCCCTAAACTTGAGAAAAAATTTATTTGTGTGTTTAACTTAGAAATTCAAAACAGTTTTTCTTATAATGAAAATAGTATTGAAGTTTTTAACATTTATTAAAGCTTAAATTATTTTTTATTTCCAACTTATGTCTGATGCATTTATTATTTGCTTAAAAACTTTTATGAAAAGCTTTTATTGGTAACTCTGACATAAATTTATATTGCATTATGAGCTGCACAATTCGTTAGTGGATTTTTCCCCAACACTAACGTTCGTTGTAGTAACTAACGAAACCAAATCGTCTGTTCAAAATGAAAGTTCTGATTGGATTTATTTGTGCATTTTTTAATTTATATTCTTTTATACATAGATGGAAATATAAGAAATATTTTTGGTGGTGAGTTTATATTAAGTTATTGCAAATTATAAGGTCTATGTTAATTTTCTAATCCATTTACTTTACAGTCAAGAAAATAACATTGAGTGATAATGAGAGCTGAATGGAAGGGGATGATGAGTTGCTTGCACTCACTTGCAAGCTTTTAATTGCAAAATAATCTATCTACGTCTGCTTCTTCTAGCACATGCAATAGTGACAGTTTCTGTGAACATGACTTGTGCAAGTGGGTTGGCTGGTGTGCCCTTATAAGTAAATCTCAGAAATTGTAAATGGTTAAATACCGTTGGGTTCCTCCTCAAATCTAAGATTTTAAGGAGAACACGATTGCATCCAAACTGAAATTTTGTCACAATTTTCTAAAAACCTATGAGCCGTGGGTAATATACTCAAAAAAATTAAAAGATGCACTTTGCTTGTACTGTTCCCTCTTTCCACATTAAAACTTTCAAGAAGTTTTGGGTTCACTCGTTATAAAGCCTTTCACAAAATATAAAAATGTGCATGAGTATTGTAGAAGCCAAGTCAGTGGTACATAGGATCAGCAAAAGCAGCATACGTATTCATAACCGACCTGCTTGTTGATGTAGTGACGCTGTCTGGTCACAAGAAGTTTCTGGAACAAAGTCGAAAGGTTTATTTCGGTTATAGTTGTTTGTGAATCTCACGACTTGCCAATTTGTGGAAAAGACCAATCCTCCAGTTATACAGTTTAGTAAACACTGCTTCACACAAAAATTAAAATCAGCTTACAATCCATCCAGCAACATTACCTTTCGAAAACTGGAAGGTATCGCTGTTCATACCATATAATCTGCATTGATTATTAAAATCATCTTTACAACGTCGTTGTTATTCCTACAAAGCGTGCACAGAAATTTGATGCAAGAGAAAAAAGAGAAGCTGAATGATGATTTTTTAAATTTCTTTGCTGAAGATTTGCGCCGATGAATACTTTGATTTCCGCTTTTGTTAAATCGCGTTTAATTCAATTTTGTTTCCAGTTTAGTTTAATATTTTTCTCAATAAAGCCAATATTTAAAAAAAAATAAATTTTAATTATCAGCTACATGAAACAAATAATTACCCCTCTGAGAAAAATCCTGGCTACTCCAATGCTATGAAGTATTTGTATTGTGATATTTTTACGAATTCATTTGAATATATTCGTTTTATGTACTTATGATATTCGTAAGCAAAAATAACACAATTCGTATTATTGTACGAATCTCTGCAAACATTTTGTATCGCCTAAGATCCGCCAGCGAATCGCTTGGAAGATAAGACAATCACCGGCGAGCTAATTTGGGAGTCATCCAGGTATCACCGGGTGTAAGCAGCTGAGGCCATAAAAGCGATTCACCGAGAGGAGTCTTAAGCGATTCACTGGGAAGAGTCTTAAACGGATTGCCAAGAGAAGCCTTAGCGATTCGCCGACAAGAGTGGCAAAAGAATCGCTTTTAGGGTTCCTCAGCGACTAGTTGCGAAGCGTCTTTGTTGAACTTTACAAGTTGTTTTATAGAGGACATTCTTAATCAAATCGGTCAACAAAAAAATGGACCACCGAAAATTATGCTGATATCACGGCAATTCAATACTAAAAATTATTTATTAAAATTTTTTGATGATTATTTTTAGTGTAGAAGTATAAAGAATAGCCTTCATATTCTAACGAAAGATTTTTTAAATTTGAAAAAAAGCCATCTTCCAAATGCCATAGCCAAAATGAACAAAGGAAGATTTTGAAGATTTTTCTTGAATCGTGTATTTATCGCTTGGTCAATCGAAAAGCGACCCAGCTTTCAACGATCTCCGAAATGAGCGAAGAAAGATTTTGCACATTTTTCTTGAATCGCGTATTCATCGCTTGGGCGATTGAAAAGCGATCCATCTTGCAACTATTGCCGGAATGAGCGAAGTAAGATTTTTAAGATTTTTCTTGTATTACGCATTCATTGCTTGGGAGTTCGAAAAGCGATTCATCTTCAAAAGAACCCTTGAGCGAATTGTAAGTGCTTCGCCACATCAACTTCTCTTCCAATCATCTTCCAAATGTTTGCAGGGACGATTGTGTAGATATAAATAATAAGAATCGTAAATTTCTCGTACGATATGAATGATATGAACGATACGAATATCTTTCATTACATTAGTTGTATTTACTAATGCACCCAATTTACGAATGAAAAATAATATAAGTAGAAAAACTTCATTCGTAGGTTAAATTCGTACAATGTACGCATTATTGGTTGAGTTTAAAAAATTTCAAACCGAAATCGTTCGGCCTGGTTTGTCGAACAACTACAGAATATAAGGAACTATATGATTGTAAAGTGGCTGTAGTCACTGGTAGAGTGCGTGGCCCGTAAGCTAAAGAACCGAGGTTCAAACCCCAGCTCAGATAGATTTTTTTTTGCGGGCTTTTCGAAAAACTACAGAATATAAGGAACTATATGATTGTAAAGTGGCTATAGCCTACTGGTAGAGTGTATGACCCGCAAGTTAAAGAGCCGAAGTTCAAACTCCAACTCAGACAGATTTTGTTTTTTTGCCTTGCTTGTCGAACAACTACAGAATATAAGGAACTATATGATTGTAAAGTGGCTGTAACCTGCTGGTAGAGTGCGTGGCCCGTACGCTAAAGAGCTGAGGTTCAAACTCCAGCTCAGATAGAATGTTTTTTTTTGTCGTTAGATATTAGATATTCGTAATATGTACTAATATACGTCGATTCATGGAAATCCTATTCGTAGCTGAAAACTACAAATAAAATTCGTAGAATGTACGAAGTTATTAGTAGTATTTAGACACAAATATTTTTCAGTTTAGAGTATTCAAACATGTATTTAATTTTATTCAATATTTTATAAAAAAAAAAGTTATAATATTTTGTATAGTTGAAATTCTAGTAAAAAAAGTCTTGAAAAGTACAAGGTTTCAGCTTTTTAACTGTGTTCCAGTCTCCACAATTTATTTCGGTTTGTTGTTGTAATAAAATAACTTTCTTCATATGAAATGCCAAAAAACGGAGCCCTTTGACCTTTTTTTTCTTTTTCTACATACAGTGCGTGTACACAATATGCATGTGTGCGTACAAGGACATAACAATTATATATGTATTTAACTTTTTTTTGTACTAGTCTTATATAAATTGCAGCAACCTAATTCTTTTTTTGCTGCTGTAAGGTTAAATTCTGCTTTATTTGTTCACTCTGCTGTTGGTAATGTTTGAAATTAGTGTTGTCACCAGCACAGCTAAGCCACATGTAGCTAGTTTATGTAATAGTTTATAAATGTAGGTTATTCTTGTTGTGGTTGTTGTTTTTGTTCGGAAGCATTTTTAACCACCCGTTGTGGTGCGCCATGGTGTCCTAGCACATTGATGATATGTTTGTTGTTGTTGTTGGTCTTCTAATGATCTCATACTCCTTTGCTAGTGAGCGAACAATGGGTTAAGAATGTTTATGATGTTGTTGTTGTAATTTTTCGAAGCATATATTTGTTAGGCATTATTAGCCCAAACTCTTATTGAAATCTATTAAAAAAGGTTGTCTAAATGTTTTTTGTTTTTTTACATACATTCGAAAAAGTTTCCACAAGTTTTGCAATATAGTTTACATAATTTTTTTATTAAAAATATATAAAAGAAATTTTATTTTTCTTCAAAACTTTGGTATGCACATAGCTTGACCTTGATAGTCTGACCGTTTGCTGGGCATGTCAAGAGCAACAAATATTTTATGTCTTAGATCGGTCTGTTTAACATGTTTTGATTTATTTTTGTAAGACTTAAAGTCAACACGGTCAAATCAGGGCAAGGTCAAAATAGAAAAGCCAAAAACTTTTTAAAAGTTGCTTCAGAGATACACTTTCTATTGTTTGGCGGAAATGAAGATACTTCTTATAAGCAACAAAAAATTTAGCAATATGATGTGCTAGTGTTTTATGAATTTTGTAGTCGAAAAATCTATCGGCAGAACAAATATATAATATATGATTGAAAACTTAAGTTCAAAGTTAAATTAGAATACATAAAGATTTTATTCAGAAATGGGTGATGAGAAAGGGGCTGAAGATATTATTTTTAAAGGCTGAGCATTTTTTAAAATTTTAAGAATCTGTTAATAATTTCAATTCGTCTCAAAAATAAAATTTTTGGGGTACTATTGCATGCTTCTTAATAGAACCAGAGCTGGGATGTAATCGATTACTTTCGTAATTGATGATATGTTTGTTGTTGTTGTTGGTCTTGTATTGATCTCATACTTGAAACACTCATACACGAAAGTAATCGATTACATATAAATTACAATTTCAAGTACAAATAATAATCGTCATCTTAAAAAAATAAAGATTACGATTGCTGTAATCATAACCGAAATATTTTTAATTACAATTATAGTAATCGCTATTATAAAAAAAATAACAATTACGATTACTGTAGTCGTAAACAAAAATTTCTTTATTGCGATTACAGTAATTGTACAGTATTACAGTAACAGTAACGATTACAGTAACAGCAGATTTATAATTTCGATTACTATAATCGTAATCATTCTTTTTGTAATTGAATTACTGCATAAATCTTTATTTCTCTTGATGCGATTCACAAACAACACATTATTTTCTAGAACCTTTATTTGTGGTGCGATAGTGAATAGTCCACGGCGGCACGCTCTTTCTGATTTTTCATTCGAAAAATTAGTCTTATTAAGGGAACAGTAGAACCCTGAATTTTTTAAAAATTAATTTTTTTAAGATTGATTTCGGTTCAGAAGAGCTTAAAGAATTTATTTTTAATAATATAAAATTCGAAATTAATTTCTATGTTAAATGTTGAAGGTATTAAGTGCAGAGCGTCAAGACCGTATCATCGGTGTTAAAAACTTTAACCCTATATCGCGCCATGTTGCAGATCTGCAACATTTAGGAATTGCTCTAGAAAAATAACTCAAAGAAAAAAAAAATTAAGTCGGAATTCTTATAAATGACTCATAAGCATTCTAAAAAACTCTAGCTTTTCAATTAGAGAGTAAATCAAATAACAGTTATTTTTTATTTTTAGTTGCAACAGCGTGATTTTGAATTTGGCAGCAGTTTGTGTTTTGCAATATTTTTAATATATTTGTAATTGACTGTTATAAACTGTTATAAAAAGTGTTTATAATTAAAATAAAAGTTTAAAAGCTTTTTGATGAGTTATTAAACTACACTTATTATGAATTACTATATCAAAAGCAATGTTGTATTCCCTGAAATATGCTTATCTTTTAAACTGTCTTTTATCTTTAACTTAAAAAAATTTTGTTTTTCTTTATTTTTAAGACAGTTTGAGAGATTTTTAGGTAAAAAATTTAAATTGACGTTATTGCGCGATATAGGGTTAAAGCGCTTTTTCCAGAAATCACATTTTTTGAATTGGCGGGCGTGATAAAGAGAAAACTACTGGACTTATTGTTATGAAATTTTAATATGTTATTATACACGTATAAATGTATATATTGATCGGTAAAGTATATTTTGGTTTTCAAGGGATTTTTTTGGTCCCAAAAACCGGATAATTTCGAAAAAATGCCGCCATTTTGTCAATTTTGACCAACAAAATTTTCATTTAGTTCAATCTTAAGCGGCTTCGATGCTAATTAAGACCGCATTTTTATTTTTTTTTCAGACGTTCCAGTGAGCCAAAATCACGCCCGCCGTGATTTTTTAATGTTATTTTCAAAAACCTGCAGCAGCCAAAAAACACGTTGGAAAAATACAAAAATAAAACTTGTATACTTTTTTACATAAAAATAAATATGCAAAGTTTCAATAAGATATCTCTTTCCTTTCCTATAAAAATTTGCATTTAAAGATCCAGGGGTGTACTGTAATATTGGGGGTTGGAATTAATTTTAAAGGTTTTTTTTCGGTTTTTGAGCATTTATTTAGAAACAACGGTACAATGTATATTATTCAAAGTATTGTCCATCGTTATCTACAACATTTTCCCATCTTTCTGGCAGCATATGGATTCCGCGCCGGAAGAACGATTCGTCTTTTGAGGCAATCCACGAATCGACCCATTTTTTGGTATCCTCGTAAGAAGTGAAGCGCTGCTCAGCCAAGCCATGCGTCATCGATCTGAATAGGTGGTAGTCGGAAGGGGCTATGTCTGGGCTATAAGGCGGGTGGGGTAGCACATCCCAATTCAGCGCCTCCAACGTTTCCTTCACGGTTCTTGCAACATGTGGCCGTGCGTTGTCATGTTGAAAAACCACTTTGTCGTGTCTTTTGGCATATTCCGGCCGTTTAACCTTTAATGCTCGGCTCAATTGCATCAATTGTTGTTGGTAGCGTTCCCCAGTGATGGTTTCGTTAGGTTTTAGCAGCTCATAGTACACGACACCCTTCTGATCCCACCAAATACACAGCATAAGCTTGGCGCCATGAATATTCGGCTTGGCCCTCGATGTTGATGCATGGCCGGGTGGTCCCCACGATTTTTTTCGCTTAGGATTATCGTAATGGATCCACTTTTCATCGCCAGTGACAATACGATGCAAAAAACTCTTCCTTTTATGCCGTTGAAGCAGTTGTTCGCACATGCAAAATCGCCGTTCAACGTCTCTCGGCTTCAACTGGTACGGCACCCAATTTCCTTGCTTTTGAATCATTCCCATGGCCTTCAAGCGTTTGCCGACCGTTGATAAGTCGACTCCCAATGATTCTGACAATTCTTGAAGGGTTTGACACGGGTCTTCATCGAGCAAAGCCTCCAATTCCTCATCTTCAAACTTTTTCGGCTGGCCCGGACGCTCTTTGTCTTCCGTATCAAAATCACCACTTTTAAACCGACGGAACCAGTACTCACAAGTAGAAATCGATGGAGCATAGTCCCCGTAAGCCTCAGTAAGCGTGCGTTGTGCTTCAACCGCTTTTTTCTTCAAATGGAAGCACAAAAGTAAACCTTCCCGCAAATTGCGTTTTGTTGGAACAAAAGTCGACATGTTCACAGAGAAAAAAATATATGTTGTTTACACTTCAGTGGAATGACACATACTGAAAAATGAAGCTTAGACAATGTGCTTTGAAATGAATATAGTCACAGGTGTGCCCGATGCGATCTATTGATAGTTACGCCATCTCTTAGAAAACCTTTAAAACTAATTCCAACCCCCAATATTTTATTTATATTTTCTAATTTTTAATATTTCAGAATTAATTTGTTTTTCTCACGTATCAATTTATACATTTCTTATTATTGAGTTCGTTTTGATTTATATCATTGAAAAATATGTTGTTCAAAATAAAATAGTTTCGGTATAAAATGCAATGTATTTGCTTTTTAGTAAGGAGATCAATTAGACAACATTTACATTAAATGACTTTCACATGAACATTTTTTTTATTAAAACGCCATGAATTGTGAAATAACTTAAATAGTAAGTAATTAAATTACGAAAAACATGATTACAATTACAATAATTTTAATTGCCATTTTCATTGATAACGATTACTGTAATTGTAATCAATAGATTTTTCTATTACAATTACAGTAATCGTAATTGTAATTTGCGTGTATACCAATTACAGTAATCGTGATATTATTTTTCTTAGATTACAATTACAATAATAGTAATCTTTAAAAATTAACGATTAAAATAATTGACGAAAATTAAGTAATCGTAATCGTTAATTTTTAAAGATTACGATTACTGTAATTGTAATTGGAAAGTAATTGTAATCGCAAAATACCCAACTCTGAATGGAACAAAAAATTTTGTGTCAAATTGAAACCGTGTAAATAAAAATGGTACGTCATATAAAAGAGTATGTAAAAACAATTTTTGTCCCGTTTTTTGAAAAAAAATTAAATATTTTGGACTTTTTTTAGTAAATCCAAAAGATTAAAAATATAAAACATTCGCTAACGGCACTGTTGAAATTATGAAATTATGAATTATGAAATATATTGCAAAACAACGAAGATATTTTATTATTATTACCAGGGCTAGGATTTCGATGACATGTCATCTTTTTTCTGCTGCTTCTAAGATATTTCCTGTTTATTTAAAAGGTCCATTTATGTTTCCTTAATTTTAAATATGAAAAGTTTTTAGGACATTTTTTGGTCATTTTTCATCGTTTTTAGTTTTCAGGGAATTTTTACTAGATTTAGGGCATTTTTGGTCATTTGTAGAGATTTGTAAGTTATTTTATTGTCATTTTTGGACGTTTTAATTTTTAGAGCATTTTTCAGTTTTTTAGGTAATTTTAGTGCAATTTTTTAACATTTTTTTTTGTTTTTTTCGTACTAAAAAATGTCAAAATGCAAATGTTTAAACATATTCCTTTAACACTATAGTCCCTTCAACCAAAAACATTACCTCTCTACAAAGGAGAAGCTTTGTTTATAGGTTTCGATGAAAAAAAGCTCTGCGCGTGGTGAAACTGACGAAAGGGTATGTAGAAATTGAAATAAGTGTCAGATAAGAACTCAGGATGTGCTAGTATCAAATAAATTTTATTTTGGTTTGGTTTTATTTTTAAGGCAAAATTTTTTGTTTATATTTATGCAATTGTTTGCGTTTTTTAGGTAATTTTTGTCAGTTTTTAGGTAATTTTCTTCAGTTTTTAGGAATTTTTTTTAATTTTGTTTGGTCATAAAAATCCGAGCCCTGATTATTACACTGTGTGACGACATAAAAAGCACAACCAAACTTTACAGAAATTCTGAAAGCGGGACATGTGGAGAGTCTATACAAAAAATTAAATTATTTTGCAAAATTATTGACACACAACTACTTTGATCAAATAAAATGAAAAGAATTTGTTAACATTATCATTTCTTTTTAAGCGTATTATCGATATGCAATGATAAAACAATTTATGATTGAAAAAGATTCATTTCTGACTGGGAACAAGGTGCTTTTCTATGGTTCTTTTTTTAATTCTTTTTGAACAACAAAAAGTTTGTTTTTGAGAGGCAATTCAGTCCGGTGAATGAGAAAATGGTTAATTTCTGAGTGCCGAAAAATAACTTTTTAATGGTTCTTTTTGCAACACGTTTTCGAACGAAAAATAGTAGGTAACAGTGGGGATTTTTGAAGCATGGGGAGTTGCAAAGCACGGCCATAGTTGTCGCTTAGCAGTGGTTTTTGATAGTTCTTACCTACTGTACATATTTGTTAATCAGTTTTATGTCAGTTTTGTACTAGCACTCATCCCGATAGCACACTTTCTTCGCATCTCTCTAGACCGGTGATGGGCACACACATATTATCATATTCTTTGCTTGTGTGTGAAGCAGAGAAAAATGAAGAGCAACTTGGCGTTCATCAGTTTTAGAGCCTGAACAGAATCAAAAATCGTTGCAGCCGACGATCTTTGTTGTTGAAAAATACATGCAAGATGTAGAAAAAACCGCAGCTCGTTTTCCGCAACGATAAATCGCAGACTTAGAATCTATTCTATTTAAATCGTCGGTCGAAACGATTTTTGTTTCTGTTCAGGCTCTTAAGCTGGTAGTTCATCGATGCAGATGTGTTTTGCGTCCTTCTACTTGGTGGCGCAATTTTATTAAGTATGTGAAAGCTAATGGGAGCGAGCTTAATGCTTGTGAACGTTACGTTGAGAAAACTTAATTTACGCTAGAGAAGATGAAAATATTTCAACTTTTCTTGCGAAAATTGCGTTCTTGACAGCACGTTACAAATACAAATCGTTTTTCCATTCATTCTTCAAGCATCATTTTTATCTGTGCATTTGTAAAATTGCGCAGCCAGACCTAACTACAACAAGTGCTCAACATCAAAGATAACAAGATAGGAAACTTAGAAAACATCCCAGCAAACATTATGACTCTTAAAAGACTATTTTAAGACTCATATGTATGAGCCTTTATAGTCATAATGCGCTCAAAAAAGACTCTTTTATTAGTACTTTTTCGTATGTTATGGGCTCCAAAATATGATTCATAACAATGACTTTGTTATGTTTCTTTTTGGAGTCATAAAAAGACGCTTTTAAGACTCATATTTATAACTCTATTAAGACATACATAAAGGACTCTTTGAACACTCATAATTAAAACTCTTTTAGAACTCATATAAATTATTTTTTAATAGTAATACTTACGACTCTCTTAAGACTCATATTTAAGACTCTTTTAAGAGTCATATTTAATACTCTTTGAGGACTCATAATTAAGACTCTTTTAGAACTCATAAAAATTATACTTTTAAGAGTCATACTTAAGACTCTTTTAGGACTCATATGTAATACTCTTTTAAGACTCATATAAAGGACTCTTTGAATATGAGTCTTCAGACTTTAAGATTAAGATTATTTTAGAACTTTTATAAATCATTATTTTACGAGTCCTATTAAAGACTCTTTTAAGACTCATATTTAATACTTTTTTAAGACGTATGTAATAAAATCCATAAGGAATCATAAATTAAACTCTTTTAGAACTCATATTATTTACTATTTTAAAAGTCATTAGGTCTATATTAAAGACTCTTTAAAGTCTCAGAAAATAGATATTTTTATACACAAATTGTAGACTTTGATTTAGTGTTATTAGAAGATTAGCCAACATTTTCTGAGGCTTAAAGCAAAGGTATGACCCTTTTATGAAAGCTCATAAAACGGATCATAAAAGAATCATATTTGTGACATTTTATCTAAGACATTTTATCCGAAACACAATAAAATTGATTTTTTTATGTATTCAATTTATTTTAATTAAATTTTTTATTCATTCAGTCATAAAAAAATAACATTAAACATATTCAAATAACATATATTTATATTGGACGTTAAATTTATTTTAATAAAAGTTTTTAATTCATTCAGAAAAAAGAAATATGAAATATAAAAATATAAAATATAAAAAATATAAAAATATAAAATTACATTTATTTGTTTGTCCTTATATTGAAAGAAAGCAGTTATAAGTAAAGTATAAGTAATAAAAAAAGGACATTTCAATGTTTGTTTTTATAATTAACTCTATCTTTTGCAGTTTGCAACCAGCGTGCACAGGTTAATGAAAATTCTTTTTCGGTGTGATTAAACTTTCGGAAAAATGCATCTAAAAACAAAAATGAAAAAAGAAAATAGTTTTGATGAATATTAAGCAGTAATATTGCATTAGGGGCTATTTTAAAGCCAAAGTATAAGGAAAAAAAAGACAATAAGTTAAATTTTGTTTTATTTAAAAACTTATTATTAGTTCACTTACCACGTATAGCTGATGTTAAAATCCATATATAATAGTTTTGTTACATTACTCCACTAAAGACACGATCTCACTATGAACATTTATAATTAAATAATAGAAAGAATTTATATTACTTCCACGCACTTTGACGTTTAAACTCCAAATGAATATTTCAATTAAATGCTTGCTGCGAACCAAAAGCGCAGCAAGCTAATCGCAGCAAGAAAGGAATTCTACGAACTGTGGCGCCAGCATAGCAAGCGCCTTATTATTCAGAAAATGCATTCACAGGAACTTCGCGAATTACATTTTAAGGGCAAATAGAAATGTTTTTCGTAACGCATTGGAGTCAGAATCAATTTTCGTTAACTAGTCTATGATGACTAATGACATTTTAAATACTTATTATATTTATTTCTAAATAAATAAAATAAATCATAAAACTCGCATACAAATGACTGCTTTATGAGTCTTTTTTATGATTTGTACACTCATAAAGAAGAGACTTTTATGACTCCATTTTATGAACACTCATAAAACATGCATAAAAAGGATTCTTTTATGAGTCTCTTTTATGAACACTCATAAAACGTGCATAAAAAAGATTCTTGTATGAGTCCTTTTTATATGCACTCATAAAACACGTATAAAAAGTATTCTTTTATGACTCCATTTTATGAACACTCATAAAACATGCATAAAAAGAATTATTTTATGAGTCCTTTTTATGAGCACTCATAAAACATGCATGAAAAGGATTCTTTTATGAGTCCTTTTTATGAGCACTCTTAAATCTCATATAAAAAGTATTCTTTTATGACTCCGTTTTATGAACACTCATAAAAAATGCATAAAAAGGATTCATTTATGAGTCTTTTTTATGAACACTCATAAAACATGCATAAAAAAATCTTGTATGAGTCCTTTTTATATGCACTCATAAAACATGCATAAAAAGTATTCTTTTATGAGTCCTTTTTATGAGCACTCATAAAACACTCATAAAAAGTATTCTTTTAAGATTCCTTTTTATTAACACTCATAAATCACGCATAAAAAAGACTCAATTATGACTCATTTTTATTAACACTCATAAAACACTCACATAAATGACGCATTTTAGAGTCATATATTTTGAAGGCTCATAAAATGTTTGCTGGGATAACCTCAAAAAATGTTTGCATGTATTTGTGCATAGAAAAAATCAACCCTGAGTGGCACTCTTGTTCTTAATCGGCCGCAAGCTCACAAAGAAAGCAATTGGCAACCCCTGAAATTAATGCATATAATCTGTTTGTTAGTATATAAATACTTAAGTTAGGTTGCAAAAAGATGTTTACAACCAAAACTGATTATTAAGTCCCTTTATTTTGGTCTATATACGATTTTAAAGTTTGACAATTTCTTCAGTTGTTGTATTTGTCAACATTTTTGAAAAATTTGCTTTTACTCATACCCCCGCTATTCATGGTGAGATTGAAAAATGGAACGATCTTCTTCTTTTTCTGTTTTTTTTTTGCTGGAACTTCGTTTGCAAACAAGAAAAATAATGTATGGATTGAGTGTTTCAACATTTAAATCTTTAAGTTGTGATAAAGGAATACGTTGAACATTCAAATAATTCCATGCATGCTCTTATTTTATAACATATCGTCAAACAAAGTTTGCAAATTTTCACACTTGTTGTATTTGTCAGTGGTTTTTTATTTTCACCACTGCGGCATTTTACATTCAGAGTTGTCAACTATCATTGTTTTATTAATAAATTTTTTCATCAATTTCGCAAATTTTGCTAACAGTTTTTCAATTAAGATGTATGTGGTTAAATAGCTCTTCATAAGTATAATTTATAATAATTATAACATCGTTCATCAAAGCGCAGTTTACCTAAAATTTGTCATTTTTGTCGTTCAAAAAGGAAGTTCTTGTGAGAGTAACACTCGAACTGAAAATATTTCTGCGAAATAGTCGATCGCATCTCGAAAGTCTCAAGGAACAAATTATTGAATATTAAATAATTTTAAAAATATTCCAACAACAACTTTAATATTGAAGTTTTAAAGTCACTGTTAACAGTTTTATATGTTCGGACTGTACGTGTCGGACGTTAAACATTTTTCTATTGTAGTTTAATTGGGTAATTAAGTAATTAGGTAGTTCAGTAATTATGTAATTAAGTAATTAAAAACAAATTTTAAATAATTTTTCTTCCTTGCCTCAACCATTTTAAGAATATATTTAGCCAATACCTTCCATTCTTCCTAAAAAACAAAGTTAAAGAAAAATTTAATAAACCTTTACGAAAAATAAAATCTACAGCTGCGAACTTATCTTGTTTTAGCGGAGCTGTAATCGTGAAATGTTAAAATGTCTGTGCTTCATGTGAAAAAAAGTTAACGAAAAATTTACCAAACATTTACGAAGAAGAAAATCTATGTACATTTCTGAAACAGTTATTGCTTTAATTAATAAAATCAAAATGTTTCTCTAAGATAATATTATAAGATAATAAGTTTTTAATAAGTTTTAATGTTTTGATCACGAAACCATTATTGATAAACTATTTGCGTAAAATATTAAGTTGGCAGTCATGCAACTACTTAAAATTATATATTATTTAAGTTATGCTTAACCCTCCGTCATGCACATGTTCCGAAAGTCTCGTACGTAGCGCATGTATCTGGCCAGATACACTATGTATTTCAGTACATTTATATGAAAAATATGCTATTTTAGTGATAATATTACATTGTTATATTGATATCACGCCAGGCAGATATATATTTTCTATTTTTTTTTTGTTCTTAGTACATGCTGAACCATCTCTACCCGTGCAAAACAATTTTAATGAGAAATAAAACAAGAAAAATTATATTTTTGTGTTTAATTTAAAAAAAAAAGTTGTTATAAAGTTCATTTCAATTAAATTTAGTAGTTATAAAGTAAGTTATAAAAAGAGACAAACATATACATCTATGGCATTTAGTCTGCCAGATAAAGGAACCACCAGAGAGTATAAATTATATAGAGATGTCAAGCGTTCTGAAAATAGAAAAACAAAACAAAAATAATTGTGCTTTTGCCTCAGCAGATGTTCCATGCTCACCTATAAAAACGTATAGGCAGCGTCAAAACGAACGCTGAGGCAAAGCATAATTATTTATGTTTTGTTTTTCTATTCTCCGGACGCTTGTATAACGAAACTTGAGTGAAATAGCATTCGAACTCGAACTGGGATCTCTATATTATTTATACTTTCTGGAACCACCGCTTAGCATGTACACAAACCAATTTGGAAATACATTTTCAACGTTGCAGTAGCTGTTGATTTTTTTGGCATCATTGGCTTTGTTCACAAGAGAAGCAAATGATCATCACTTTGTCTTGTTATCTTTTACTGCCTTTGACTGAATGGTTCAGATCTTATGCCATGGTTATGCTAGGCAAACATGTTTGGTGAACTGATTTTGTTGTTAGTGTTTTACGAATAAAATGAGAAATGAACTTTTTCTCCTGCTAATTTTTTCGCTCTCACGCCAAACATTTTTGTTTGAAACAGCAAACATGCCAAACATTTTTTTTTTGTAACTGAATTTTATATTCTTTCAACAAACATAGCATAACCAGGAAATGAATATTTGATAACAGAAGAAAGTGAACAAAATTAAATAGCAAACATGTTTGCCTAGCATAACCAGGGCATTAGCATCATCAAACTTTGGATTATGTTCGAAGTTAATTTTCGATCTTACAGAGAGTTAATATTTTTAGCTGGAAAAACAAAAACAAATTTGGATTCATTCAAGCATTTGTTTCTTGTGTGAACTCAGACATTGAGACCAAAATACATAAGAAAAAAGGAATAAAAAATTAGCGTGGGCCATAAAGTAAGTTAATATAAACAATTTCGAAATGTTTACACAGTATACTTATATATAATATTATATGGGACATTATTTTTTAAATAGGTCAAAAAAAAGTTCGACCAAACCGTGCTGATATCAAATAGAAACGATTTATTGAAGAGCTACATACAAATGTTGAGCAACTAAAATTAAAAAAAAGTTTACAGCAAAGAGAAAAAAATAACATAACGAAATAAAGATGAATATATTTAAACATTTTGATTTGGTGGCTAAACTGACAGCGACATTACTTAATCGATATCTCATGTTGTTTTTCCAATTCAAAAATTAGCCTTAAAAAGAAAAGATGGCAACACTACGATTTATTTCATTCATAAATTAACACAGCTGCCATTGTTAACCCTATCACTCCATGCAATAATTTTGCACTTTTCGGAAGAAAATAATGTGTTGTTTATGTATAGAATTGTATTTAACATGAAGTAAAGCTTTTTACAAATTTTGATTTTCGTTTTGAAGCCAATCAAAAACAAACGTGTTGGAAAAGCTAAGTAACATAATAAGCAACTGACTTATTCACCTCACTATTTTAGCAAATTGACAGTTGAGCTAAAACATATTCAGATAAGGGCTAAGAAATTCGTGGTGAACGAATTTTTCTTGTACGTGTGTTTTACTTCATCACTTTTCGGGTTCCCCACAGAAGTTTCCTATCTTGTTATCTTTGCTCAAAATCAACTGACTTGATTTGCTTAGCAAAAATCAAAACAAAGCAACAGCCGAACGCACACGATTGAAAGCTACACGAAGAAGCTTACCCAATCAGCCATTTAGAAATAGTGATTGGATTAAGCTTACGTAAAATGCAAAAACCAAGCCTTTTCCAAGCACGTTTGTAAAACACTTGCATAGGTAATAAATTGCCAAGTTGCTTTGTAGAATTATTGCATAAAAAACAAAAAGTAAGTGTTGTACAATAATACTTGGAAAGACTTGTTTTAAGTAAGTGTTTTCCAATCATACTTGCAAAATGTTAGCCAAGGTAATAATTTTGCAACTGTTCAAAGTTGCGATTGCTGTTAACTGATGGGCTGTGTAGTCTAGAGGAGAGTGCGTCAGAATATCAACCCAGACGTCCGCGGTTCGAGTCCGGGCTCGGTCGTGGTTCTTTTCACTTTCTTTGCTCTATACTACATTTAAGAATTATGGAAACTAAACATAGAAATCCACGAGTTAATTGTGGAAAATATTGAATTTAAAGGACAAGAGAACCCACAACTGAGGGCTTAAAATGCAACAAGGCAAGTTTTCTTGAAGACAAGTCGAGTTTGATAGTGAGAAATTAGGACGGTACAGCTTCTCGAACTGGCGAATTTTCTTTTTTTATTCTTATTTGTCAATTTAAGATGGCTGCGTATTGTTTAGTAAATATATTTATACATAAAAGTTGCGTATTGAAATACTAATTTCCAATTGTAAAGAAACACTTGGAAAAAGCTTATTCAAATACTAGTTTCCAATTGTAAAGAAACACTTGGAAAAAGCTTATTCAAATACTAATTTCCAATTGTAAAGAAACACTTGGATTAAGCTTATTCAAATACTAATTTCCAATTATAAAAAAACACTTGGATTAAGCTTATAGTAAGGAATATTTTTCCAAGGGATCGTTTTTGTTTATTCTTCAATTACTTTTAAGCATTTTCCAATAGTAATCTAAAGCTTTTTCCAAGCTTGATGCTTGCGGTTCTAAGCTTGTTTAAAGCTTATTCCAAGCTAGTTTGGCTGATTGAGTTATAGTGTACATGTGTCGACGTCGCTCAAGCAGCATTTTGTTTCCAAACACGTGTGTTTGAGAAATTAAAATGTGCCCGACACTACTCTAGACAGTGTGTTCAACATTTTGTTCGAAATTTTTTGAGCATTCGTGTTTGTGTCGTTTTCAAAAACATTTTCAAGTGAATCGAAAAGGTGAATATACACAAAGTAATCAGCAATGATTAGGCTTTCGACCTTCAAAAGGATTTATGCAAAACATTCGATGTGTTACTGACGCGGTGGCAATTTAAAAAAAAGAAGCGAATGGGGCGAAATGAAGCACATCATGTGGGGAGATGCGAAGCACACCAAATATGACAGATGTCAACCTGAAATTGTATTTAACATGCGTATTACGCAATATATGTAAGAAATTCAAATGTTTATTGTAATTGCAAGGACTTTTTTCAGTAATATTTGTTTTTTTCTGTGTTTTCCTTGACAAATACAGTGAAAGCTCCCATAAGCGGACACCGATGGTTACCTACTTTTTATTGGCATATGAGAGATGTCCGCTTATGGGAATGTCGTAAAAAATAATATTAAAATTCAATTAAAAAAATAGACACTGCGATATTCTTATTTAAAATAATTGTTATTCTTCAACAAAAAAAAAAAAAACAAAACTAGTACAATATAAATTAAAATTTAAATATGTACATTAGAGTGGTCCTTCTTTTACTTTCGAAGGTAATGAATTACTGACCGAGGTTTAATTCCTTCACAAAACAGAAGTAAACTGCAAAATTTTTAGAAAAAATATTGATATACAAACGTGCCGCTTGCGGGCTTTAAGTTGAAAAATCTTATTTATATGGGAAAAGTATTTTTTCAAAAAATCCCGATTAGGGTTTTTAAAGTAAAAATTTTTAAAAAACCGACACCCGCCCCGTTTTTTATTTGAGTTTTCTTTTAAATGAGCTATCAAACATAAAAATTTGACAAAAACTACTAGAGTTGTAATTTTTTACTTTTCGAAAAAAATCTAATTTTTTCTTTGTTGTATTAAAAAATCTCAAAAATGCAAATTTGAAAAAAATTTCATTGAAATGTAGTGGAAAAATCTTCTTAACTATATTTAAAACAGGCACAAAAAGTTATGCAATAACATAAAATTACCTTGTCGTTATGAAATTTTTGGCAAGAAGTGTACGTTTTTGGAAATTTCGAGTTTGGGTATTTTTACGGAAAAAATTTTCAAATTCAAGTTTTGAAAATAAACACCGAGCAATGGACATAGAATAGTTCTAATTTTAACATAAGCTGTTAATAATACAATATTATTAGTAATTTTGTAAAAAGAGAAAAAGTCGAACTGTCGAAAATACAAAAAAAAAAAAAAAAAAAAAAAAAAGAAAAAAAAAAAAAAAGAAAAAAAGCAGTAATGTAAGTGATCTAAAAAAGAAAACATTGTCCGCTTATTAGAATCCGCGGAGATTTAATTCATAAATAGACATGTTTGTGTGTTCGTGTCCGTTTACTGGAAAGTCCTTGTATTGGAGAGCATTTCCTATGGAAAAAACCCAAAAATTGATCGTTCCCAAGAATGTGTCCGCTTATAGGAAATGCCCGCTTATTAGAGCGTCTATGAGAGCTTTCACTGTATTAAAAATATAAAGCAATTAGAAAATCTATAAAGAAACTTTGAAAACTAGAAGAAAACAATGAGAAAACCTTGAAAACTATGCGAAAACTTTAAGAAAACTATGAAAACTATGAAAATTTTGGGAAAACTACAAAACCTATGAAAGAAAATAAAAATTTAAATTTATTTTGCATTTTCTTTAATTTTCTTAACTCTGATACATAATTATCATAATAATTTGTCATATTCTCCGATCCCAACAAATAATATCCACCAAAAAATAATTTTCTTTTTGCGATTTTTAGTCGTGCTTCACAACTCCCACGGTTTTTCAAAACTCCAAAAACCAGTTTTTTTTAATCATTCAACTGGACAGTGTATTTAAAGATGCTCTATAGATTCGATTCGAAAAAAAGGGAAAAAAAGTATTTTTGTGATAGTTTTTGCCCTCAAACTAAGAGTGCTTCAAAACTCCCCACTCTCCCCTACAATTACTGATTCTTTTTTTAAGTAGTTTTTGAAGAGAAAAAGGCACGCGAGGCATAACCACGTCCAACGAATGAGTCTAAAAAAGTTCATTTATGAGTGCCGAAAATAAACTTTTCTTCTCGGAAGCATTCTAGTCCGACGAATGTGTCCAAAAGGGTTCATTTATGAGTGCCGAAAATGAACTTTTCTGCCTGAGAAGGTTCATGAACGACTTCAAAAAAGATAGTTTTGGTTTGCTGGGCATTGATTTTACTTTATGTTATATTTTCAAAATGTTGTTTTTATAATTTTGAAAAACACCGCACAAAGAGTAGACATGCTAAGTGCGTTTGCTGTCTTTGTTTTCGATTTGCTTTTCTTATAAAAGTAGGCTCTAAAATGTCCGACAGTTCAACAGCTACTGCAACGTTTAAAACTACTACAACGTTTTAAGCTGCTGCAATGTCTTTTTAGCTGGTTTGTGTACATGCTAAGCGATGGTTTGTATATAAATATATGTCGTTTTCGTTTCATTGAGTTTCAAATCACAACTGTGCTAAAGAAGTTTCACTTGAAATAATATTGTAAAATAAAAAAAAACAATCTTTTTTTTTGGAACAGTTAAAAAAGTCAATTATAAAAAAAAATAAAATAATTATATTTTATTTTGTTATGAATAAAAATTCTCGAAATAAACCTCGAAAAACACCGGACTACATTCTTAAAGTAATAAGGATTTCTTCTTGGTATAAAAACTAAATAGAAGTCCCAATGATTTTGTTCCAGTTTTCATTGCTTTTTTTCGCTGTGTGAATATAAACAACTCAGCTTGCATAGAGATGTAAAATGCTCCATTAAAACTTATCACGAATTTACACAAGTAGCTTCACATAAGCTTTAAAATAATCAGCATTAAATTTAAAGCTTCTAAAGCTTAATGGCAGAACTCGTTATATTGGCACTGTGAAGCGCTGAGTTACATATATAAAAGTGAGGTTGTGTAAAATTTTATTATCTCACTTTAAGAGCATTCTGCTAGTTTTTACTAGCGCTTGAAATGAACATATTTATGAAAACAATTAAATAACTCCCATTCTTAGCTGCTATTCGAAATGAATGCTTAGCTCTTATAACATATAAAAATATTTTCAGAAAATAAGTTTGCTTGCTTTGATTGTCTAGCTTTGTTAGATTTCACAATAGCTACGTCACTTTTTTTTTTTCTTATGTTAATATAAGCCAACTTTTATATTGCTATTTATTTTTATTCTCGAAGAGACTACTAAATTTTATGCAACCTCATGACATAAGAAGTGGAAATATTTTCTGCTCATCACGCCAGCAACTTAATGGCGCAATGAGCTTATACTCAATATCTGTAATGTGTGTTTATTTACGAGCATCATATATGTATGCTTAAAAACCCCACGCATAAGGAAAAGAAGAGAAAGAAAAATAAATCAAAATTAAAAAAAAAATATTGATAAAGTCTATGTAACGTTTAATATATTTTTTGCTGTATTGTAAGAGACTTTCATTCATAAATTCTGTTCAACGTATCAAAGCTTGATCTTTTCTATACATATGCATACATACATACATACACTCTGAAATACATACAGGAAAAAAAAAGAGACTGCTACCGAAAATGTGACAATGCCAGCAATATGCAGCAATTAAGTCTACAGCTAATAAACCGATAGCAACAGCAACAGCAAAAACAACTACATAACGCTTTGTACAATACAAGCAAACAATAAACAAAAATAAATAGCTATGTAGCTACAGTAGTATAGCATATAGAATATTTATCACTGGAAAGTCCTTGACGCTTCATTGACTGTAGCTGAAAAATAATCAAGGCACGAAGAAAACACACACGCACACACAAACACACACACAACCACGCACAGATGAAATAGAAAAAAAATAACAGCAAAAAAAATCCATCACTAGCACGCCAACACAAAAGTGTGCACTAAATTGAGTCATCACACAGTGCGTTGAATGGTGACAAAAGTACAAAATTCACAAATGTTCACCATTTTCGAAAACTAGAGTTCAGCAGTGGTCGAAATACGACCTTTTCGCATTCATTCTCTGTTGCTTCGATGCAAGATAATGTCAAAAACATATGTTTTTCACATAATTTTAATTATCAAAATCGGCTAAGAAACAGGGTACCGAGAAATGGTACCGAACTAGATAATTCGGATTTCTTTAGATAAGGACTTGGCTTAAAACATAGTCTTGTACATAGTATAACCTTGGAGTGGCTTAAAATATTTGAAAAGTTTTTTTACAGAAACTGTTTTTTAAGCTGAAGAACTTTGTAAAGTATATAAAAACAACATTTTTAAAAAATTAATTTCCATAAAAAATATCATAAGGGGTAGCTCATGAGTTTTAATGATAGAAAATGTTTGTTGAATTAGGTGTCAAAATGCAGCAATTTTTGCAGATAAATCTTTTGCCATAAGAAGTAGTGTAATAATATAAATTTTTTGAAAAAAATATACAACAAATATAATTTTTGGCCTATTTTTGAGCAAATACTTAATTTTTTAAAGGTTTTTTCTTAAAAAATATATAAAATGTAAACGCTTATTTTTCCAAAGCCATTTAGTTGAACTTTTATACAAAAGAAATTTGATAAAAATCGATAAGAAAATGGCAGAGATACTTGCTTGCAAAATAAAAATTTTAAATTTCTATGGTTTTGTTTTTTTAACTCTGAGGCAATGACCTTGCCTCAAGAAAATGCGTTGTACTCAGAAAATCCACATGTTTCGAGATATTGCAATAATTTTTACGTTAAGGAACGGGCAGATTTTTAAGCACAGTGAAAAATATTACCAAGACAAGGTTTCATCCCAGTAGTTCCTGTCTTGAAGAAATCTCAAATGAATCATGTACGATTTTTCTTGATTCTTGACGAAACATGCTGATTTGGCCATACATTTCATTGACGAAAATTTCATATAAATGTTCCAAATTCGTGCAAGACGCGATGCAGAAACGTCCGGATTTATCATGCACGAACCCAATATCGAAATATCCAGGAAGTTTCATTAACGAAAAGTAGACAGGAATATAAAGAAAATTCGTCAAGGCATTAAAATCGAAAAGTGAAATAAAATTCGTGAAGGAATGTTAAATTGAAACGTTGAAGAAGTTTCGTCAAAGAACCATAGCCAAATTTCATCAACGAATGATATATGAAACGTTGGGATTTATCGTGCACAAAAACAATATAAGTTTCGTTGACGAAAAATAGAAAAAATTTAGTCAATTTCGACAACGAATTCACGACCAACAGGTATGTTCTGCATTCCATTTTCGAGTGGAAATGAAATTGAATCAAAATTTAGTTCGCTATTTAGTGGTCTATATATCACTTTTTCACTTTTTTAATATATTAATATAATTAATAGTATTGACGAAAAAAATTTATCTTTAGACAACAAAATATTGAATTCAATTTTTATTCAATTTCACTTCCACTCGGATTTTATTGAGATATTATCCAGCTAAATAAAAATAAAGTTATTAAAAATATTTGTACTGAGAAACTCGAAGTTGTTGTAATAGAGTGGAAAAAGTTAGGCGCTGACAACCGCTGCTTTGCATTATATCCTGTATGAATTTTTTTTAAGTCCAGCAGCTCATGCAGAACTTTCCTTTAAGAAATCATCACAAAAAGCTCGTCAATGATGCCGCAAACTACTGGGATATACCGTTATTTTTTTACCAACGACTTTTCATACAAAAATATGTACAGTGTGACAAATATGTGTTGATACAAAATTTTGTAGCACTGTATCTTTGGGAAACATAGTAACACTATAAAAATGTGCATAAAAAAATATTCGTTAGAATTTTACACTCAAAAATATTTAGGCATAAATATTACTTGTTGTTGTTTTCACCCACGAATAGGGTTCCTAGAATCGACGTATGTTAGTACATATTACGAATATTTTACGTATTCCTAAAAGAACAAATGTATAAAAAAATAAATTTTGTCTGAGCTGGGGTTTGAACCTCGGCTCTTTAGCTTACTGGCCACGCACTGTACCAGTAGGCTACAGTCACTTTACAATCATGCAGTTCCTTATGTTCTGTAGATATTCGACAACAAGGCTAAACGATTTCGGTTTTAAATTTTTTAAACTCTACTAATAATCCCCACATTCTACTAATAATTCGTACGGTCAGCCTACGAATGAATTGTTTCTACTAATATTATTTTTCATTCGTAAATATAACGAAAGCATTAGTAAATGCTACGAATGTAATGAAAGAAATTACGAAGTTATTCGTTCGAGAAATTTACGAATATTACTATTTATCACAATCATTCGAACAATGCACTAATACGAATTGATTTGTTTTTGTGTACGAATATCATTAGTATATAAAACAAATACACTTATTCGTAGATGCTACATCAAGTATTAGAAAAATTTTACAAATGAATTCGAAAAGATATTACAATAAAAATACTTTGTATATTGTAAGAATATTTGTAGAATGCACGAATATTTTGTTGACTAATATCATTCGTAGAAATTTTACTAATAAATTTTTTGAGTGTAGTTATATGCAAAATTACATTTAAATTGTTTAAGTCGCGATAGTAAAAAGTTATTCGATATAGTTAATATACTCTCCTTAATTGTAAATAAATGCAACAGTGGTTTAAATTGTGGAGTAATCTTCCGCGATTTGTCACATTTAGAAGTGAATAGAAATTACGTATATTTTACGATTAAGCGATTACGGATTACAGGACCATAAGAAAAGTGAGAGCAAATGGAACGGACTACTTTAATCGCAAATGCGATATGAGAGAACGAATTTGACGAAATTGTGACCGTTCAGCATGAAAGACGGCCAAAAATATGGGAATACACCGAGAATCTTTAAGGCTCCTTTTGCGTTGCGACCTCAATATGAAAGCCTTTAGAAAGAAGAAAATGCATAGCCTTACTAACGCAATCGATATGGCATCCAATCCCGGGATTCCGGGATCCCAGTGTCCCGGACTTTTTTTAGTCCCGACAGTCCCGGGATTACAAGGCCTAAAATCCTCGGATTTTCGGGATCCAGGGATTGCCTTCACTGCAAAAAAATTCCAAAAAATTCCGCCAAAAAGTTCAATGATACTACTTAAGAAAAGCCTGAATGTGATTTAAAAAATTTTTAAATAAAAACCTTTCTCAAAATATCTGTACAAAATAACACAATAAGATAAATACATGATATCACTTTCGAAATATTGAAATGTGATTTTAAAAATACAAAAATAAAAAATTTTGAACCTATCTGTACAAAACATGACGTGAAAAATATAAAAATATAAACCTTTCTTGAACTTAATTTTTAAACTATTACAAAATTACAAAAACTTTTATACTATAACGACTTAAAAAAACTTTTATGTGACCTTAAAAAATTATAAAAAACTTCATTAAACAAGCTGTACAAAATATCGAAAAATTACTAAAATTGTTAAACTATTTTATTGTTTGTTAATAAGTCTTATGATCTATTAAATTATTGCATGAATTAAATTGTGAACTTTAGATCAAGTAAGTTAGGACAGATGGCAACCTTGGTAGAGTTGATGGCGGTGATCTATAAATAGCCTACTGCCTTGAAATGTCATATGATTAGCAGCCATACAATTCAAAAGAATGAATTCCTAAATCTGTGACGTTAAATACTAATTTTAAACAGTGAGTTGATCACAGCTTAATCACTCAAAGACTACTGAAGAGGAATATGTAGCGATTTCCGAAACAGACTGTCTAGTCAGCTAAGTGATTGACTCTATACAGACTTGTTGTTGTTGTTGCCTTCTTAAAATCTTACTTGATATAAAGCTCGTAATTTAGTTCATGCAATATTTTATTGTTTTTTAAATTATTTTATGAGCCTTCCAAATGATCTCATTTAATTAATTTTTTGTTTAAGAATTCATCTTTGTTTTTCAGAAATAAACAATAAGTAGTATCCAAACATTTACTCCAAACTGTGTTTTTTAGTTTTTTAAAATCTTCTGCATTATTTTGTGTTGTAAAACAAGGCATAACTACTTTGGAACTTTATATTACGTCTTCAAAAAAATACATTTTGTAAGGTTTGTCAATCCCGGGTCTAGTCCCGGGATCCTGGGGTTGTGTTTTTCCAATCCCGAAATCCCGGGATTGTCGAAAAGTCCCGAAATGGGATGCCTAAGCAACCATGGACAAGCGTTTGCAAAGTACGAAACTTATCCTTTCCTGGCATGCTAGCGATGATATCGCTTTTTCCAACGAAAAACTTTTGATTCTGGAAGCACTGTAACTCACGCAAAATGGCAGAGTATGGGCAGTATCATAAAAGGACATTCCAAATGACAAAAGGCATGTGCCAAGATACCAAAACTCGTCATCTATTATGGTCTGCGGTGCGATATCCAGAAAAGGTAAATTGCCACTAGTCTTCATTAACAAAGGTGTAAAAATAAACGCTCAGTGTTACCTAGCCTTGAAATGTATGGAGCCGAATATTATTGCTTCCAGTAAGATGGCGTACCTGCCCACACCGCTAAAATGAGTGAGCAAAACTTAACAGATTTTATACCTAAAGATGAATGTCCTCCTAGCTTACCAGACTGCAATCCCTTGAACTTTTGCATATGAGGATATATGGTACAGCGACTTACGGAATATAAGTACAATAGCTTGAAGGATTTTAAAGCTGCTTTTATTGATGTATGGGAAAAAATACCCATGGAAGTAGTGCGTGCTGCGTGTAACAATTTTTAATCAGAATTTGGCGGGCTGTAGCTAATAAAAGACTGGCCATCGAGTAATTGTCATCTTATATATTATAAGCAAACATCAAATGTTGTCGCACACTTTTTTGATACTTATTTTAAAATAAGGACAATGAAGCGTATAGCATTCGAAAGGTACTGCACCATAGATGTGCCGAATAATGTTACATTTTAAATTGATGACTTCTGACCCGAAATATTAACGTTGAAATTTTGTATTTATTATAGTAAGAAATCTCAGGGCTAAGAAGAGGTAGAATAGTGAATCATAGGTAGTATGATTGCATTTTACATTAGTGATATTTGACCTGAAATATGAGCGTATAAGGAGCATTTTTAATTAACCCTAAACTGTAAGGGATAGAAAACATGATGTAAAAGGGAATTTTAGAAATTGATAAGATATGCAAAAAATACTTCAGACATTTTTCGCCATCTCTTACGGATACCCTACAATAAGCATTTCTTGTTACAAGTGTGAATATATATTGTGGTGGTGAAATTTCTTACAAATAGTAAAGTCTGAAATATTTCCGTTATTTTGACATAAAAATTATCTCGAAAACTATATATGTTCTCAGTACAACGTATTTTTGTATGAATACAATATATTTTTTTAGTGTTGATTATTAACTTCACCATTATTCATAATTATTTATAATTAATTATTGTTTAAAATTAATAAAGTATTCTTCTTTCTTTTCTTTTCATGTTTTTTTAAAATATGACACTCAGTTGATTTGTATATCTACATATGTAATCGGTGCTTCATTATAAGTTTATTCTTGTTAGCACTTAAGCAAATTTATAATAATAATAATAACGTCGTTGGTTTAGAAATATAACGGTATGCGAAATCTTTTTTGGTAATATTTTTAACGGATAGTATGTTCCCGTTATAATGACATAAAAATTATTGCGATATCTAAAAAAATAGATTTTCTCAGTGCTCAAAATGAGAAAAAACCAATTGAAATTTCATGTTTTGATTTGGCAAGCAAATATCTCAGCCATTTTTCAATCGATTTTCATTGAATTTTCTTTGTACGAAAGATTAATTAAATGACTTTGGAGCAATAAGAAAAAAATTACCGTTATCTCACTAATTCAATATTTTATATTGTTGTAAATAAACCTTTAAAATATTCAGTTTTTGCTTAAAAAATAGGCCAAACGTTTTTTTTTATTAATTTTTTTCTTTTAGAATTTTGTTTTCTCACACTCTTTCATATAACATATAATTTATTTGCAAAAATTACTATATTCTTATAGTTAAAAATCAGTTTCTTTCATCGAAAATCCCTATGATAAATGAGCTCTATGATTTTTTTGATGAAAATTAAATTTTTCAAAATTTTTTTTTATATTTTTGATAAAGTACTACAGCTTCAAAATTAATTTCTGTATACAATTTTCAAATATTTGAAACTACTTCAAAGTTATATACACAAATCCATGTTTTAAGCCATTTCGTTATATATAGAAATAGACGCAGGAGAAACAGTTCTTCCTTGTTTCTGAACCGATTTTGATAATTTTTTTTAAATAAATTAGAGTAGGAAGAAGGAGTTCACCGAATATTTTTGTGACTTTCATCAGAAATAAGAGCGTTGAAAGAATATTTCTGTAGTAAAACCTAAACTATAAAAAATGAATGAACATGGCGCAAAAGGAAATTTTAGACATTAATACAATGTAAAAAAAAAAATCGCTATCTGTTACGGATGCCCTACAATAAGCATTTTTTTATTTAACATGTGTGAATATGTATTGTGATGGTGAAACTTCTTACAAATAGTAAATTCTGAAAAATTTCCTTCATTTTGACATCAAAGTTATGACTCGAAAACTATAGCTTTTCTCAGTACAACGTATTTTTGTATGAAAAGCTCTGGTTGAGAAAAATAACGGTGTATGAAAGTTTTCTTTTTGATAATGTTTTTACAGATAATATTTTTAAAAAATTTCGGTTTTTTTGATATCAGAATTATTGCGAAAATTTGAAAATTAAGATTTTCTTTGTAAAACACATTTTCTTAAAGCAAGGTCATCGCCTTAGAATAAGAAAAAAACGATTGAAATTTCTAAAAGTTGGTAGAATTTCGGCGAAACTAGTATTAATCAAATGTTTGTATTTGTAATATTGTATTGAACTAGTATTAATATTTGTGCATTCATTTTTCATATAATAAAATGAAGCTTTATTGAATAAACCTACTTCGCTTTTGTATAAACACATATTTGTGACACTTCAGTTTTCAAGATATCGCCATGAGTTTGATATCAAAATAGCCAGCATTTTTCAAAATGTACTATTTGTAAGAAATTTCACCATCACAATATATGTTCGCACATATTGCAAAAAAAAAATGCCTATGGTAGGGTATTCGTAAGAGACAGTGAAAAATGTCTAAAATTCCTTCTTACACCACGTTCTTCTATCTCTTATAGTTTAGCTTTTATTTAAGAAATTATCTTTTAACGCTCATATTTTAGGTCAAGGGTCACAAAAAATGTTTAAAATCAGTTTCTCCTACGCCTAGTTAGCGAGAGTAATTTGATGTGGTTGAAGTCTTTGTATATAGAATTTTTGAGGTTTTAATTTTATTGGAGAATAATACTGAATACCAAAGAATTTATATTTCATCTAGTATAAGAGCCTGTCTTACGACAGCAGGTGCTCCGCATTCTTTCTTTTTGGAGCCGTTTTCCGAAAGCACTTTTTTCTTTTTTTAAGGCTTGATTTTTTATTAACTTGATTTTGCAAAATACAAATATACCCCTTTAACTAACACTTTAAGTATTGAATCAGTGTTGAAAAATTAGTTCAAGTGTAAAAGTGCAAAAAGGCGAGTTTGGTAAGAATCATATTCATATATAACTTTACAAACTGGATTTGCAACCATCATATACGTAGCAACTCAGATGTGGTTTTGCGACTGATGTAATAATATATTTTTTGGTACAATTCATCAAAAGAATTTCATTAAATTCGTCATAACTTTATTCCAAAAGGATGAAGAAAAAAGGTAGTTTGATCAAAAACGTATTATTGTAAAAACCATAATATTGTCACTGATAAGTATCAAATATATTTTCTGTGTTTACTTTCATGCTGAACATTTTTAAGAACAGTATCGGCCGATTTCTTCAACGAGTATTAGCGCTAATTCGTGAATTAGATCAGTTCATGGTATTTAGTTTGTACACAATTAACTGGTTTAAACTAAAAAGAAAGTAAGCACAGAAAATATATTTGATACTTATCAGCGACAATATTAGGTTTTTATTCACTTGATTTTTGCAAAATACAAATACTCGGTTATACATGGTGAAGAAATGCGCTATATGTCTTGTAAAAGTTCTTTACTGACAAAAAAAATAATGTGCATACTTTCAGGCTGAACATTTTTGAGAACAGTTTGAGATATATTGGGCACGAAGCAGCGTGTTTGCCTTTTATATACTAAGATACCAATTCGAAAATACAAACAGTTTTATAGGGAAAGACACCTCCTTTATTTTTGTCCCTTGTTTATATGAACTAAAAGCACTGTGCACCGTCCTGCTCGAGCCTTTCCCAGCATCACCCCTTCCTATAGCATCATTCAACGATAGTGATTTCGTAATCAATGAATGAACTTTTGCCATACACAAGCACATATACACACACACTTATTTACACTCACACGTTCATATATTTTCATGCAAAAAAAAAAAAAAACCTTTGGCAAAATAGTACAAAATCGCTTTACGCCAAAGACGTAGGAAGCAAAGTTTGCATCTTAATTTTCATGTTGTTTTTATTGTTGCTGTTGTTTTTGTTGTTGTTGCTATATGCTGCCACGTAATACAAAACTTGGTGAAAACTTAAGTATTTCATTGAAAGGCTAAAAATCAACGGAAGCTGTGCTGGTGCCGCCGCGAATTGGTGACACATATACTGACGCATAACAGCACACATACACACACACGCTTTAGCAAGCAAACTTGCACTAAATTGTTGTCGTCAAACTGGCTGAATGAGATCTTTTTGTGATGAGAGTTTTTCCCACCACAAGGAAAAACTGAATGCAGACCGGCCGCAGACAGAGAAAAGGTGACAAAGACGATTATGATAATGATGATGATGATGATGAGAAAGATGTTGCAGTTAAAACTATTCAGTAGGAATTTTGTAAAGGATGCTTAATGTAATGATGATGTTGTTGTTACTTATGACGACATTGGCGCTGTTTATACCGATTTCTCGCAAGTGTTGGTGCAGCTGCTGATGATGTAGCTGGTGCTGATGATTCTGTTAGTTATTTTGGCTCATAAGACTGCATCAGTGTATCAATGGGTTAGCTTCAACGCAAGGGTGTGCTTGCGAATGCATATGAAATATGTTTTAAGATTGCCCTGTATTTGTGCATTGAAGATAATTTCACTAAGCTTTTAAACTGTGTTCGTTCCGCTGTCTGTCTGGTTATTAAAAAGCTTTACTCTCAAGTGCCTCTCCACTGCACTGTTGCTGCTATTGTAAATACTTGTTGTTGCTAGTGTTGTTGTCTGAAATTTTATGGCCACTGAGGCGGTGATGTCATTATTTATTGATTAGTCAGCAGAATTTTTTGTTGGCTGATTTTATGTTTATTCATTATTTTTTTTTATGAACTCTCTCTCTCTCTCTCTCATAACTTATATTATAGAAACACGCGTCAAAGCTTTGTCAGCGCGTGACGTCATGCTAAATATTGGTGAATCGTAATTTTTATTCATTGATAAATATTTTTTTTTGTAATTATTTTCGATACTAAAACAAAAAAATAAAAATATTCAGTTGTGATGTGATATTGTTTAGCATGGATTAGCGTAAGCCTGTAAGTATGCTACAACTTTTGTGTGTTGGAGGAACAAATAAATATGTAATCATCTTATGCATAGCAGCTCCTTAATCAAGATAGTTTTTGTAATGGTAGTAATTTGGTGAAAGGTTGCTTTTGCGTACCATGTGATTTATTGGATTGCATCAAAATAATGTCGTTGTAACAGAATTTTCTTATAGAATGCAATGATAAAAGTTAGGTTAAGCGCTTTATTTTGTATAACGAAAATGCACACCAACGACAAGACACAAGAAGCAAGACACGAGAAGCAATACTTTTTTCTATGCGAAATTCTATTGCTTCTCGTGTCTTGCTTGTCGTTGGTGTTCATTTTCGTTATACAAAATAAAGCAGTAAGTATGGTATTTTATAGAAGCGATGTACATATAGTAATAAGAATTTGAAAGCAATATGTATTCATCCTGAAAAAGCACACTTTATTGAAGTCATCTTAAGTGCAGGACTTTATTTCATAAAAATTGGCAGGTGACAATTCCACAAACTTGTTGCAGTTCACTAACAATTCGTCGTTTTATAAAACTTTTACATATGACATATTTGACGACTATTAACAATAATCTTAATGTCGTTGTCAATGTGACATATTTGTCATGGTATATTTAGAAATATGTGTCAATGTTAATGCAACTTTGTAGTGTGATTTCTTTCTGACAATACATTTGCAAATTAATTATTTGTCTACTTTGACAGAGATTTTTTGTTGTTTATAAAATGACAAATTAAGATATTAACAGCCCTATTGTGGCAGCTTCACTAAGCTCACCACATTAACAAAATAGTTAATATTAACAATTTGTTAAGGTTTCGTATTCTGCTGCAAATTTAAAAGCTCTTTTCCATACAATTTTGTTAATAACAGAAAGAGTCTTAACAACGAATGAAATGTATGTTTTTAGATATAAAATTGTTGTGAAAATAATGAAATAATAAGAATTATAATATAATATTGAGTTTAAATACATTAAATTGAAAAATGGAAGAATTTTTTACTTATTTAAAGTGTTGATAATGAAATCTTTCAGTAGCCGTGCACACTAAAAAATTTCAAAATAAATTCACACCGGTGAGCCGATATTTACATTTTTTACACCGAACGGTGTTAATTTACACCGCTTTCTCGGTTTGAAATGACGAACTTATCCGATCGGTGTGAAATAAGAAAGGCCAAGAAGAAAAGCAATATTGAAATCACATTATCATTGATAAACAAATTAAAAATTGAAATTTCTCAATTGAATTTGTTCAGTTTCATTTTGTAAATCTTGATTAAAGACTTAAATGTAATTTTGACACCACAAAATTTACCCCAAAAAAATTAAATAAGCCCCAAAAAATGTTTATATATTTTTGGGTGTTACTTCATATGAAAGAACTCCCAATTTTTGGGGACTATTTTATAAATTTTGGGAAGTGTTTAATTTTTTAGTTTGGCTCATATTTCATTATAAAATAAAGCCCAATGAAATAAGCCCCAAATAAATTTTATTTGGAGCTTATTTAAATTTACAATTCATAAATTTAATGACAATTTAATAAAAATTGCAAAAAACATCTTTTCGAATATTTAAAAATTACACCGTTCGGTGTTAAACTAATTATAATTTTTCGTATTATAAATATACACCTAACAGGGTTCAAAACAAACAACCTATGTGATATTACTTTTTTACACCGATCGATGTTTTTGACCCGGTGTTTTTTAACACTGAACGGTGTAGGACTCGCTGGAACACCGATCGGTGTTAAAATTCTATACAAATTTTTAAGTGTGTGGCAAATTTTTCAAGCGCTTGCAAAGTCACAAGCAGCACTCGAAGCATCTGTTTATATCACGCATCTCTTCCTTCAATAAGCATATCGATTTTCACCATGCATGGTGAACTTTAAAAGCTTTTTAAGCTTTTATGTTGTTAATACCAGCATTTTTAAGAATACTAGCATTTACAAAACATAACAATCAGCTTAACAAGAGCTCCTTAACTATTTCTTGTTAAGCTAACAACCAGAATAAGGCTATAGGTCTTTTTACCTACTAGCTTCAAGTAAAGTTTGAGTGAAGTTCGAGCAATAGAGAGTAACTTGATTATCTGTCAAACTGAGAATATTTATCAAAACGAAAACGACTTCAAGTAAGTTTCAAGCACAACAGCTGTTCACGCATTTTTGCAACAGAAAATAATTTTTTTTTGCATGAAATTATTAGTTTATTCTTATAAACTACACTTTGTTCAAAATAAAGAAAACAATAACACTTGCATTTAATTATTAAAAAAATTTTTATTTCACAAAACAATTAAAAATCTTGATTTAATAATTTGACGATTAGCTGTTTGTAGCTGGAAATTCGTGCTAGAAGAAATTTTTCAAGTAAAGTTCAAGTAATTTTAATAGAATAGAGAGTGACATTTACCTTGTTCTTCTTCTCTCTCCAGCTTTAAAAATGTGTAAAGAAATGCTTTCAAGTAACTTCAAGCTTGAACCTAAAATATCAATAAATAAGTTAAAGTTACAAAAGTTTCGGACATGTAGGTGATTCCATTTCAAAGCACCCACGTTTCTGACCTCACCATTTTTGAAAATTTTGAAACTTCTGAATAGTTCTCCTGAAAAGTACTATATCTTTATTTTTTTGGATTTAAAATTTTGTTTCAAAGATATACACTGTGAGAAATATCAAAAAATCTTTAAAAATACATTAAGTGCATTCCGTAAATACATTCAGTAAGTTGTACAGAAAAGAAGTATGCATATATTTTAAGATCTTGAATTTGTCTTTTTGGTGGTATATTTTTTTGCCACCTTTCTGTTTTTAACCTCAAATTTTCAGTCACATTTTTTGTAGTCTTTGCAACAAATTTTTTATATTTTTAGTCCAAAGTTGAGTTACGGCATTAATTTTAAATGCCAACACACAATTTTAGGTTGGGATTTCAACGATTGTTATTTTTAAGGAATTTTTTAAAAAATGCTTAGAAAGAATTTCTATTTTTATACCAAAAATTCAATTTTTTTATGTTTATACCAATGAACATCCAAAATAATCTATGTTAATCTATTGGTAATATACGTATTCAAATGAAGCCAAAAATTTTTTAATATTTTTTTTAATTTTTAAGAACTGTCACCATATTTGAAAATCTGGAATTTTCGCTGAATTTTTTGCTCTTTAAAGTACTAAGAAAGAGGGCCAATATTATCGGAGTTTTTTTTTAAGGATCCAAATTTTATGTATTTTAAAATGCAAGAAAATCCAAAATAGAGTAGTTCTTGAGATGACGTGGAGATCAGTTTAAAGAAACACGATTTTTCAGAAAACGCGTCTAAGGTCGAATTTCATGAGAACCTACCTTTAATTGAGTGGGTTTGAATTGTATTTTTTCTTATAAATATATGCTTTTATTATAATACTAGTACAAAAGCCTGTCCTACAACAGGCTTTTGGGCAAATGACTCCAAAAGGAGGAAAGCACTTTTTCTCTTTTTTAATGTTTGATTTTTTACTCCCTTGATTTTGGCAAATTACAAATATACCACTTTATGGTATGTTCACACTGAGAGCTAAATGCGCATTTACAAAATTCACAATTACGAACGAAATTACGACTCGTTACAAGGACAAATGTATATAGTAAAAACTCTAAATGCGCATTTAGCTCTCAGTGTGAACATAGCATTAAATAACTCTTTCAGTATTTAAGCAGTGTTGAAAAATTAGTTCAAGTGCAAAAATGTCGAGTTTGGTAACAATCATATTCGTAAACAACTTTTAAAACTGGCTTTGCAACCATCATATACGTAGCAACTCAGGTGTCGTTTCGCGGCATTTTATTTTATTGTTTATATATTTTGGTACAATTCGTCAAAAGAATTTCATTGAATTCGTTATAACTTTTTTATAAAAGGATGAAAAAAGGAGGTAGTTGGACCCCTTTCAGATTGTTCAAGAATTGAATTCAATTTTCATAGTTTGTAGGCAATTCGCCTCAAATCGGAAGCGACGAAAGGGAGAAAAAGTTGACGGTACTGGTATCTCTGTACCGTCAACTTTTTCGTGTTCCTTTTGTGCTTTTCTCATTTTTTGCAGATTGCTTCATTTTTTTTAAAGAATTTTTTTAAGAAAGCAAGCATAGATGACAAACAATTGAATTCAATTCTTGACAAATGTGAAAGCTTTCGTCAAGTCCAAAAGCGAACGTAAAAAAAATTGAATTCAATTCTTGAACAATGTGAAAGGGGACTTGGATCAAAAACGTGCTTTTGTAAAAACCCAATATTGTCACCAATAAGTACCAAATATATTTTCTGTGCATACTTTCAGGCTGAACATTTTTGAGAACAGTGTGTGAACCACTGAGCGCTCTCTAAGCGTAACTTTTCACATGTACACAAAACTCACAACAGAAGAGAATATAATTCAGTCGTTCGCAGACGGTGATGCTGTGAAGATTTGTGTCGGGAATTTTATGTACACTCTTAAAAAAACAAACTTTTTGGTTTGTAGATTCATACTTCTTAAACATATATTTTTTTTTATTAAGTGTAAATATAATTTTTACATATTGCCTATTAAGATTCTTTGCATTATTTTTTCATATAACATATTTGTATTCATTAATTTTTTGATACTTAATTTTTTGAGGTTTTGATTATAATTTTAATGATTCGTATATATTAGGATTTCAAAATATTAAAACAAAAACAAACCACTTGAAAAACAATGTTTGACCCTGAATCGCAATGCGATTTCTGTTCTGCAGAGAACCTTTTTGCGAAACAGAATGTGTAATTTGCCACTGCAAGCAAACTAATATAATTTATTTACTTAGAAAGAAATGCTGGAGCAATAATGACATAGAAGAAATAGCTATCAATACCAATGACTAAAAAAAATAAACATACATTACAATATGTGTGGAGGTATAAACACGCAAACTTGCAAATCTAGATAATTGTGACAACAATTTCGCTCAGTGGTCACTATTTGGGAGCGCACCAATACTAACAAGACAAAATAAAATGTGACTGTGTTAGAATGCCCAGCCCTGCTTTACGCTCAAAAAATAATTACACATTAAGAAATACTGTGTGCGGATCAGCATACTTTATGTATTAAGATGTGCTTTTTTTATGTATTAAGATGTGCATACTTTCAGGCTGAATAGTTTGAGAGATATTGTACACAAAGCAGCGTGCTTGCCTTTTATATATTTAGACTGAATATTTTTATAATCTATGCTGGTTTTGCATTAATAGGCGTATTTTTTATTTTTTTAAAAATATATTATTTAGTTCATGTTTACCATTTTAAATAATATGCGGCGAATTAAAATATTTGGGTTGAGCTTTATGGTTTACATTCAAAATGTTGGCTGAGTTAAAAAACTTGGGATAACGATTTAAGGCTAACTTTACACCAGTCGTAAATCTTTATCTAATCCACAAGAATTCATTGATTAAAGTCTGCAATTATTTTGATTGGGGCTGTGTCTATTCACTAAAAATTGATTGTATTTTGTATACTTTTAAGGAGAAAAATTAAGAGCTAAGCTTTCAGCTTGCGAGTGTCTGTCATTATGCCTAAAATCATGCAATGCTAATTACTGATGTACGTGCTAACATTTAATATAAATATGATTCAACTTAAAAGCTGATTAGTCAGAATTAAGCTATTAAGTCAAGGGAATAAAGCATAATTTTGCCAGAACTCATGTTGAAGAGTGTGTGCAAAAAAGTTTATTTTATGTTATTTTAATGCTGTTAGCAACTTCGTAGAAGCTTTTTCATAAGGCAGGCTTTTTCAAAGCAAAAAAAGTAAATGCTTTAAGCAATCAAAGTTTGAAGGGTGCCTTATGCCATTTAACTAAGTCCAAATCTAATTAAAAGGTCATCAAAGCCTTCAGATGATGAGGTTTCAGTAATAATTTCACAGTATGCAGATAATCCGTTAGGTCTTCAAAGTTAAGAGTCAAACCGAAAAAATTATTTACGTATATACCTTCGATATTTTAGCATAATATTAATGAAACATATTATTGCAGAATCATGATAAACAACACGAATTTCAAAATTGATTTTTCATATCCATTCTATAACTTAATGCCATACCCAAATGTTAACGAATATTATCTAATAAATATCAGCCCTAGACATAAGAGTTCCTACGAACAACTTTATGTTTTTATACAAATGTAAATTTTTAAAGTCTAGGACATTTTTAGTTTTGGAAGGTGCCCATATCATATTTTAACAACAAAGTCTTCACGGAGATAACTGTTTGCTAAATTTTTATTGTGGTTAAGTAAAACTTGCGCTTGATTCTCAGCCATTTCAAAATTATGCTAAATTTCAGCAAAAACTAATCAACATTTTGCTATCTGAATTTATAATAACTAAGCAAATATTTGCTTGAATTAAGCAAAAATTTAATTTTGCATTTTATAATAACTAAGCAAATATTTGCTTGAATTTAATCAAAGTTTTGCTTAGTTATAATAATCTGCAAAAGCAAATTTTTACTAATTTAAGCAAGTATTTGCTTAGTAATTATAAATTGAAATAGCAAATTTTGATTAGTTTTTGCTGAAATCTAGCATATTTTTGAAGCGAAATAATTGTTAACATTTAGTTACATTGAAAAATTACCACCATCTGGAGATTTCAACCGCGGCCGCATGAGTGTAAGGCTTATCCATTCGACCATCGGAGTTGTTAACCAATCGTCGCCTAATTTTCTTTATAAAGAATAAACGTGTGCTCGTGTGTTTAGAAAAAATTTGCTTGAATTAAGTAAAAATTTGCTATTTGAGTTTATAATAACTTAGCATATATTTGCTTGAATTTAGAAAAATTTGATATTCCAATTTATAATAACTAAGCAAATATTTGCTTGAATTGCGTAAAAATATGCTATTCCAATATATAATAACTAAGCAAATATTTGCTTGAACTAAGAAAAAATTTGCTATTCCAATTTATAACTAAGCAAATATTTGCTTGAACTAAGTAAAAATTTGCTATTCCAATTTGTTATAACTAAGCAAATATTTGCTTGAATTAAGTACAAATTTGCTATTCCAATTTATAATAACTAAGCAAATATTTGCTTGAACTAAGAAAAAATTTGCTATTCCAATTTATAACTAAGCAAATATTTGCTTGAACTAAGTAAAAATTTGCTATTTCCATTCATAATAACTAAGCAAATATTTGCTTGAATTAAGTAAAAATTTGCTTTTCTGTTTATAATAACTTAGCAAAATTTTGCTTAATTTTAATCAAAATTTTCCTTTTTCCTAAATACACGAGGAGTGATTGCAATTTAGCAATCTTTTTCTAAAATCACATTGGGATTGAGCAAAGTTTTGGATTTGCTTATAAGCAAAACATTTGCTTGATTCAAGCAAATTAATTTTCTCCGTGTTCAACTATTTAAGAATATAGACGGGTTCAAGGTTTACTTTTACAAGAACTATATCTGTTAGAATATAGTGAAAATGAGCTGTGGCCGACACACGCAGAAGGCCGATAAAACAACAACATTTAGTGAAAATTTTGAACTACAATTGAACTACAATAAAACTGTTGTACAATACTATAAAACTATCAAAATTGAACCAGAGTAAAACTGTTGTAGTTTAATTTTGGTTCTGCGGTAAGACAGAGCTTGTTGAATTCGGGGGACTCCTCCGAGTACAACTGTGTCCTTGCTTTAGCTAGATTGGCACCAAGTTAAAAAAAAATATGTTTTTCCAATTAGTCGATTTTAAGCTATCATAAGCTTATTTCTTCAGCTATTAATTGAAATATTTCGCGAATAAGTAGCACAATCTGAACAATCAATGAATAAAATTGCATAGAAAGGTAATACAATTCTCCTTCAATCAATTCTGCGTCACCTTTCAATCCAACTTTTAAATTTTATTATTCCAACTGTCCAAATTTTTTTTTTGTTTTTAAGAAAAACAGAAATTAATTTCTTTGTACGACAACCTTACAGTTTTTGAAAAATCATAAGATTTGTAAAAAAATCCTGTTAAAAGAGACAGAAAAGTTATACGGATATTGGTGTTTTAAAAGTTGATATACAAAAGTGTGAAAAGACATCAATTTCGAACATTTGTGTGCAAAATTTAAAATTTTTGTAAGTCATCTATTGCTGATGCTAGCAAAGTTAAAACTAACCTACAGGACTTTCACCTAACTTTAAGGTGATTACAAACTTCTTTCAAAACAAACCACCAGCAGTTGAATAGTCAACTATTTTCTTCGAAAATAACTAGTGATTTTCTCTATGAAATGCCCGCAAAATCACTAGTACGCACTTCCTACGATATGACAGATTAACTAGTTTATATATGGTTCTTTTAAAACTAACTAGTAGTCTGGTTACTTTCATTCTACTGACTAGTGAGGAGTAAGGCGACTACATTTTAAATGGTTTTTTATAAACTAGCTTCTAGTGAAAATAGAACATATTTAACCATACCAAAAAATATTTTAAATTCGACTCAAAATTTAGTGTGACCTTTAAAAAAAAAAATCACGAAAACTATGTGAGAAAAGTTGCTACTAAATTTTAAGTCAAGATTAAAATATTTTTTGGTTAGTCTGATTGACTTTTATCTGGCTATATGAAGCCAGTTGGAAATTTTTATTAAACACAACAAATAATTTTATTACATTTTATGCTAAAACATGAGTTTTTCAGTCTTCAATAACGTAGTCAATTTATAAAAGTGATAAATATTTAGTAAAGTGTGTTAAAAAAATAAATTCATATTCCATACAAAAAAACATAGTTCTTCCAAAATGAGTTTTTTAGTCTTCAATAATGAAAAAATTCATTCGAAAGCGATAAATATTTTGTATAGTGTGTTCAAAAAATTTAATTTCCATTGAACATTATTTTAACTTTTTTCACGTTCCATTACCTTTCTAACGATATAAAATTAAGGTGTGCTCTTCAAGTGTCCAGAAATTAGTGAATTGTTAATGAATTTTCATTACAAATTTGACTTCTTAAATTCATATCCTAGTTATCAAAATTGTATTTTAATTAACTGAGCTCCGTTGTCTCAAAATAAACACTATTTTGACCATAAAAATCAATCACTTAAAAAAAGTTGAGCCTAATCGGAGAAGGTAAGTTCAACAGATAGGGCACTTCAATGTGAAATAGGCACTATAAAAATATTTCCAAAACATTTTTAAATTTATTTTGTATTAAAAGGAATTCTACGTCTACACTTCCGATACTATCGAAACTGTGTCGTTTTCTTAAAGCAAACCACAACCCTGGCCACGGAGAAACAAATTGATGCAACGCTGAGACTTTTGTGTTGCTCGTTACTACGACCATGAAATTCTAGTTCGTGGCTGCTCAACTCACTACAGTAACTTTGGGTATTGTGATACGGTCGGGTAATGTGATATACCTGCATATTTTGTTAAATACACAATTTTTGACTAGAATATCTATGTAAACATGACAGTAACGGAAAAAGGAACGTGCTGCAGTTTTATGCGCACTCTTATTCGTTGTGTTTGCTTTTATTGTTGGGAATTTGTTTCGTCGGTGTAGTCGCTATTTTTTTTTTGAGTGAGCTTTGTGAGTGAGATACCAGAAATCTGAAGCAGAATTGAAAGCTTGAATACATAAATTTGTTATTGTTTGAATACAGATAGGGGCATGTCACACGGTGTCTGCTTGTCCGTCAAACATTGGAATTTTCGCCATTTTTTTCCCTCTCTCTCATTGTTTTGTCCACGGCATGCTACACGTAGTTTTCTGTTCGATAATGGCGGAAGCTAAATTTACTACGTTTTTGCTACCATTTCGTGCAGGTAATGCTCCTTTATGCAATCGATTCAATAAAACGGCTACCCTCTATAGGTTGTTTATAAGTGGTTTTATTTGCATTTAAAATTGATGGGTTAAATTCTGATCTCCGGGGTTTAAAATTAATTACATTGGCCAATATGTATGCAAGAAGTGTATCCACATATATAGATGACAAAGATATAGTCACAATAAAAACAATTGTTGAGTTGATGAAACTCTGGATGGAGTTAAAAAAAGTGAAAAAAGATCCTGCTGGATTAAGCCATGGAGAATTGGCTGATAATTGAGAAAGGGATGATAAATTTATCAAAGGAGCTAAGATTCACTGATGATAAAGCATTTAAATTTTTTTTAAGAATATCTCACAAAGCCGGTTGGCTTTGAAATTCATTTATGAACATTTCAGTAATATTTATACTCCAATTAATAGCCATAACCTTGTCTCTTAGAATATTGTAAATTTTAACGACTGTAATGTATGACTAGCTTGATCAGTTATACCATCAGTAAATCTACTGCTCACATTTTCTCTTGACGATTGTCCTAAAATACAAGGGTGAAAGAGACAACTGCAGCTGTACATACAAGCACTAAAAATACTATATACAATGACGTGTTACTTTCATATATTCAATGGAATAGTTTATAAATAGAAAATATAGTTAAAAAATGTATACATTTTTATAAATAACATCATATACATATTTTACGTTCATATTTTTAATTTTAAAAAATACACAATCACTAAAAAAACAATATATTAAATCATTAATATTACATTCACAACAATCACTAATAATATTCAGTTGAATCCATTTGCTGCAGCTAGCCGGGCTGCATTTTGCATGTTCAAGTATTCTTCTTCTTTTTATAAATAAATACCATTCAAGCCATGTACAATTAATAAATACCATTCAAGCACTAGCAGCGTACAATTCAATACTACAATACACAACAAACATCGCATTACTGATGAATTCAAATAGTACATTTCCTACTGCTGTGCAGTTTTATTACTACTAAACGTAAAACATCAAGAAAATGCAACCGTTGTCCAAATTGTTTTCAGCTTTGGGCCGTGAACATTTTTGTCGGTTGCCTGGAAATTTTTTGATGAGTGAGAAGCTCTCTCAATTTCCAGTTTTTTCTTTTACCCGCGAAAACAATAACAAATTTGTGCGTGTCCGCTGTGTGTGGCATGCACCATATCCATAAATGAGTTGAGTTCTTTATCTTCTGAAGAGTTTTTTTATAAAAATAACCTGATTTTTTTTGAAAACTGAATTCGGCTATTGTGATATAGTCAAAATTGGGTAATGTGATATACCCCTCTGAGTTATCAATTAGAAATTATTGTTATAATAAATTGCAGATGTTGCCAAACAAAGGACAGATACGTAGGTGGTATCCAAAAGGAAGGAGAAAGGCTATTTTGGCAGTCAGAAAAGGAGCAATGGTCTTACTGTTGGCTTCAAAGACATTTGCAGTTCCATTCGCAACGCTGTAAGGAGCAGCTAGCAGTGATAAATCTATCAGCTATTTAAGCTATTTTTGTTAAGTTTCTACTTGCGTATTGGTATTCAGTTGCTTTTGTTTATATTTTTCCACTGTGTGATATGGTATATTATATTATCCGAACGTGGTAGATCACTTTACCCACCAAGTTCATTAATAAGGGTTATATGGCTTTTTTCCATTGTGCTGAAAGAGCTAAAAATTGGGTAATGCTATAAAGCTAAGAAGTCGTAATACTAAGTAAGTGTGTAATGTGGTATAAGCTAACGTAAGAAAATTACGAGTAATTATGAAAATAAAAATACCTATATCACATTACTCGAAGTCACTCTAGTTTTCGATGACTTTTCAACTAAATGAAAGTTACTCCGTGAATAACTACCTTAAAGATACTTTACTTTTCGGACTATGTAGTTACGTTCAGTCCCGCAGCGTATGTACACAAATTTTTCCCAAGGCATTGGATAAAGTTGCTCATACTATTTTAGAAGCGAAGCCTGTCAAATTGGGTTTTCCCCTCAACATTCGATTGGTCATCATTGCTTGTCAAGATCTTACTAATAGTTCCTGAGCTATCTAAATTAATACTGGGTGATCAAATAAGAGTTTCCTATTTGGTTTTCTATATAAAATATATAAAAATCAATGTTTTGATGCAAATCTTTATTTGTAATGATAGTTTGGTTCCTACAACTCAATGTTTAAAAATTGTTTTGTTCAAATTTGGCCCAGGCCTAGCTCTTAAATGGTCCATTCTGTGGGTCCAATTTTTGACAACTCTTCGAGCATATCGGCCGGTATTCCTTGAAACACGAGTTATGTTGGTTTCCAAAGCGTCAATAGTTTCGGGTTTGTCGACATAAAGAAGTGATTTAACATATCCCAAAGAAAGTAATCCAATGGCGTCAAATCACATAATCTTTGTGGCCAATTTTGAAAATTTTGAAAAAATTTAAATAAAATGTTGAAGAAATGTTGTCATTCTCTAACTGATGACTGATTTTGGTAGTAAGTTTCCACAATTAATAAACGTTGTTCAAAAGTTATGATTGAATCGTATTGAATACTGAACACAAACGTCATATGGACAAGCCATTTGACACACAACAGCTGTCAAAACAACCCAGTTCAAAAAGGGACCTTGTATTGGATCACCCTGGAAATAGGCTTATAATAGCTCAAAATAGAATAATAGCTCAGGCTATCAAAATTGAGCAACATCAGTGTCATAAAAGGACTCATTGCAATTACGTGATAAGCCGAATTATAAAAAACACATTTTTTACACTGTCAAAAATCATAGACTAAATTATAATACATCTATACTATTATATAAAATTGAAGTGAACATTTAACGTTACGACTTTACTCCAAAAGTACTGGTCCGATTTTAATGAAAAATTTTTTAAAATATCATATTTGTGCTACAGTTTTAGATAGGGGCATTTTTCTTTCGAAATTTTAATATAAAGTATATTTAATTAAGGTATTAAGTTTTTTATGAAATCATCCCAGCTGCGACGCATTGCTTATTCGTTGGCTCTTGACGCGTTTGTGTTGCGAGAGTTTCAATAAACTCCATGTTGCTCTCTATTTTTCTCTTTCTCTTCGTGCTCAGCTAGCACAGCGCAACAAAAAAAAATTATGAGCCTCGAACAAGGCATAAAGTGAGATACATATAAATGCAGAGCGGCACTCCAAAACAAAAGAAAAAAACATTTTTGTTTTCTTTGATATGTATTGTCAACCGAATATGCCATATCGCATCACTAAGTCGGATGTCGCAAAACTAACCGTAGCACATAAAAATTAGTCAAAACAAAAATTAGGTAAAAATAAGCACATGTGTGAAAAAATTGTCCCGTCTTTAAGGAGTTAAGGAGATTGATAAAAAAAAAACGTCCGTGGCGAAGCCGCGGACAACAGTGACCTGCTAGTTCTGTTATAAAACATTATTATAATACATTATATAGGACCGTACCAAAACGTTATTAGAATTAAATCAACGTCATATATAAAAATTGAGTTTAATTCCTTCATTGGGGAAATGCTTGTATTAAAATATTTTCGACAAAAATAAAAAAATAACAAAATCTGTGAAGTTTGAACTCACTACGTTTAGGTTACAAGTTTTATTTATTTATTTATTTGGCCAAGCAAGGCACTGTACTTATTCTAACAGGTTGTTTTTTTATTTATTTTTTTCCTCACCCCTTACCTTGTTTTGGTGTACAAAGACATGTTAATCGAAGTGGGCGTAATCCGCCCACCTGAACGACATCAATTTAAGAACACGTCAAACAGAAAAGGAGATAAGAAAAGAAAAGAAACAGAAGGATCTTATAACTAACATATTTTATACAAAGTAGTAGAAAATATGATTATTAAGCTACTGTACTATCTTAAAAACAGAAGGAGCTTATTACTTACATATTTTATACAAAGTAGTTGAAAATATGGCTATTAAGTTACTGTGCTATCTTATAATTAATAGGGAACAGTTAAAGAGGTATGGATGGTGATTGGTGATCGTGATAAGGATAGATGCTTAGGGTGGAAAGAGGTGATTGGAGAGGTTACGCTTGAACATGTATTTAGACATAAGTGGAAGGTAGTGCTCGCTGATAGTATTAAATATCATACAACATCTATTAATTGGTTCTTTGAAAGCGTAAGTAGTGTGGTGCTGTGACTCATATAGAAATCTTGTGTGCCTAGTTCTCCTTATTGGGTCATTAATTGTTACTTTGTTGGAAATATATTCGCTGTCAATGTTTCGGGCAATGACATCAAATATAAAACATGAACACAGTAGCGATCTTCTTGTTGACAACGGCATTAAGTTAATGGCTTTCAGTCTGTGCACATATGGTGGCAGGTTTCTATAGTCCCGAGGGTTGTATGTGTCTCTCAAGGCAAAAAGTAAGAATTGTTTTTGGATAGTTTCTATTCTATCACTATGCACTGCAAAACTTGGGTTCCATACTGTGCAACAATATTCAAGAATGGGACGCACTAGTGTGCAATATAGGGTTTTAGTTACCCAGTCGTTCTTGAATTCATTTGCACGTCTTTTAATGAATCCGAGAAGCTTGTTTGCCCTGGATGTGATATGATCGAGGTGAAGATTAAAGCGCAGCCTAGAATCTAGGATAACCCCAAGATCTGCAATGTGATTGATCCTTTTTAGTTCAACCCCATTTAGCTCAAAACTACTGTAAAGCATTTCTTTTTTACGGGAATAACTTATAACATAGCATTTATTTTCATTAAGAGAAAGCTTATTTTGATTACACCAGTTTTCCAGGGATACGAGTTTACTCTGTAAGAAAACTGTATCCTCATCTGATTTAATGACATAATACATTTTTAAGTCGTCTGCGTATAAGAGATGTGGGATATCATACAAAACTTCAGATATGTCTGCAATAAATATGTTAAAGAGGAGTGGACCGAGGTGACTTCCTTGGGGTACGCCTGATGAGACAATAATCTTATTAGATAGAGTACCCTGAAATTTAACATGTTGGGATCTTCCACTAAGATAAGATATAAGCCAATTCAACAAAGAACCTGATATACCGAATTTTTTTAATTTTTTAGTTAAGATTACGTGATCAACTCGATCAAATGCTTTACTAAAATCGGTATATATAGAATCTATCTGATGACCTTTTTCCATGTTCTTAAGAACATCTGAAACCATTATTGTGAGGTTTGTTGTGGTTGATCGTCCTTTGCGGAATCCGTGTTGTTGTTCATTTAAGTGTGGATTAACTATTTTAGTGAGCTTAGAACATATTATTTTTTCATTCTAGATTTTTTATTGGCTCTAAGAACTGATCTATGAAGCCACATATATAAAGGGTGGTTAAATTTTAAGGGCCGATGCTGATTTTTAATAAAACACAAATTATTTAAAAAATCATTGGCATTTCTTTTTATTATAATAATATTGGTATGGTTCAGTTACCAATCCGATGGTCCAAATTTTCGATTACGCTGAGGCATAATTGAGGTTCTATGCCGTTAATGTGCCGAATTATCTCATCCTTTAGCTCTTGATTTGTTGCTGGCTTATCGACGTTCACCTTTTCTTTCAAATAACCCCAAAGAAAGAAGTCCAACGGTGTCAAATCACATGATCTTGGCGGCCAATTGACATCGCCACCACGTGAGATAACACGGCCATTGAATTTGTCGCGCAAAAGAGCCATTGTTTCGTTAGCTGTGTGGCTAGTGGCACCGTCCTGTTGAAACCACATATCGTCCACATCCATATCTTCCAATTCGGGCCATAAAAAGTTCGTTATCATCTCACTATAGCGAACACCATTCACAGTAACTGCCTGACCAACCTCATTTTGGAAAAAATACGGCCCGATGATGCCACCAGCCCATAAACCGCACCAAACAGTCACTCTTTGTGGGTGCATTGGTTTTTCGACAATCACTCTTGAATTATTATTCGCCTAAATACGGCAATTCTGCTTATTGTTGAATCCACTGAGGTGAAAATGTGCCTCATCACTGAAGATGATTTTCTGCGAAAATTTATCATCCACTGTTGCCATTTCTTGCTACCATTCTGACCATTGACGGCGCTTGAAATAGTCAAGCAGCTTAAGTTCCTGAGTCAATTGCACCTTGTAAGCGTGTAAATGCAAGTCTTTATGCATAATGTATAAATAACAAATAACATATATAAAGGTATGATAAACATACATAAGAACCAAACTAAGCCGAACGCTGCTTTCTTTCAGTACTCCAATAAGTTTTAAAAATTATTTTAGGTTTTATTGAAAAAAATTTCTAATATTTTGAAGAGTTTTAATTCTCATACAACAAGCATTAAAAAATGCGAAGATGATATTTTGAAGAGTTTAAATTCTCATACAACAAGCATTAAAAAAATGTAAAAAGCGATTAGATGATAAATTTGTCCAAGATTTTTTACCATGTAGGCTTGGTAAAGAAGTAAATGAATAACCAGCAGAAACTGAAGATAGTTCAGCAATTCCCTTTAAAATTTGCGACCATTTTATAGAAATTTCCTTCTTAAATTAATTTTGTTCTTAAAAAATAAATTTTTTTCGGAACTTTAAAGTCGATTAATTGTAGTCGACAATAAGCTCTTCAAATTAACTAAAATATGTATTTAAAACGAATTAAATTTAGGTTTAATTCAAAACTTTTATACAACTTATTTTTTTATTGCTCATGTAAAACTGCCAAAAAGTATGCAGCATAGTGGTAGACTTAATATTACTTTTAAGACTTTTATCTTATTGCCGAAAAGTATGCAGCTTTAGTTTTGTCTAGTCTTAGCTCTAGTTTAAGTTTTGATGCATACTCTTAGGATGAAGCTGCTGTTGTTTCCTTTCAATATTATACGTTGCCATTAAAAATTGTCATCTTTAACTTATTTCTGTATATTTTCATAACATATCACTTCTTAAATACTCCAATACGAGTACAACTAAGCTACGTCTGCACAGAGTAATTGGGCTTACTTCTGATAACCATAAAAGTATAAAGAGTAAGTATAAAGTACTCAGATTGTCCTGCTTTGACTCATAAAACTAAGGCATACTTGAAGGAGCTTAGTTACAGGAGTAATTTATCAAGTTTACTTTCTCTACTGGTCGCATTTTTTTCAGCTGTCTATAACAGACATTTTTGCTGTCAATTTGGTTTGGGTTTTTCGCTCATTCTGCCTCACTTTGTGCATATTGCAAAGTATGCAAAGTTCTTTATGACATACCAAGAAAGCTAAATAAATCTAGACAACATTCATGTTACAAAAAATATAAGGCTTACAAAGACTTACAAGAAAAACAATAAAGTTGGAAAAACAAAAATGACAGCAACAACCCAAAGTGATAGTAATAGGTTTGTAGTTGTTGCAGCCAGCCAACGAAGGAACCTATATAAATATCTATAAAAAAAGTATCTTAAAAATTGCCATGTTTTCTGGTCGCTTTTTGCGCACTTTTTTTCCAAAAAATTTCGGGCAACAACTTACTCTTTGTGTTTGCTCCTTTTTTTCTCCTTTTCTTTTGCTTTGAATAATGGTATCGTCTTTTTTTTTTGTGGACAAACCATTTGTTGTTGGTATTCTGATTTTCTCTTACTTGTGCTCGTTAGTTATTCACTTTGTAAAATGTTAAAAATAGCCAGCAAAGCAAACACTAGCAGATAGCACAAACAAATAAAAAAAAGGAAACACGACTAAACAAAATGTTGCAAAATTAATGTTGTTTTTGTTAGGAAAATTTATTTATTTTAATATATTGTTTTCTAAAGAGCAAAAAAAAAAACAAGAAAGAAACTAAAAGAAGAATAGCTGACAGTCAGAAAATGCATAAAAAAAGCTACAATGTACGAAGACATAACATTGTTTTTATTTTTTTGTCTGTGCTGTTTCGAAATGGCGTGAGTTTTTGGTACTTTTTACGCTTTTTTACAATTTTTCTCTCATTATTGAGAACTGTTTTGTTTTGATAGGTCGCGTAGGTCGTGTTTCGCTCTTTCTTTTTCTTTTTATAGCCGGCGCACGCGGTTTTTGTGACCGCTGCACTCGCTTCATACTGAACTCTAGGGACAAAGCAACGGTTAGCTACAATTTAAGTTATGGAGGGACTGCTCAAAGATTCCGTTTAATTTTGCATTTCTGAAATAAGAAAATTATTAGAAAATATTTCAATCAAAAGCTCCTTAAAAAGGTCAAAGTGCGTTACATGATTGGAAGTGAAGTAAGCCATAAATTCAGAAAAAATGTTAAATTCATTTCCATTTATTATATTGTTTATTTATTGGACACTTTCGATATTTTCAGTGGACTGTATATTGTTGTAGTCATTTGCAGTCACTCTCATGAAACTTATAGCACTCTTTCAAAAAGCACTGGTTTAGCTGAAATACAATTCTTTGTATAAAACATGCTTAAAAATGTGTGTTTCTTAGAATTACATGAAAAATTTTTGGATAAAACTCGACTTTACTGAGGTTACGAGCAGTGGCGGATCTAGAAATTGGTCGTGGGGAGAGGGCTAAATAAGTTTTTTTTTTAATTTATTATGTTTATTGACGTATTACATAGTAAACTTATTTTTACAAATTATATTTACGTTTTAAATATCATGAGTATATAATTCAAAAGCATATCAAAAGTTTTAAATTTATATAATTTGTAAGAATTGAAAGAAAAGAAGTAGCTAATGATTATATTCAACTTAAAATTCTTAAAGTGCGTGAAGATAAATTCGTCAATCCGACGCTAAATTAGCGAAGACTCAAACCAATACTTTTGATCCGTAAAAAGTTAAATTCGTACTTTTTGCTAAGTACGAATTTAATTTTCGGAGGAAAACGCAAAATGTGTTGTGAAGTTGCATTACCCAAAAATATTTTTCAACTTAAGGCTTTTTATACTTGAAAAACATGTTTCAATAAGATTGAAAAAAAAAAATTAAGGAAAAATCAATTTCGATATCGACAGGTGCTATTTGTAATATTAAAGTGTTACCTAAACTTAAAAGAAATTTTCGTCGAAACAAGTTTTTTTTTTGCATCTGAGAACTGCAAAATAAAATGAAATTGGTTTCCTATTAAATTTAATATTTTTCCTCTTAAAAGAGACTTTTTCTTATGCCTATTATTTACAGTATAAGATCAAATACGTAGTATTTTCATCATCAATTTTTCATTTTTGGAATGACATAGCATTTATCACTGTTGGCGCAACAACTTATATGTTGAATCAAAAACGAAAGTTGTTGAGAAATCAAATACCCTTGCGTTGGTGTTGGCACTACAAAATTGTTTGTATAACAGCGTTTTTTTTTTGTGTGCACCTAATGGTATTCACATTGTAATATAACACATCATAAAGCTTAGTATGCTGTAGAAACGAAAATTTTTAGGCATATAATTCTACACGCGAAATTTTGGTGTAGACTCAACACTAACACATACTTACATAACCTGTTTGTTGAATGTGTTAGCTGAACATTATTGTTGAATGTCAAATTTCCACGCCAGTTAAATGTACGGACATATAAAAGACAATGAAATTTTGACATTTTAACTCTCTAATCGTGGTTGTGAACTTGGCTGCTTTGAACAAATTTTTCGGTTTAACAGCATACTAACCAACGAAAAAAAAATTTCGCTACCTTTTGGCTGTCAAAAATGCAATGCATTTCTTACGGAAGATTTCTTTTTGCTTCTACAGCATACTAAGCTAAAGCTAAACAATTTTTGTATTAATTGATGGTTCAAATTATGACAAAAAGTAGTTTTGGTACAAATCAAAGCGGAAAAAAGATAACTAAGCTAACAGTTATTATTTCGCAACTTAGTACAAAGCATAACGTTTTGACTTGTTTCCTTGACAAACATTCTACAACATCATATCTAGCTTAGAATCACATCAATCTTCGTCTAAAGCTTGTTTAGATGTCTGTTGTTGTTGTTGATGTAGCTGTTTTATTGTTGTTTGGGTTGTATTTTTACGCTGTTATTGCTTTGCAAGCACTTTTTAAGAGTTTCTGCATGCAGTTATGCGACGCGCTGACATTATTCAATCAATCATAGCTTTTTTTTCTTCTTTATTGATTGCTGACTCGTAAGAAAGCAGGAAGCAGGAAGCTTAGAACGTAAGCCAGGAAGCACAAAAGCAAAATAATAGCATAATCGTATCTCGAAAAATCTAACGAAAGAAAACAATGTCAAAGAATATGGGAAGATGGTAATATCAAAAGGCTGATGATGCGATAATTTTCATTTATGTTTATTTTGTAAGTGTGTATTATTTGGAAAAGTGTAGATGTTAAGAGAAGTTAGCAGCTAGAGGGTAGTAGAATAATGCTTAAAAAGCGCTATTATGAATTTATCTACTAATTATTATATATTTATGTAAACCATTATCTGAATTATTTTTTTACTGCCAGCACTTAAACTGTATTTACTTAAACCAATGGCGCCAATTTATAGATACTAAACTCAAACACATGCATACATAATTACCACAAATTCTGTGAATATTGTCATTTGCAGTTAAGCACCAAAAATTCGATTAAAATAAAATTTGCAAAAAAAAAAACAAAACCGTTGTAATGGCGCCTCATGACTTATTTAATTTATTCATTAATATTTGAATGACTAGCCAATTTAAGTAATCTACCGTAATTTTCCACAAACACGTGTGCGTATTTTGTACACATATTTTACGTTTGATTTATATGCTAACAGCGTGCTTTTCGCTTTGTTGGGTTTTTGGTGTGTGCTTGGTTTTGTAATTTTGAATTTTTCCTATTTCAGCTAATCGATTCTAATCAAGCATTTTAAATAATTATTACTCAAAGCCATCATGTTTCACTTAACAACATGTTCCGCAGGCATTCAGTGTGCAGTTGTTCGTGATAGTTTTTGGCCAAATTTCTGACTAAATAGTATGACAAGCTGTGGTTGATTGAGCATATTGATTCATTATCGTTTTGCTGAAAATGTTGTTGCTGTTGTTGTTGATGCCCTCTGTTTGCGCAAAATAACATCGTTCGACAATATTTAACTTATTTCCAAAATTACAGATTTCTTTCAACGGATTCTGGTGGAGGAAAATTGCGTTTTTTTCGAAAATGGCGTTTAAAACAAAGAACATCGTAAATATTTTGAAAAGACAACTAAATATTTTTTAATAAAAATCTGGCTATTGCATATTTTCGCAAATATTGTAAAGTATATTTGTGTAATATTTTGGATTGATTGGTTTAAATTTGTTTATTTTATGATGCACGCTATTTATAAAAAATGCAGTTTGGAGAAAAACACGTTTAAAGTGTTTTGGACTTGATGGAAGCCGGCTGCAGCTTCTAAATTGAAAAAAATACCAGACCATAGCTATAGTGAAAATCCTTTACAAAACTGCTTAAAACGCTTTATCTGCACGGAGATAATTATTTTGCTTGAATCAAGTAAATGTTTTGCTTAAAAGCAAATTACCAAAACTTTGCTCAATCACGGTGTGATGTTAAAAAAAGATTGCTTAATTGAAATGACTCCTCATTTATTTAGGAAAAAGCCAAATTATACTACTTTAACCATAGTACTCCATGCTATAGAAATCTCCATGCTATTTGGCTAACTTAAACTGCCACGTAGTGACTTAGAGACACTAATATAAAATATATGGAGAATTCATTTATTTTATTAAAAAAAAAAATAAAACTTTATATGTACTACCCTGCAGTGAAGCCAACTAGTTAATATACTAGGTCAAAAATACCAGTACTATGTAGTTCAGCTCAAATGCTTTTTACATTGCGCAAACTGGTTATTTTCCTGTGTTGATGTCAAAGGAAAAGACAATTGTCCTCTTCTCGATATGAATTGAGGTAGTATTTTTACTGCCATAATTTGAACTAGTTGTGATAGTAGTAACTTTTAAACCAGTAAAATACTAGTATAATCAAAACTAGGCTTTTTACTGGCATGATTTGAGGCACCTTTGTGCTAGTATATTTTCAGATATATAAGGGTTTGAAAATTTTGGTGCGTTTTTCGACATAAAATCCAAACCGTACATCAGATAAGAGCGATAAGGACTAGTAAGTTAACTAGTTAAATTCATAACTAGTACCATTTTTCACTACAGGGTACTTAAAGCCACTAAATATCGTACATTAATGAATAAATTTATTGAAAAAAAAAAATAAAATAAATAATAATGGAATTGTTCATCATTCATCACATTTTTCACATTTTTCTGTGAATGCTCGTTACACACATGTTTCTGACATACACCACGGTATTGCTTAGAAGATTTTCCTTATTCATAAGGCAGAAAGCCACTATGTTTTTAACGTTGACCCCTGCCGCGAAGGCTTAATTCAACGGTGCTCCAAAGCTTGGGACAAATATGAAGCGTCGGCCAACGCCCCTTCGGAATTCAAGAAAGACCACTTTTGAAAGGTTCCCCTAATCACATGCAACAGAACCTTTGAAGTCAGATTGACGCAATTCATGACACTTTCAGCTACTTGAATTTATACTTGATTTGGCCATTTTAATAACCTTGGGCTATCTCAGTAGTCAATACCAGTAATTAACCCATTATTTTTTATTCCGCAATAATCATCTACATCACATCAGAGGTCATCACTCTCTGACATGAAAGATTAAGGCAGAAACTTTCTAGGCCTGAAATCATCATATCATCAGGTTTCTCAATCTCAGTGGACACAACTCAGACTATTTAGGTTTCCCCGTCGGCTGTACTCAAATTCCAAAGGTAACAGTATATTGATCCGGTAGTTGCTTGCCTTCCTAACATTAACTGTTTGAAATTAGCGAGATTCAATCTACCATCATTCTCTTAGTAATTTAAGGGAATCACCAGCCCGAGTTCAACTTAAGTGTAACTCACACCGGCCTTTCTGGCCTAACCACAGCCAGAGCGTTATGAATACCCCACGTGGGCCTAACCCAAACGACAGTCAATACCTGGGCTCAAGGCTCCACCTGACAAGGCTCTTCAACATCCCGTCTTACAGACCAAAAGTTTTTAGAACATTTATATTTGACTGTGACACCTTCAGCCACTAGAATTGTACATGACTAGGTTAAAAACTAACCATTGGTTTCCCAGTAAAACCGGGTAAACCACAATCCTACTTATGCAACGTCGTTATCTTAATTAAGACTTAATAAAAAGCCTTTTTCAGAAAACTAGGAAGCATGAGCCGTTGTATACCAATTGGCTTATGCAACGGTCCGAAGATTAAATGTTTCCTACATAATAACCTTTATTCTAAGATAGGTCTGCAGAACAACGATAGATCAGGTCTCCTCATCATTGATGGATGACTGTCCCCGCTCTTCAAGTTATGTTGGATTGATCGTCCATCGAAAGCATATTACAGATGACGGTGTTATGATAACTTAATATCAACACCATGCTTTCTCCAAGAATTTGGCAGCAACAACCAAGGCTCAAGGTAAACCTTTTTCTTTTACAGATTATCAGATGAACATTCAAGAGCCGTGCCTCAAGAATGAACTCATTATGAGATCAGTTCATGGGCCGTGCCCCATGAACTGCCCATCCAATAACAAACCCTCACCACTTCTATTCCTGGCTTGGGACAGGCAGATTCCCCGAAGGTCCTCTGGCGGGTTTTTATTCATAAGGCAGCAGTAATATCGTCGTCTCTTCTTTGATTGTATTGCTGATGCATTCGAAGCACGTCAGATTTCGACAAAAATAGCTTACTTCAGCGCCATGTGTATGAAAGGACTAATTTCTTTCAGGGAATTTAGCTGCTTGTCCTTTCGAAATGTTCACATATCTTCTCGACAACTTAAGTAGGGAGCTTCATTATGCAGCTCGTTCCTTCTTTCCCGAGCTATGAAATGCCATATAGCGGATAACTGCTGCTGAAAAATTGAAAATCCACCAAAGTTTTTTTCCATATTACATAATCCTTATATGCTTAGAAGGCATATGCTGGCGAAATGATACCGTACCCCTTAACGGTGCTTATTGTTCATCTATTGTCAAGTTACTACCCGGTATGTAATGGTTTCGCAATCCTCTGATGATAATATTCCAAATATCCCTTTCTGCCGCCAATTTATCTTTTGGTGTGCGAGTTGATCGCGTTGCTTTGTCAACAAAACGCAAATGCCGTAACAGTGCATAAAATCTATTTTTCAAAACTCGGACCCGATAAATTGGACTTCCAAATAAAGGTTCCCTAAATTCTTCATAAGACGTGGCACATTGTCAGCATGATCCAGCATCGATCAATAGTCCCACGAACACTTGAATTTCCAACATATCGGTCATCTTCCATTTGTTTTCAAAGTTTGTGAATTTTACAATAATTTCTACTACTTCGTTAGTGGGATATAGAGAAAAAGCATCCACAGGGCAATCGATATTTTTTCCAGGTCGTAACACTAGTAGACTTACTTTGCCTCTGATTATGTTATGAACTGGGGCTAGGCCTTGAAAACTTGCTGGAATTGAAGACCACTTATATTATTTATATGAAGACATTATATTTTCCGATAAATGTTTCATTATTATTGTCTCCACCTTCACTTTCTTCAGCAGATTTGGTGCTTACTTCATCCTCTGATTTGCATGCAGTTTCCAAAACATTTATTTCGCTATTTCAGATGTCAGATTCATCACAATCTTCGGCAGTGTCTTCCAGTTAACTTTCATCATCTTCCTCTTCCATAGCATTTCTAATTTCTGCATCCGTTAGATGTCTTGTTCTTCTACCTCTAGACATGCTGCTAGTAGAAATAATAATTTTATAACTACTGAATATTTTTCTGATAATAACTATTGTATATCCTGTGTACTTGTACCTATGCATGTTTATTTATTTTCTTTACTTCCAAATCATCAATACAAATATTATGAATTGACAGATGATGTTTCGACATGAATAAACAATGTGCAAAACATTTTTTACTGGAGCACTAGCTAACACCTTAGATCGAGTTGTAGTGTCTTAGGCAGTTAATGATATATTTCAATACTATGTGTAATAAGTTAATATTATTAAAACATATTAAAAAATGTGTTGTATATAAAAATAAAGTAGTGACCAATAATAAAATACATTAAACTGATTTTGCTATAAAACGTGTTTTAAATCTTTTATATTCGTTATAAATTAGCCTGGCAGTAATAGGGTTAAGCAAATATTTTAACTAAACTCAAGCAAATATTTGCTCAGTTATTATAAGCTCAAATAGCAAATTTTTATTAAATTCAAGCAAACTTATTTTAAACACACGAACACACGTTTATTCTTAATGAAGAAAATTAGGCGACGTTTGGCTAACAACTGCGTTGTTCGAATGGGTAAGCCCATGAACTTACACTCACGTGGCCGAGGTTCAAGTCTCCGGATAATGGTAATTTTTCAATTTAATTTAATGTTACAATTATTTTACTTCAAAAATATGCTTTAAATAATTGCTTCAATTAAGAAGAAATTTGCCTTTGCAGTTTATAATAATTAAACATGAATATGCTTGAATGAATCAAAATTTTGCTAAGATATTATAAACTCCCATATCTATTATTTCTCCGAGTTTTGATATACCTTTATTGTACATTGTATCAAATTTCGCTTCTCTAAATGGAGGAGCAACTTTATTTTTTACAACTTTAACTCTTGTTTCATTGCCTGTAATATTTTCTTTGTCTTTTATTACACCAACTTTTCTTATACTAAGCAAAATTTTGCTTGAATGAAGCAAAATTTTGCTAAGTTATTATAAAGTGGAATAGAAAATTTTGATTAGTTTTTGCTGAAATCTAGCATAATTATGAAGTGTCTTAGAATCAAGCACAGGTTGTGCTTGATCACAATACAAAGTTAGCAAACCGTGAACTTTTATTTCTGACGGAAAAAATAATAAAACTCAAAAATAAGTGTTATTTTTGAACAGAAAAATAAAAATGAGCTATTATTTTTGATCAAAAAATCAGAATCGTAAAATAGGTTTTATTGCTGAGCAATTAAATAAATCCAGTGATCCAAAACTATCTTAATCGAATTCATTTATGAGCCCTTTCAGGTAGAAAAGTTAATTTTCGGCTCTCATAAATTAAATTTTTTGGACTCATTTTTGGACGCAGCGCACCTTTTTTTCTTTAGAAATGCATTAAAAAAGTATCATCTACTGTACTTTTTTTGTTTGGAAACGAGTTGACAAAATAACTATTGGAAAGTTATTTTTTGGCACTCAGATATGAATAATGAACTCATTCGCCGACCTGAATTAACTCTCAAATACGAGCGTTTTTTGCTCGAAAACGAGTTAAGAAACGAACCATAGGAAAGCAATTTCGACAATCAGAAATGAATAGTTTTCAATCATATATTGTTTTATTATTTCAGCACGCTAATATGTCAAAAAAGAAATGATAATGTTACCAATTTTTTTAATTCTATTTGAACAAAGTAGAAATATTTCTAGGCAGAGCTAAATTTATTCGAAACAAGCTGAAACCCGGCGCATTGCTGCCACGGCCCCGTTGCCAAACTTGCATGTTTAAATTGAGTTCGAATACTGAATTTTGAGGCTGTGCGACCTATAACTCCATAGCAATTCGATATCGCAAATTTGGGCTGTATGGAAGGTGTCACTTACCATTTTGCAACGCCCACAAAATTTGATCAGTGGTTTGGCACGTGTAAATTGTGGTCGAATACCGAATTCCGGGGCTGTACGACTCATACTTTCAAAGCTATTCGATAACGCAAATTTGGGAGGTGCCACGCCCCCTTGTTTAACGCCCACTATATTTGATCAGAGAAACGGCGTGTGTAAATCGTGGTCGAATACTGAATTCCAAGGCTGTGCGGCCTATAGCTCCAAGGCTATTCGATATCGCAAATCGCAAATTTGGGTTGTATGGAAGATGCCACGCCCCCTGAACGGCGTGTGTAAATTGTGATAGAATACCAAATTCCATGGCTTTGCGCACTATAACTCAAAAGCTATTCGATATCGCAAATTACGGGATTTTGCCACGCCCCCTTGTATTACGCCCTTAAAATGTTATCAGTAAAACGACATGTGTAAATTGCGCTCGAATACCGAATTCCCAGGCTGTGCGTTCTATAACACCAAAGCTATTCGATATCTCAAATTTGGGTTATATGATAGGTGCCACGCCCCTTTGTCCAACGCCTATAAAATGTTGTCAGTAAAACAGCACGTATATAATTATAATGCAAAAGCTATTCAAAACCTCGAATTTGGGTTGTATGGGAGGAGCCACGCCCCATTGTCCAACGCTGTCCGTATTACGACTAAAACCTGCTCATGAATACGAACAACCAATTCGGAAAGTTTCATCGCAATCGGATGAACGGTGTAAAAATGTATTCAGGACACACAAACAAACAAATGTGCATTCATTTATATATATATATACAGTGTTGCGCAAAACAATAGCAACAAAATCAGTACGCTGCTACAAAATCGTGTATCTTTTTAAATATTAGGGACACACAAAAATTATTATAGGAACCCAAGCATATATTCAAATCATATCATATTCAAATTTGGTTTTGTTTTTTTTTATTAAATTTAAAATTAATGTGACTGCATTCAGTTTGTCTGAGAGCAAAACAAAAGCAACATAATTAATATTTGGTGTAAGATTCATTATTCTTGATAACCGCTGCACATCTGAGCGGCATCAACTATATTAAATTAGATATGTTGGCATTAGGTATATGTTCCCAATTAAGTTTTAGGGCTTCATACAGTGCAGTCTTATTGGAAAACCTTTGACCAAAAACTTTTACCTTCAAAATTAAAAAAAAAAGAAAATATTTTCAATGGGATTCAAGTCATTGTGACTGTGCTGGCCAATCAAGGACTTGAATCCCATTGCCTCTTATGTAATCTTTGATGAGCTTTGAAGTTTGCTTCGGGTCACTATCAGGCTGAAACGTTCACTGAAGCGACATATTCCATTCTGAATGTGGTCGCATCTTGCTTTCTAAAATGTAATTATATACAAATTGATCCATAATTCCATCGATTTTTTGAAATGGTTCAACTTCATTATAGGAAAAATAAGTCCAGTCAATAATGGCACCGCCTCCGTGTTTAAAATTTATTTTGCAGTTTCGGGCTTCAAGTCGTGTACCTGGGTGGCTCCGTACCGTGCAAATCTCATCTGAATTAATCAAGTTAAACTTTGATTCATCGCTGAAAAACGGTTTTCGATTTTTGAACGGTCCAATTTAGGTGCTCTTTTGTAAGACTAACAGGCCTATTCTGGTTGTTAGCTTAACAAGAAATAGTTAAGAAGCTCTTGTTAAGCTGACTGTTATGTTATGTAAATGTTGGTATTCTTAAAAATCATTAACAACATAAAAGCTTAAAAAGCTTTTAAAGTTCACCATGCATGGTGAAAATCGATATGCCTATTGAAAGAAGAGATGCGCTATATAAACAGATGCTTCGAGTGCAGCTTGTGACTTTGCAAGCGCTTGAAAAATTTGCCACGGCTACTGAAAGATTTTATTATCAACACTTAAAATAAGTAAAAATTCTTCCATTTTTCAGTTTAATGTATTTAAACTCAATATTATATTATAATTTGTATTTTTTTATTATTTTCACAACAATTTTCTATCTAAGCACATGCATTTCATTCGTTGTTAAGACTCTTTCTGTTACTAACAAAATTGTAAGGAAAAGAGCTTTTAAATTTGCAGCAGAATACGAAACCTTAACAAATTGTTAATATTAACTATTTTGTTAATGTGGTGAGCTTAGTTAAGCTGCCAGAATAGGGCTGTAAGTCTAAAAAACAATAAATTGCAACTAGTTGTTACAATTTCAGACAGAATTGTTTAAATTGTAACACCTCACCTTGTTTTTTATGCTTAGCTGTAAGCAAAAGTTTCTCTGCCGGTCTGTTACTTCTTTAATCGTTCTCAACGGCTCGTCTTCAAACAGTGCTGTGATGGATATCTAAATCAAGTGTCCGAACAACCTCTTTGGATGTGACAAATGCATTTCGTTTGAACACGCCACAAATGTTCCTGTCATCACGCAGCGATGTTTTCTGCGGCCGCCCTCTTTAATGCACCGTTGTTACGTCTTTTGTGATGGTATATTTCTTTATTAATCTGCAAACTATTGACCGATTAATATCAAACTGTTTCTCGTTAGATATTTGCGAATTTCCGTTTTTATATTCGGAAATAATTTGTAATTTAAGAGCTTTACAGTATTTAAAACATGCCATTATAAATAGAACAGTCAATGTCACAACTAGCGCAAAAACAAAACTAAACTTAAATGTTTATGACTAACAAAGAACACGTGCTTTACAATAACGGAACTTTTACCGGTAATTCTTGGAACTTCTATTCTCTTTTTACATTTTTCTAGTTTTGTTGCTATTGTTTTGCTCTCAGACAAATTGAATGCAGCCACATTCATTTTAAATTTAAGAAAAAAAAAAAAAAAAAACCAAATTTGAATTTGATTTGTTTTATATATGATGTATGAATATATGCTTTGATTCCTATAATAATTTTTGTGTGTCCCTAATATTTAAAAAGATTCACGATTTTGTTGCAGCGCACTTATTTTGTTGCTATTGTTTTGCGCAACACTGTATATAGATTACAAGACAATAAAATTATAATTAAAAAGAAAATTTTATAGGGGCAATGAACTTACTTTTTTTTAAACTGATTTTTTTAAAATATTTTTTTTTAAATAGACATTTTATTGATAAATAAGCTTTTTCGAACGCCAACAAAATTTTTTTATGAATTTACGATGAATTTAATGCAAATAGTTTGATATAAATGATTACAAAAATAATTTAAGAAAAAATTTACTTCAATTACCGCCTCCCCCCACCAATAAAGTTTTCGTTTTTGTTCTAATTTTTATTGTAGTTTTGTCCCTGAATATATAGTAATATAAAGAAAATATATTAAATAATAATAGCAAAAACTAAAGTCACAAAAGAAATACTTCATTGCCTATAAAATTTAAATTTTCCGTAAAATCTAAACCAATACAAATTCATTCCAATCAATGATGTAGTTTAGTTAATTAATTATCTATTAAAAAACACATATGAAAAAAAAATTTCCCAAAAACATACACAGAAAAAACAAATTTAATGAACAGCATACGTTAAAATTAATTTATTGATTTTAATAAAAAAAGCATTGAATTTTAATGAATTGCTCATAGTTTTTAACATGAAAAAATCATTGAATTTTAATGAATTGCTCATAGTTTTTAACGTACTGTTCATTGAAATCAATGAAGTTATATTCATTAAAAATGTCTAAATAAATATCAGTGATTTGTTTTCATTTTTTTAATGGACTTTTCATTGATATCAATTCCAGTTGTAAATCAAATTTTAACGAACCATACATTGATTTTTATTTTTAGGTCATTAAATGCAATGTATAGTTCATTAAATTCAATGTTTAGGTCATTGAATTCAATGTATAGTTCATTGAATTTAATGAATGGTTCATTGAGTTTAATGTATAGTTCATTGAATTCAATGTATTGTTCATTAAATTCAATGTATGAACTATACATTCAATAAATTCAATGTACTATAAATTCAATGTATAATTCATTAAATTCAATATATAGTTCATTGAATTCAATGTATAGTTCATTAAATTTAATGCATAGTTCATTAAATTCAATGTATTCTGCAAAGTTGTGAAGACGTGTGGCAATTGTGTGTGTAAATTTTAGATAAAAGGTGATAAAAAATGAAATTAAAAGTGAAGAAAATGTTGTGCTTTGAATGTAAAAGAAAATTTAAATCTGTTAAATTACTATTAGTATTAGTAAATAATAGGAAATATACCTGGCGTTTTAAGTGACTGCTGCCATCATTTTCAAAAATGTTTACATTTTTAAAGGATGAAAACCACATAAAAGATAAAGTTGTGCGGGCAAAGTTGGCAGAAATTGAAGATTTCACTAATTACAGTGGTACGCTTAATTTTTCTCGAGGCTAAATAAATCAATAGTTATTTTTTTTCAATTAATATCTTTCCAGACAGTACTGCTATGAACTTCTTTGGAGCCTTCATGGGTATTTGGTGCCCACTCAAAAAGTATGCAGTGAGGACAACTTTGGAAGAAAAACTTTCCTAAAGCATACAATTACCAGTTCCCAAGAGGCATTCGTTTTTGTTGGAAGCAGCATCCAGGAAGTCGAAAATATTCAACCAGGCGAAAATATTCAACCAAAAATAAAGGCGAAAATATTCAACCATTAATCCTTGCTGTTGGAGAGAAGAACTTCTCCTCATTCATGGATGGTGTAAAATTATAATTTACTAGTTTTATTAGAGCCGTAGATGTGTGCTTTAAAATTTTTCAATTATTTCAATTAAAATATCCTGCGTCATGCACTCTCCTGTGGGAGTTTATTGCCGTATATTTTTATAAATTTAAAAACTATTCAAAATCTTCGAAAATTTGTACATTAATTGACTCTTTAAAATAAAAAAAAAAATTGTTGAAATTGTAATTATTTACTTATTTTAAAAATGTTTAGAGAGGGATTAACAAATAATTCGTTGAATTTAATGTATAGATCATTCATTCCAATGAACTGAATACATCAAATTTAATGAACTGTACATTGAATCCAATAAACTAAATACATTAAATTCAATGAACTTAATAAATTAAAATCAATGAAATAAACATTAAATTCAATGAACTATACATTAAATTCAATGAACTATACATTGAATTCAATGAACTATACATTGAATTCAATGAACTGTAATACATTGAATTCAATGTATAGTTCATTGTATAGTTCATTGAATTCAATGTATGGTTAATTTAATTCAACTATACATTGAATTCAATGCATAGTTCATTGAATTTAATGTATAGTTCAATGAACCTTACATTGAATTCAAAGAACTTTAATACATTGAATTCAATGAACTATACATTACATGAAGTATACATTATAAAATGTATAGTTCATTGAATTCAATGTAAGGTTCATTGAACTATACATTTAATTCAATGAACTCTGCATTGAATTCAATGAATAGTTCATTACATTACATTCATTACATGAATAATTCAATGAATAATTCATTGAAATTAATGCACCTTTTCATTAATTTAATGTACCTTTTTGGTTCAGTGTACGCAAAACTCTCACGTTACGCTTGTGGCTCTGTAAGGAGGAGAACAATTTCATGATCCTTTGTTGAACTCGTTAAAGAATGTGAAAGAGTTTCATTTATTTCTCCTTTCTGAACGCATTTATAAATAAAAAAGGTTCATTTATAACTGATTGTTTTCTTCTAAAATGATAAAAGAATGTTTCTTTTTCGTCTCAAAAAAGTTTGTAAATAATCTTGCAGAAGAATTAATATTTTTTTTATGGAAAAAATTTTCACGAGCCTTATCTTCTCTAGCAATAATACATAGAAAAAAAAAAAAATTCACAAAAAAATTTCTATTTGAAAACGCACTCAAAACTATCACTTTACTCAAAACCTTTGCATATGGTTCAAGAGAAGATTTAAAATTAATAATTAAACTTTGAGTTTTTGGATATCGCTTATAATAATGCCGATCCCTGCCTTCAATTATCTGCATCTTTATGTTTCGAAGAAACAAAGGCTGAACGTGCTGCGAGCCACGGAAAGCAATACATTTTTCCATATCAAAAAATATTGTTGCTCGTTTCTTTCACGACGTTTACTTTCGTTATACATAAAGATGCAGTATATCTCAAGCAATTCGGGTTTCTCTAGCAATCAGCTTGTTTATTCTAAACATACCCTTGTTACTACGTATTAAAAGCAACAGCTTGAAATTGATAGCCTGATAACTAAACTTTTCTTTTAAGATCATTAAATTTTTTGACTGACGTTAGTGAGCCCGAAGCCAAAAGAGCCTTACCACCACTGCTCTAGAATAAACTTTACGTTCTCTAGGTATTGTGCCAAGTATTTTGTTTTAACCCATTTTGTTACATACTATTTTGTAAATCATTATTTTGTTCTAGGAATTTTCTGATAGATTCTTTAGATTATATTTATTGAGATTTCATTTTATGTTACTTTCTAAATGTTTATTTCTAGAATTACGTTCAAGAAATTATTTATTTTTATACCAACAATGACATTCGTTTACAATGGCTGCTTCAAAAATGCAGACAGACAATTCAGCAGATACTCACACACGCATAATCAAACAAACAACAATATCTCACACTTCCCTGCAAACAAGGACAATTTTTTTAATTTACTTGCAAGTTAAAAGCTTTTTGTTGCTCTGGTTATTGTTCAAAATGTTATGGTTCAAGGCCATCTTAAAAAGTATATGTGTATGTGTGTCTGTGCGGGCCTGTGTGTATGTTGCTTAAATATATCTATACAAACATTTAAAGCCCTGCAAACATTTACACAAATATATTGTATTATTGTCGAAAATTTATTGCAATCATTCTTAAAAAAAAACCCAGCAGTTATTAATTTTTGATTTAATGCTTATGTGGTTAATGTTTTTAAAGAAGTACTTAAATTTTTTCTCGGCTTAAATTAAGGACTATGATTTGATATGCTTTAAAATTAAATTTGCAGGAATTATTTTGTAACTTGCAAGTTTTTGCTACAAAATTGGGGCAACAGATCAGACCTTATGCATGTGATCCATGAGCAGTTAGGACGAAATCTGTTTATTAGAAATCATGCAAGTATTTACAATTATTGTTTTCACTATTTTGCACAGTGGATGGCATTATTAAGAGCAATAGAAATAATGGGCCTTAACAATAGTCGATTTAATGCCTACTCTAAAATTAATGTAAGTTTTTCTGACATTATTTCTATATAGCTAATTTGTTGTCAAAAAGCTTAAACTAAATTAAGAGTTGACATTAAAATGATTATTGGTAAGGCCCGTCATGTTGCACATTTAGTAATTCATTTCGGCTTGCACGAAATTTACGCACACGTTCCATTACTTTTTTCGAATTATTTTATTTTATTTTATTTTCATTTTTTCTGCAAATACTCACTACACATTTCAGCATTAATGTTGGCATTATTTGAAAATGTTTCATTAATGAAATGAAAGTGATAAGATTGAATAAAAGTGATATTTTGTTAACTTGCAAGCTACGAAAATAATTGACAAAAGAGGGAAGACTACTAAGCACCGCACAAATAGGAGACATGGACAATAAGAACACTGTATATCATCTATCTGTATTCTATTCTATTCCACATTGCTCAAAGCAGCATTAAAATCTGAACGTGGTCTATCTGGCGCAATTAAGGGCGGGAGTGAGAATTCAAAGTAATTATTCTATATGTTAATACTCAAAGCTTCCACCTTCAAACATAGTCATCTCTGCCAGCAGCTTAGTTTGAGAAGTCGCTAAGGGCGTTTTCAACGCCGTTTTATGTTTTTCTTTGGCTTTTACAAATTTGCCTAAAAGTAAACTCTAAATTTGTCCGACAGTTCAACAGCTACTGAACAATGGAAATAAACTGAAACGTTTAAAATATCTTTGAAATTGGTTTGTGTACACGCTAAGCGGTGGTTTCTTTTTTATATGTCGTTTTTCGTTACATTGAGTTTAAAATCACAAAGTTGCTTAAGAAAATTCACTTAAAAGCATAAAATTATTTTCGTTTTTCTTTCACAAAATTTGTTCGTTTCTTAATTGACGTATTTTTTATTGTTCTATCACAACATGCTCTCAGAATCTATTATTTGTGTGTTATTTAAGTTAAATGTGCTCATTTAAAATAAGTGGCGAGAAAAACTTGTACTTTATTTTGTAAGAATATTTTCAGCTATTGCGTATAAGTAATTCTAAAGGAAATCCCCGTTTCTTCTAATATTTTCATCTTGTTTTACATTAATTTTGACAAAAATTTCTTTAAAATATCTTAAACATATAATATAAAGCCAAAGTCATAGTTGTGACTGAAGTGTTCTACACTCGGAAGAAAAATAAAACTTTTGAAATAAATACATACTTATTATTTTTTGGTTGTTGTTTATATGTTCTTAAGTGCAAAGATATTAAAATTCTACCTTGTAATTAGGTGGCTCAGAAATTATTTATTATTGACAAAAACATTAGGTTTAATTGCACAAAAATGGTAGCGTAGAATGTATAATATTTATATAGCCGCGCCAAAAAAAAGCAAATACAATTAATCAAATGAAACGACAGCAGCTGGAAGATAAGCAGAAGCAAACACGGCAATACCAACAACAGCTACACAAACAACAGTAGCAACAGCAACAACAACAATAACAACGCCGGCAACAGTTACAAAATAAAAGAAAAAGTAGAAAAAACAACATAGAAAAAAATATGTATAATGAAAAAAAGCAAAAAAAATAATTTGACATTTGACATTCGGCAATCGAAAAACAACACTGCCATTCACACATATATACACACACAAACACACACACAGCAAAACAATAATGCAGGGTGAAGGAAATGTAATCACCTTATCGAAAGATTCTCTCATATTTTTGCCTCCACGCCTACTGAAAGAGGAATACGTAAGTGTATATTAATTTTGTCACTCTGTTTTTAACAGGAAATGTAAATAAACCTTGACGAACGGTATGTTTTTGATCTGTTCTGTATTTTTTTTAAAGCGTAACCTTTATTACGTTGTTTACGTATATCGCTCTGCGATTCAATCACTCAGTTGTAAATTAACACATGACGTAACCAAATATTTCTCAAATACAACCCGCTTGTACAAATTTATCGGTGATGACATTGTAATGCAGAACTGTAAGCGGCAACGAAATCTTGTTTGTGCGCACATAAGTTTCTTTTCATTGTCAAAACTACAGTTTGACTTTATTTGTCTGTGTAGCAACATCGTGTTTTCTAACAGGAAGTTTTGCAGTGAGTGTGTTTGTGAAAACTATTAATCTTTATGTTTAAGCCAGAACAAAGTTTGACACATAAAATAAAGTATTATTAAACATTAACTATGAAGTACGTACTAGATAAGAGATAATAAATTTTTTCATTAAACTTTAAAAATTATTGTGAAAAGAACTAGTGGTGTATTTGCTTTTGTTTGCTTTTTTTCGGTGTTTTCTCTTTCGTTTTTGTTGTGTTTTTGGCGTAGAGAGGATTTTCGTTCTAACTAAAAAAAACCGAAATATCGATACAAATCCGGTTTCTCGAATAACCGATACCAGAAATGACAACACTAATCTCTAATGAGTACCCTGTAATATGCATTTTCTAATGTAAACACACTTTTTAAATTTTCTGAAGAATAATAAAGTTAAAAAATTTTCCGTTTGTTTGACACCAATAACATTCTCATATCTTTAAAGCTATAGAAATTTTTAGTTCAATGAACTGTTTAATATAACATCGTTACCTAAAGACAAAAAAACTATTCCAAATTCAACGTTTTGACTTTACACGCAGATATCTTCGTTGTTTTTAATACGTTTAATTTAATTCTCTTTAGTCTTAAAGTTTAATCAAAGTTGCAGCTAAAACAAATGTTCACCAGTTTTTCGGGATTAATTTCCAAATTTTTCGGGCGCAATTTCCGTGATCCAGATTCAATATAAGATTACAAAAATATAAAAGAATAGATATGAGTAGTAAATTTATGTTCACCTGTAAAAATATCTGCAAAGATTTACTTTATTCTATTTGTTTTTGGTGTTATTCCATAAACAAGGGGTCCATGGACATTCTGTCCGGATAAGGTCCGAATATTGTTTTTTAATGTTATTCTATAAACAAGGGTTCCATGGACATTTTGTCCGGATAAGGTGCGAATGATGTTTTTTTATGAAAAAATTATTTGCCGTTATACGGAATTTTTATACCTTCCGTACAGGAGAAAACCATTTTATCATAACGATTTAGAAATTTCTTAACTTTGTAGAAATAAACAAAAACTTGGGCGCATTTATATAATTAAACTGGAAGAAAATATTCACAAAAACTTTTCGTAGGCTTTTTCCATTAGCATTTTCAGTATTTCAGATAAAAATTTTTTATAGTTAACATTAGAATTATTCAGTGGAACTATGTTCTGAAAGTCAAAATTACTAAAAGTCAAGCTACTTTTGAACTCAAGGCCTCATATATCAGTGCTTCTGCAATGGGTTCTGTTGCTACCTACCTTCAATGATTCGAAGCAATGTTTTTTAGAAAAAATTGTGAAGAGACTTGCAGAGAGAAAAAGTTTTGAATCACTGATCTACATAACAGTAACAAAAACCAAATAAAATATTGCATCTTTCTGGTATACAAAAATTCGGGCGTTTTCCATATATTAATTTGGCAAAAATGCCGGATTTTTTTTTCGTTCCTAAATTCCAAGTTCATATTTTGGGTCTTTTTTCCTTTTTAAATATTTGCAAAAAAGTCCCCAAATTTCTTGGCACAAAAACCCGAAAAAATTAAGGAGAATTTCGGGTTTTTTGCCTTTTTTTTGAGCGTAAGGCAATCGGGCGTAAGCTCTGGGAGCATCTACCATAGTATAGTTTTGCTTGGTGAACCTTTCATTTCATTATTATTTTGATGTAAATGAAATGACAAGAAAAGACTTAGTAAATGGTGTGAGCAAGAAAGAGTAAAGTGAGATATTTACATAAGTACGTTTTACGTAAATAGTGTCAAAGTCAGGATAATGCAGTTTATTCTTACGATTGAAAATCAAACAACAAATTTAGATTTCAAAAGTAAAATAGCACAAACTACTGCTGGGAAAAATATATCTCTCTATAAGTAAAACATATATCTAACACGCTTTCTGCTATAATTTGTTTGGGAAAAAACAGCTCCCTTAAATTTAATGCATTATTTAAATCGTTTTATAAAAATTGTGTAAACGACATCATCTTTTATTTCTATTTTTTTTTTAAAAGATCAAAGAAAGAAGGCATGCGCCTTACACAACCAAGGTTTGGTCTTTGACCTAAAAGAAAAGGTATAGATTATTTAGAGGAATTGATTGAAACCATAGGTGAATTATTGATAGGTCGGAACAACCGTGAAAGATAATTTGAATTGCGAGAAAAACCTCGGCAAGGATTTCCAGCCCTTAGTTGTTCCTGTCTTTTAATTCCACATTTTCTACAATTTACTTGTGTGTTTTAAGTTTTCCATAATTCTTAAATGTAGGAAAGAACAAATAAAAGTGAAATGAACCATGCCCAAACACGGATTGGAACCAGGGACCTCCAAGTTGATAGTCAAGCGCACTCTCCACTAGACAAGAGAGGCCGACATTTATAATTTTCATTTAAAAGAGAGAGAGAGAGACAGAGAGGGAGAGAGAGACAGAGAGAGAGAGAGACAGAGAGAGAAAGAGACAAAAAGAGAGAGAAAGAGAGAGAGAGAGAGAGAGAGAGAGAGAGAGAGTTTTGCTTTAATTTGCAGTGTGACCAGAGTGGAATATTATATTTCACTTCGGCATATTTTAACTTTGGGAAGCACATTTTTTTTATAAAAATATGCAGCATAAAAAGTGGAATATTTTTCGTATGATTATATTTTTCAAAATTCACAAAAATTCCAATAAAAAATGTCTATTTGGTTACTAAATGGTTATTTTTTGGCTATCGAGACTTTATATTTTTTCATCTCTGAACCACCTTGTAAAACGCAATATAAGGAATTCATTTTGTGGTTAACTTCTTCGTTGTCAATTTTATTGTAATTCATTAAATAACTTCACGCAGCTTAAAAAGTGAAGTAAATTTGCTTATATGTTTGTTTGGTTGGATTTTTTATGGATTATGTTACAGCAGTAAGTAATTTACTTAAGAAAACATTAGGGGTATTCACGATGTGTTGTATTTTCCCTTGTATTGTGTATTTTTGATAAATTTGGTATTTGTAGTAAATTTTGTAATATAACAAAAACAAAATGCACAGTTTTCAAAATACAACCCTGTGGAAAATATACAACGATGGAACACTATTGTATTCTGTTTAAATTTCGTTGTGTATTAGATCAGCTGATTGTACAAGCATTTCTACTCAGCATGGAGCAAGCTAAAGGCTACGCTGTGAGTTTATTTAATAAAATTTTATGTAATTTATTCTTTCATTTCAGTTTTTGTATGATTTTCTTTAGTCAAATGAGGATTTAAATTAATATTTCCAAACAAAAGTACATACAAAAATCAGCTGATTTAAAAAAAATATATGTACTTTACTGAAGGTTCATTCACAAAAATTTATCACAAATGCACCACATCGTGAATACCACTATTATTGCTAACAATAGCTATTTCTTTTAACTATTTTAAAATGTGGATTCAAAACAATAAGGCAGAAAAAAAAGTTATTGATCAAAGTTCGGAATCTGAAGTTTTATCAAAATTTGTGCTTTTCTCGCTTAGCTTACCATTTAGCAATGCTGAGGTTGAGAAAATTTTTACTTATATGAATCTTTCTTATTTAAACGAAAATTCGAAATAGAATGCAAGAAAAACTCTTAAATAATTTGTTGAATGTAAAAACATGGCTGCATGTTCAAAAAAGTGTTGTAATACCTAACAAATACCAGATAGCTTAATAAAAAAATTTAGAAATGCGAATTTCTATGATAATAATACAAGCAACAATTTAAGAATTGACCTCGAAGATGTGCCTGAATTTTAGTTTTGTATATTGTATATCATTATTTAAAATTAAAAAAAGCCATAACAATGTTTATAATTTTTTATAGGAGAAGGAAAAAACGTTTTAAAATAGCACATATAGTAGATTTTAAGGTCATAATTTCTTCATAATTTCATTTACTAAGTAGATATTTTTTAGGTATTTGTCCAAAAAACGGCTTTTAAATCTAAAATATGTCCCATTTTAAAACGTTTTTGGCTTCACCTACAAAAAATTAAGAACGTTGTTGGAGTTTTTATATTGTAGGTGATAATATGTTATACACCTATATGTTTCTAATTTAGAAATGAAGTTTTCTCTGTGAGAAAAGTATTTGACTATTTTTAAGAGAATATAATTCTTGAAAAGACTTTTGTAAAGTACAAAGCAACTGATATATGCTTCGTTGACGTCTTATTAATATAATTTATTTAATATTAATCTATGTTTTATAAATTTAAGTGCGATAGTAATCAAATAAATAAATGTTTTTAAACTTACTTCTGTGTTTTTTTTTAGATGCATATTTAGACTTATTTAGATATATATTTTTGAAATTGAAAGATGAATATTTTTGTGGAATATAAAAATTGAACGTGGAAAATTTAGCATATTTTTTTTTAACAAAAAGCATATTTTTTCAAAAATCTTCTGGTCACACTGTTAATTTGCAGTGCTGTGCTCTGTATGGCTCGCACAAGACAGGTTGTACAGACTTAAAACATTTCATAACAGACTTGTTTATGGAGAATACATAATTTTTCTTTTTTTGTATTATTTCTAAACTTGCATAAACATATAATATTTTTTAAAAATTTTCTATGTGGTCCAGAACGGTTTTTTTTTAAATTTTATAAAAAACTTGTGAATTTTTAAGAAAAAAGTTTTTTTTAAAAAAAATAATTTTTGTAATTAAACGTGTATTAATAGTACTTGACCCAAAAATCAAGAAATTTTAACAAGCTGTTACTTAGCAAAATTAATTTTACTTAAACAGTGGATTAAAACTAAATTCTTTGTAACTCATTGAAAAAAAAAAAAAAAAACTTAAAAAAATTGCAATTAAATTTTTTTTTTCATATACATTTCAATAATATCCATTATATATATACAATAGGGCGGGTCGATTTATAGGGAGTGAAAAAATTCACCAATTTCCCTATGATTTCCGTATTCGATGGGTTATTCCATGAAAATTTGCCGAAGGAACCATACCTCTATCGTTAAAATCGAGTCCCCTACTTTTTGTTGGTAGATTTTTTCCCAAATTGACGTTCGTATGAAATATTACCTACACGTTCACATCCATAACTCAAAAACTATCGATCGCGTTTAATCGCCAGTAAGCGCGTTGGAAAGGTGAGCTCATTTTGATCAATTTACAAAAAAGTCTCCAACATTGGTCCAACGGTTCAAAAGTTACGGGCATTTTTGTCCAAATTTTGGACCATTTTTATAAATGGTTATAAATAACGATTTCCTGTTTTAAGTGGCTAGTTTCACGAATTTTCACCCTATATAAAACAAAGTGATAAGGTTATGTTTAAAAATTTACAACGTTTGTGTTAAAAATTTATTAATACTTAAATTGCTTTATATTACTAGGAAGTCTCTTAATAAAGTGATTGATTGAATGGTTACCTTTGCATCACCCTGTATATGCATAATATAGCACGATGACAAAAGCTAGAGCACGAAACAATTTTCTTAAAGCAATAAACAGTTTTTCAGGATATCAACTACACACAACTACAAGCAATTTACAAAATAAACAACAACACCATCAATGCTTACAACTTGTTGAAATAACAGTATGAGTCTGTGTGTGTGTGCGAATAGTTTCTGCTCTACCAAACACCAACTAACAGCAAGTTTTTATAACAAAGACAAAAGTTAACTAGTTTTACACAAAAGAAAAGAAAAAAAAAAAACAACAAAAACCTGCAATTCAAGTTTCTTAAAATGAACTTTTAAATTTTATTGTCTTCCTTCACTTAGCACCTTTTCATATAATACATGCACATTAGGGCGTTTCAAAAAAAAAAATTTCCAAATCTTGAAGCTGAATATTAAAGTTTGTGATTTAAGAGAATTTCGAAAATTTTTTTGGATTTTTTGAAGATGGGTACGTGGTCGCTGAAATCGATTTTATCAAAAAAATGAGGTTATGGAGAAAAATTTTTAATATTAATTTTTGCTGGTGCTTTTTCTTCATAAAACTAAACAATTCTCTTCTTAATGATCCGATCCCACGACAAAAAAATGATTGATGTGAAAAATTATTATATTAAGGACCACTTTGATAGTCTTAAAAGTACAAAATTATGTTTTTATAGATTTCAAACCTCAATAACTTTAAAAGTTTTTAACATTTTTTCAAGATGAAAAATGCGTTAGAAAGGTCTTTAAATTACCTTTCATTCGGTATATAGGTTTCTTTTCACTTGCGGGAGAAATATAAGAAAAAAATTTAAGTTTGAGAAATTTTTTTTTTATTTTTCAAATTTTATAAAAATTAAAAGAATTTCATTAAGTTTCGTTCTCGGTTAAGTAAAAAAAAAAACATTTAATATACATTGTTTTAATAAAAATATCAAAAATTCAATTCATCAATATATTTTTATTTCCATACAAAATCAAAAGATATTAAAAAAACAAATTCATGTTATTTAATGAACAAATTAAAATTAAAAATTAAATTTGTGTCTAAAATCACAATATATAAAACATTAAATGTGGAAGAAAACATGTATCAACAAAAAATTCCATTTTTATTTTATACAAAATCGAGAAAAGTATGGTTACAGTTTTACGCCGCAAAAAATGCAATACTAAAAGACAAAGCTCCCTAAAAATACAACACAACACGTCGAATGTGTAAATGTCATTGGCGATTGCTTATTCATTTTCTTTTTCCTATTCTATAAAAAAAATAAAATACAAGTGTCAGAAGTATTAAGTCTTGAATTGTATTTCTTATTAAATAAATAAAATTGCAGATTCAGCTGCTTGAAATACGGTTTCTTTAATTAAAACAACCAAGTGAACGAAGTATAAAGAAAATAATCAAAGAATGGGTAAGTAAAATATTTATAAAACTGTTTTCTAAATTTAAGCAACAATTCTCCTCTACAAATTTCTACAGATGTTAAAAAAACACAGTACCGCAAACAGTTTTGGCTGCTTGGTAAAAGTACTGAAAAAATTCCGGATCATGAGCTACCTTCAAAAAACATAGTGCTTATAAGGCTATTGAGTTTGGATCCAAAAAATAGCGTTCAAATGAGAGCTGCATGTATATTAAATGTTTTTTTTTTACTAAACCAATAACGAAACTTAATGAAATTCTTTTAATTTTTATAAAATTTGAAAAATAAAAAAAAATTTTCTCAAACTTAAATTTTTACCTTATATTTCTCCCGCAAGTGAAAAGAAACCTATATACCGAATGAAAGGTAATTTAAAGTCCTTTCTAACGCATTTTTCATCTGGAAAAAATGTTGAAAACTTTTAAAGTTTTTGAGGTTTGAAATCTATAAAAACATAATTTTGTACTTTTAAGACTATCAAAGTGGTCCTTAATATAATAATTTTTCACATCAATCATTTTTTTGTCGTGGGATCGGATCATTAAGAAGAGAATTGTTTAGTTTTATGAAGAAAAAGCACCAGCAAAAATTAATATTAAAAATTTTTCTCCATAACCTCATTTTTTTGATAAAATCGATTTCAGCGACCCCGTACCCATCTTCAAAAAATCCAAAAAAAATTTCAAAATTCTCTTAAATCACAAACTTCAATATTCCGCTTCAAGAGTTGGAAAAATCAGAAAAAACGTCTTTTGTGAAACGCCCTAATGCACATAGACACCCATGAACACAAACATAAAGTCAACTACGCAATGGCACCACAATTATGTTATTTTTATGACATATTGTTTTTTTGCATTATTCGTCCTTTTTTTAAATATTTTATCACGCTCGACATCCTGTAAAATTGGGTGAGTGCGCAAGTGCTACAGAAGCCCAAATAATACGAAATCCTGTCATGGTTCAATGTTTTAAATATGTATATCTTTTAAATTGACCTTTAGCTAAGCTCGCCATGCTTAGCGGGCAGTTTTGTGGGCTGGCTTAAAACTTTTTTATATCATGCTATAAATTTGTTGTGTTTCTGCAAGAATTTATTTGCATTATTTTTCTTTGGCTAGCAATAAGTTGAGCTGATCGGCTTTGTCAGTTGGCTGTGACAGTTTGTTTGCAATTAAGTGAAATTTATGGATGTCACCTTTCTTTGGCGCTCGCTTGTGTGCTTGGGGTTTTTATTTTCTATGTCCATATATAAATTTTTCACAGGACAACAGTGTCATTTTCAGTGACAGCTATAGTATGGGAATGTGGGGAAAATTGAGTTTGAGTCCTTGCTGAAAATTAGTTCAGCCTCCTTTTTTGTTGCTAGTATTTAATGAACTTATTTAAGACTCAGACTGACAAGAACAGTGTTGATTTGCGACAACATGAGAAGTTTTTATTCATGCGTTTCAAGGAAACGAAGTGAAGTGAAAAAATATTTACCTACTAATGCAAATCGCATAGAAAAGTGAAAGATGACGATCTCAGAATAGAAATAAAAGCTTTCAAGAGCAGAAATGGGTTTTGTTTGTATGATTTGAAAAAAAAACTAACATGTTTTTCTAATAAAAATCAGAACTAATATCTTGAGTAACAGGTTGAGTAAACCTGTTTTTTTACTTTATTTTATAAAAGATATATCTACCACGTTACATAAAAATCAACACAAAAAAAATTATATATCGATTTATATTCACCTTTTTGTTGAAGTTATTGTTTGTTTACATATTTTAACTTTAAAGAGTCAGTTATAAAATGCCGTTAAATGACACTAAAAGATGTTTTTTTTAATGTGCAGGGTGGCATATTTTGTGGAATATGCCAGTACGAACTGTAACCAAATACATATAGTTACAAATAAAAAATTTCGTCTATTTTAATGTATCAAATTTCTGAACATATGTATGTCAATTTAGTACTTTACCAACTCTGCCATAGAAAATACATATACATTAAGGTGAATCATGCTCCATAGAAAAAAATTGTTCTGTTTGGTTTCTCAAAATAATTCTCGATGATGATTCCCCAAATATTCCTACACTAACCACCGGCATCATTGAGTTTGAATGGGTTTAAATAACCTATAATAAAGCCTTTTCTGAAAAATTGGCTGGTGTAATAATAGTTATAAAAAAGAAACTGTCAGAAATTATAGGCTCAAAAAAGTTCTTCCAATCTGCATAAAAAAAATTGTAAATGTTTGCAATCGGATTAAAGAAAATTATGTTTTTCATGTATATTTTATATATTAAGAAACTTTTAAAATTAAATAACTTAATAATTTTTGTTTTTTTTTAATATCTTACAGTAGTTATTTTATTTATACACAAAAACTTTCAAAATTCAAATTATATTATAATTTTATTTTCTCTACAATATTTTTACAGTATGTGTTGATTTTATTTTTACTTTTTTAGTTTTAATACATATCAATTAATGCAATTTTGACCAGAAATGTATGCAAGCACATTTTTCCAACGATATAATCGAGGATATCATTAGAACGAGGATATCATTAGGCTTAATTAAGTTTTTTTTTTAAGTGAAAATAACTTAAAAAATATTAAAAAAATGCGTGAAAAAATCATTTTGTTTTAATCGAATGCAAACATTTTAAATTTTTTGATGCAGATTGGAAAAACTTTCACATAACTATTATTTCTGCCTACTAGCCAATATTTTTATAGAAAATAATTTTTAAGGCTATTTCAAAACATTCCAGCTTTTGCATGACTATTGCTAGAGTTAAAATATATGGGGAATCATCACAACATAAACCAAGAATTATTTTGTGGAACCGACCTGAACATATTTTTTTCGTGAGGCGCCTTTTTTTGATTTACAATAATTACTGCACTTATTGCTTTGTTTCGAACGTGCGAATTTTGCTAAAATTTATTTAGGCTAAATGCGACACTTAGAAAATCAATTTATACATAAAATTAATATGTGAAACACTTATGTGTGTCAAGGACACACAAAATTTGTGTCTGTTACATAAAAAAATTTTGAATATATTTGTAACAACTATAATTTTACTTAAGTAACTACACGTCAAATTTAATTTTAAAAAATGTACAATGAATAAGTTAATACATGTTATCAATTAACAGTAAGTAAAACAGTTTTCTGCTTCCCTTCTTCTACATTTGTAATTGCAGAAAACTTTTTAAACTATTTTTTATATTAAAAATTTGTTGTGCAAGTAAAATAATTTTCAACGAATAGTTGAAGCAAAGCATATACGAAATATTATACTAGCAGGAAGTCTTTTATAAAAATTAATTTTTTTAAGTGTATGTAAGGTATTTATAGTCTATTATTTTATAGTCTTTTATAAAAATTCCATTTTTTTTAGTGTATGTAAGGTATTTCTACTGTAGTCACCTGATTGTACTTTTGCTCAAAAAGAATTCTTATTCAAACTAATTTTCTAAAAGTTATGTCAGTATTTCAGAGTTTTTTCATCTCATAAATTAGGAAAACATAAAAAATTTTCCATTTTTTGCCTAAAATGTGTATTTGTAAGCTTACCAACGAAAAACTAATAATTAAAAATAAAGCAGTACAAAGCTTTAGATTTCATGAAAGAACAGGTTTCATATGAAAAGATACTTGTAACAAATTATTGTTCATATATTTATCTACTTAATTTTAGGAAGAAAAACAAACAATTATTTGTATATAAAAAATGTATAAATATTGCCATGTGAGTGAAAATCATTGAATAGTTTCCCGAAACATTTTGCTCCCTTGATTGCTTATAATCGAAATTAGCAAATGTCAAACAACAACAGCAATAAAGCATAATTTAATAAAACCTGTCCGCGCTATGCACAAATATGTTAAAGCATAATTAATGAACATGACTAGCACTAACTAGTGTGTGTTCTTGAGTGTGTATGTGTAAGCATATTCTGCATTCTACATACATACATAGCAGCATGTTGTCACCATGAGTATTAAGCTTATCATTATGCCGGAAACTCAATAAATATCAATTAAATTTGATGCACTTTGTTGCTCATGACGTGTGTTCCTGTGTCAACATATGAGTGGATGAATATATGTGTGTGTGTGTGTTAGTGTGTTTTAAATATAATGGCTCTATTAGTTGAATAATTAATGAGTTTATTTTATTTTCATCATGCATGCATGGTTTGTTGATTTGAGAAGTTATTTCATTTATTTATTATTCAAGCTTGTTGAAAGAAATCATTTTTATAGCACCACGTATACTGCGTAAGGGTTTTAAACTCCTTTTTAAGAAAACTTTGATCATCAATTTTTGTATTTTACGTAAGAAATAATTTCTAAGAAATAAGCTCCTCCTAAAATTTAATTTAATTTGACATGAAAGTGCACTGTGACGTATGAGTGACATTAATTCAAATCAAATGCCTTAAACTCAAATTTCATCAAAACTTCTATATTCTGGAATTATTCTAGATTCAATTCCCAAAAACAATTGGAGTGCCTATGGTAAAGTTAGTTTAAATTCAACAAATTTTCATTTAAGGACTTAAATTTGGATATAATGCCATTAGACATTGACATTAGAGTGTAGCCAATTTGTATAGCTGTTTCAAATCATTGCGTGCAACTATTAATATAAATAGGTTAAATACGATGAAGTCATGTTGCTTATGATTAGTTTTATATATAATATTTTCTTTTATATAAATCTTAGAGCACAATTAACAAAATATCTAAATTTTTCATTTTATTTCAAATTTTTTTTTATTTCCTTGCTAAAATTTTGTTCAGTCACTTTTTTACAAAGTTATAAATTAGTTTTAAATAATTCTTAAGCATTTCGTTCAAGTTTTTGCGATTTATTTTAAATATTTTATTTTAAAGCAAAAATTAATACAAAATGTGCCAAGTTTTTAGTGAAATTAAAATGAACTTTAATAGGAAATATAACAGAAATGCCTTATTACGACTTTTTATAGCAAGGTGTTAGCAATCCTTGAACGAACCTATTTTGCTGTTTTTGTTTTCATTGCAAATATAAATAGATTTGTTCATCAATTCCCTAACCTTGTTGCTTCAGGTCCCCAATCATTCAAACCAAACTGATTACTTTCTCTCATTGTTTTGGCGTATTTTCGTAGCATTGCATACAAAACAACCTGATGACATCTAAAATTACTTATATATTTATTGATATACATATGTAGTTAAATCTAAGTTGATCCTTTAGTAAATGCACCATTTCTAATGTTTTATATTCTTGTTTTTACTCTCTTTCTGCTTTCAGGTAAGTCCTTGATTAAATTTATTCAGTTGAGTTTGGATGTGTAAAACTAGATTTCAATGAAACTCACGTCAAACATTTTGTATGGACGGGTTTGTAAAGAAAAAAGGCTAAAGAAAGTGGTGAGTACGACAAAATTGCAAGGTGTCAAATGTAAATTTTCAAAAGTTTTTGAAGTTTTCAAACCAATGAGGGTTTCTTAATGGAAATACTGAGTGACAGCTAAAGATTTTTGCTAATTGTTGACTTTTTATTTAAATAGCGAGAAAAAAAAATGGTTTTAGATGTAAAGAAAGATTTAAGAAAATACGGAGCTCAAATTAAATTCACACAATGCAAGAGTTTAGGAATAACAGTAAGGAAATGTTAAAAAATTAATTGGAAATGAAAGTTATTACATTAAGAGTAGGTGCAAGAACATGGTCACGAAAATAAAACTCTAATAATTAAAATTTTTTCTATAATAACAAGATTCTGATAGAAGAGAAAAAAAACCCAGGTGCGTCGTTGGACATACGGGAAAAGTAACGTTATATTATTTTAAACATAATTTTTTAGTGCATTAAAAAATAATTACCTAATCTAAAAAGCTCACAATTAAATTCATGTAAAAATTTGTTTTGTTTTATAAAAAGTTTTCGTTTGATATTTTTGGTGATGAATTTGTTGTTCTTGTCCATTTTTTTTGTTAGTTAAAACTAAATTTAATTCAAAGTTGTGTTTAATTAATGGAAGTAAATATGGGTAAATTTGAATTATTTATTTTTCCTGTAGTAAAAAATGAAAATTTTTGTTAACAAAATACATTTTTAATATGGAAAAAATATAATTCCTTAAAACACGAGTTATGTTGCTTTCCAAAGCGTCAATAGTTTTGGGTTTGTCGACATAAACAAGTCATTTAACATATCTCCAAAGAAAGTAATCTAATGGCGTCAAATCACATGTCCTTGGTGGCCAATTTTGAAAATTTGAAAAAATGAAAAAAAAAATGTTGAAGAAATGTTGTCATTCTCTAACTGATGACTGATTTGGGTAGTAAGTTTTCGCAATTAATAAACGTTGTTCAAGAGTGAGTCTACTCATGATTGCATCGTATTAAATACTGAACATAAACGTTATATGAACAAGTCATTTTTCATATAACAGCTGTCAAAACAACCCAGTTGAAAAAGGGACCACGTATTTTATCACCCTTTTTAATTTAACATAGTTCTAAGTCTATTAATGCTAATTTTTAAATTCCAATAAATTACAAACTGCAAATTAAAACGTATTTGAATATATAATTCGAAGTCTTGCATAGAAAGTTGTAAGAATTTTTCATAAGTTAGCACAGTTATTAAATAAATATTGTAGTTAATTGAAAAAGCGCCCAGGAAATGTGAAATTGCTCTTTTTGATGCTACAAAGTTAAAAAAGCTGTATGAAGAAGTATCACACGTGATTTTTCATTATAATTCTAAAGGCACTCACAAATCCTGAACAATTAATAGACTCATCTCGTTTACCTATATTTGATTATTTTCACTAATAAATCTAAATATTTTGAAGAAACCTAAATTCAGTGTCATGCATTGCATAGCTGGGTGGTTTTTTCTTCCAAGAAAATTTTTTCTGAGTAGATTTGTGTAAAAATCGTTATTTTGTTCGAGTCATCCATATTTTCAAAGGCATTTAAGCGAACGGCCAAATGCTGTAATTGCATATAGAACTGCATTAAAAATGGCTCTGCAACAACATTGGGTGAATACGACATTGCAAATTTAATTCGATATGATCAAATTAGAGAATAATTTCTATCTTTAAAACACGAAAAGGTTTCTTCTACTGAATAACTTCAAATATCGCAACATTATAAGCATACCCAGTAAAAATTTTGCAGGCAAAGAGTGGTCGAAAATGGCCTAGAAATAGTCCAAAAAGTCTAGTGGTCTAAAGTTGGGTCCAAAAACGGCCGAACAATAACCGAACAACGGCCGAACAAGGCCTAAATGAAATTATCATGGGATTAGCCGCTTACATCATATGCAATGAAAATACAGAAGGAACCAGAAAAGAGAAGCGACGAATGTTCTTGAACACGCTGAGTAAACAATTGGTGCTTGCTAATATTTAAAATCGCATGAACAACAACCATATTTTGGGACAACATTCAACTCGTTTGGCCATTGAATCTTTCTTTGGAAGGCCGTTGAATATTCCCAGAAACATGCTGCCTAACCAACAAAGCGGCCCTAGTACACTGAATTCCAGAAAAGATTGCAGAATTTGTGCCACGCAAGACGAAAAGCTGCGTAGGAAGACACGTTTTTACTGCACCAAATGCACTAATCCTGTGTGCCAACAACATTCATAAGTTTATTATACTTATTTTTCATGCATTCCACAAAATAAATAAAATTTCCAAAAACGGCCGAACAATAACCGAACAACGGCCAAACAAAGCCTAAATGAAATTATTCTGCCTATGTACGGCCGTTGTATGCTTTTAAATTTTGCGAAGCTCTTATTTAACAGCAAACGTATTCGCAATAGCAAAAGCAAGCCTCTCTCTGCGATGCCGATATTAATGTGTGGCGCAAAATAATTTTTTTGTGTTAGTTAAAAAAGCTGCCTATTTTTCTTGCAGAACAATCACCGTTCGGCCAATGCACGGCAGCTGTACGCCCATTGTATAGCTGAGCTTACTTAAAAACGGCCTTTAACCGGCCGCTGTTTAGCCAAAAGTCCGATTAAAAAAAAGTGAGGCCGAGAAAAATTTTTAAAATTACAACTTATCCGCCCTCCGTTTGGCCTCAGTTAAAAAATTTTTATTTTTACTAGGGATAGCATATCTATATTAGTCATCAAATAAATACAAAACAAACTAAAAATACAAAATTTTAGTATCGTACAAAAATAATTTTTTTTTAATAAAATGTAGGGTTTTACAATTTTAGGGTTCATGATCGAACTCAAACGGTGGCGCCATAGCTCTTAGACAGGCGCTGGTATATATAAAATTAGCAATTACAGTGTGTAGCTATAAAAAAACACATTTTTTATTAATTTTTTACATAGTATTATTAAGTTAAATGATTATTACATACTAAAGAATTTTTCATGAGGAAATAAAAAATGTATTTTGTATTTATAGTGGTTGTTAATTTTCTACAGGGCGTTGAAGTTAGCGTGTTTAAAAATATTGTTGCAATTGGCTTCTCGTCTACGGCTTTTAACAAGCGTCTGAAGTAAAAGTCTGAAAGTAAAAAGTCAAAGTGTATTCTTGACTTAAGGGTTGTAAATGAGCAAACCTACGCAAACAAAAAAAAAAAAAAAAAAAAAAAAATAAAAAAATAAAAAAATGACATGCGTTGAAAAAAATATTCAAAAACTCCCTTTTTTTGCCGAAACTTTAGCCATACAAAAAAAAAAATATAAAAGTTTTTTGGCTTTTTACCCCTTGGACAAACACATGGTTCTGGCCAGGCATATTTAATTTTTGAGCGTTAATTAAACATACTTCTAGTTTAGGTAGATACCTGTATTTCCCGGTAGCCGCCTAAAATATTGTTGGCTTTCTATTTTAAAAAACAAAATTCTAAAATATCGTTTCAACCAGGGACCGTACCGGTTATGGTTTTTATCAAAAAAATCATATGTTAACAGTTATCATTTAACTTTTATTTTTTCCGACAAAAATATTAGTTATTGTCTGCCTTTTATTTTTTCAGGCAAAAACAACTGTTAGTTTTGTCTTTTATTTTTTAGGTCAAAAATAACAGTTACTATGTGCCTTTTATTTTTTCGGTCAAAAATATGAGGCAATTAGAATTTTCTTAAAGGCCGCTTGAACGACAAAAACAGTTTAGTGCAATTTTCATTGCCTCAGCAGCGCGCACATTTTGAGCTATTACACTATTTTAGTTTTAATAGTATTTTATATAGTCAAGCGGTCTTTGAAAAAATACAAATTGCCTGATATTTTTGACCGAAAAACAAAAGTCACAAAATAACTCTTATTTTTGACTTAAAAAATAAAAGTCAAAAGTAACAGTTAATTTTGCCTGAAAAAATAAAAGGCAAAAAATAACAGTTAAATGTAACTTTTATAGTAACAGTCGAAAATTTAAAAGGCGTTTAATATTCTCGAAGATGCTACCATTACGATTATATTGGTTTATTTAAAAAAGTCCTCCGGCAACTTTTTCGTTATGCCTTTTTCATCTGAAAATTGTAAAATAACAGTTATTTTCGGTCCCTGGTTCCAACACGAAGAAAACTGAAAAAGTCCCCCTCGAACAAACACATATGCCTGGCCAGACCCCTATACAATTTGTATGAAATAAATAATTGTTATACACATTTTGGGTTATTTTTCTGCAAATACAATGCAGATTGTTGTTTCCAGGTATTTTTTTTACATTTTGGGTTGTTTTTATGCGAATTCAATGCAGATGTTTGCTTCCAGGTAGTTTTTGAGTTCATTTTTCTCTTATTTCTTTCCTTCGTTTGTGATTTTGGTTTTGAGTTCAGTTAGTTTATTATTGAATGCTGAACATACAACATCGACAGCCCGAAATATAAATTTTTTGTGCAAAAACTAAAGTGAAATTATTACTATTGTTATGGCAGAGGATTTAGAATTTGTGTACAACACGCGCTGGCGTACAGGCAGCCTTACTGACAATTTCCAACAACTACTATCATCAGCGTTACAGCGTGATTTCGCACTTCACACAGAAGCAGACGAAGAACTAGATTTATTTGAAGAAAATGCCGAAGATGACGCCTCGGACATTGAATATGAATTGAAAATTGAAGCAAATGAAATATTCAGCAGCAATGAAGAATCCGAAGAAGAAAGCAGACGGTTTTTTGCTTGGAAAAGATGGTACCAAGTGGAGTACAGCTGAACCCGCTACAGTGAGATTCCGCCAGCACAGCATCATGCGTTTCAGAGATGGATCAAAAGCAAACCTGACCACTCCGCTTGAGGTGTTCAAACTTTTCTTTTCACCGAATATTACGTTCATCATCGTAACACAAACAAATCTATATGGAGAAAAAGTTACACGCAAATGGAACGCAGAACATGCGAACTGCACAGCACGAGTATGGGTTGATATGACAAGTGTTGAGCTTGACGCTTTTATTGGGATACTATTGGCTTTTGGTGTCAGTCATAATACTATGCAGCTCTCAAGATTGATGTGGCAAACTGATGCACTTCCAATGTTCCGTGCAGCCATGTCGTATACACGATTTGTTACTTTGATGCGCTGTATTCGATTTGACGATAGTCGTTCACGCGCATTTCGTCAACAAACCGACAAAGGTGCTCCCATTCGCGACATATGGAACTTCTTTAATAACAATCTTGCCAGTAATTTTGAACCATACGAAAGTGTAACCATCGATGAGCAGCTATTTCCATACCGTGGGCGCACAAAGTTCACGCAATACATTCCATTAAAGCCCGCAAAGTATGGCATAAAAGTATGGTGGGCATGCGACGCGAAAACCAAAAATCTGTTGCAAGGAAATCTGTACACTGGTAAAGAGAGACAAACCAAGGCGAAAATATGCTCATGAGTTTGGCTAATCGATACGCCAACAGCGGCAGAACTATTATTGCTGATAACTTCTTAGCAACATTAGATGCAGCTAAACGTCTTTCGTCGATTGGACTAGCATACGTTGGCACCATTAGATCCAACAAAAGGTGTCTTCCTGTGCTTTCATCTGTGTTCGGTTTCTATGATAACCTTGTATCAGTATGCAGCTACGTTCCAAAGAAGAACAAAGCAGTAAATCTACTATCCACTGTGCACTACACCGATAAAGTTGAAGGCGTAGCAAAAAAACCAGAAGCTATATTATTTTACAATTAAACAAAGGCCGGCGTTGATACAATGGACCAAATGGTAACGCATTACTCCACAAAACGGTCAACCAGACGTTGGCCATTAGCATTTTTTTGCAAAATGATAGACGTCATGGGATTAGCCGCTTACATCATACGCAATGAAAATACAGAAGGAACCAGAAAAGAGAAGCGACGAATGTTCTTGAACACGCTGAGTAAACAATTGGTGCTTGCTAATATTTAAAATCGCATGAACAACAACCATATTTTTGGACAACATTCAACCCATTTGGCCATTGAATCTTTCTTTGGAAGGCCGTTGAATATTCCCAGCAACATGCTGCCTAACCAACAAAGCGGCCCTAGTACACTAAATTCCAGAAAAGATTGCAGAATTTGTGCCACGCAAGACGAAAAGCTGCGTAGGAAGACACGTTTTTACTGCACGAAATGCACTAATCCTGTGTGCCAACAACATTCTTAAGTTGATTATGCTTGTTTTTCATGCATTCCACAAAATTAATAAAAAATTTTTTACATTTAGGTAGCTACATATATCAACAAATAAAAAAAAAAAAAAAAAGTCTAAAGACAAAAATAATAAACGAGCATACTTAGAAATTCAAAGTTACGGTACCCTTTTTGCCATACAAATGCATAAAAACGTAAAGGGGTCTGGCCAGGCATACGTGTTTGTTCGAAGGTTTCAGAATATGTGTTTGATGGGGGGTTAAAGGTCTAGTGCTCAACAGAGTCTATAAGGATCACAATGAAGCAAGATTCATCGAAATCGATCAAGTAGAACTCCAGATATCTTAGAAGCCGATTCCAAAAACCTTAAGATTTAAATGTTCTTGAATATCACACGACAAACGAATATAATATATAATATAACTTTTTTCTATATGATATTGTTTTTAAAATTTTGTACACGTATTCTTAAGATCTTAAAGAACCATATTCTAACGAAAAAAATTGTTTTATAATTTCTTACACACTGTAATAGTACCTTAAGAAGCAATTAAATAAAAAATTAAATAGAAGTCATAAATTTTGCAAGACTTTATACTTAGAATATTATGGAATTTGGGCTAAGGAGCAGACAATAAGTTTTTGATACGACCGTCGAAGAGCAGTTCATACAACCCCAATGTTGTCATTGCAAAATCAAATAACGGCCGTAGCATCAAATTTATTGTTTGCTTCTTAGCCCAATTCCTTAATTTTCTATGTATAAAATATTACAAAATTTATGATTTCTATTTGAATTCTTATTAAATTGCACCTTAACATAATTACAAAATAAATAAATACTAGTTAGCTAATACTATACATTGAAAGTAAGAATTTTTCAATATGTACTTGCAAATGTTTTGATACACGAATTGAACAGGCTTAAAAACCACGTTCTGAAATTCAATCTAAAGTTGTTTTTACACTTCCATCAGAATATCTTAATTTTAGCGTCGATTGTTTTGATATATTTTAATCATTTTGCAATATAATATATTTATAATACTCAGCATCAGATACCTTTGCCAAAGATTTTCACACAATTCCCGCATTTAAGCATTAAAAATAAAATTAAAATAAAAAAAACAGCACACTTTCAGGCGCTTTGGTATACTCGTTTTGTAGAGTATTCGCCAACTTAAGTACGCATTGAAATGAAATCCTGCTCAATAACAATAAATGCGAAATCAGAGAAGAACACAAACCTCAAGCGTCAATAATAGCAACAGATACTATGACACCAGCTCTTTAACTATGCAAAGAACACCATCGATCGATCCTCCCCCAAACCCTAGCCAACCCCTGGTACAAATATATATTAAGTATTTGCACGCGCAATAACGATGGCAGTAAAAGTGCTTACCTTAGATTTGCAGCATATAACATTAAAGGTAATTCAGTTGGTGTCTAAATGCGATTTATTTTTGCGGTCTTTTGCTGTCTCTTCCAAACATAGCAACAGCACCATAATCTTTAAACTCCATCGTATTGAGTTTACTTAATCCATGGTTTATAGGCTGAACAAAATATAAAAAAATATATCTTCTGATTTTTGCTTATTGCTTTTCGCCAAGTTCCTTTTACTTTATTTTGTTTTTGATTTTAATAGGCCTTTTTGTAGTTGCTCGTTTCCTGCAAAATTGCTTTGGACAAAATCTTTGCTTAACTTCGATGGGAATAAAGCCAACAAGTATATAAAAGTAGTGAAAAACTCGAAAGCAGCAGAGAAGCAATAAGCTTGCTGCTCACAAAGAAGAAAGGCTGGCTACAAAATAAAATGTATCAACAGACCGTGTGGGCAAAAGGTGACGAAAGTGTGCGGAACAGCAACAGCAGCAGCAACAGCGTTAATGTAGTTTATTGCGTTGGATTTATGGAGATGATTGATTTTATCGTGCCTCAATTTGAGTACCATTTATTTGCACAACGTAGCTTAGAATAGCTTTTTGCTGTGAATATATTTTTTTTTTTTTTTGTAATATTGAGTAAGTATAAAGTTGTATTTTTAAATATAATAAAATATTTCTATAGCAAACATTGCATTTTTTTTTTAAAAATAAGAAATTGTATTAAAGTTTTGTAGGAGTAACGCATATAAATATAGCTTATAGGCGTTGGCGTTTTTTTTAGTATTGAATTTATGTTATCGTGCCTTTATTATGTGTTTTTTTTACAACTTTCATTTTTACAGCGTCGTTAGTACAAATGCTTATGTTTAAATTAATTTATTATAGAATTCTAGGCAGCAGCGACAACAGCAACGGCAACAACAACATTCTCTAAATTTTTTTCTATTTAAAAAAAATAATATAACACTGCAGCGGAAGTTGCTGTTTAAGCACAACATGCTGAAACGGAAGTCATTAAATGAACGGAAATTCGTTCTTGAATTTGCATAGTATTTGTTAAGAGCACGTTCATGGAGTTTCCTGTTGAAGACATTTTAGGTTCTAAAATAATTTTTTTCCACTTTATTCAATAAAGTCTAAAGTACTCTGGACGTACATACTTATAATATGTGTGTGTGTGTTAGTTTTGAAGCGTAGCTTCTTACATTCCTTTCGTTAATTTACTGCTATGAAAATTTGCAAAATATGACAGTTAAAAACGATAGATTTTCTTACATCTCTTAAAAAGTGTTCCTAAGCGGGCACCGCACTTCATTATTATTATATGAAGTATAAATATAATAAAAATATAAATAAAAATCATTAAGATAATAATGCCAAAAAATTTATATTGAAAAAAAAAAATTTTAAGAAAGTAATTAAAAATTAATTTAAGTTGTAGTAACGGATAACAACATCAGAAACAGGAGAGGTAAAGTTAAGAGAAATAGGTAAAGATTAAATGCTTAAATCGCTTTTCTAGTTTAATTTTCTGATAAACTATGTTTAGAATTCGTTTAGTCAAAATTAGTTTCCGAAAGTCGTTTATCACAGCTAAACGAGTTTTAACTGCTGCACACACGCTGAAATTTTACGATTATAGTGTTGTTTGCTCGCCCATTGCTTCTATATTTTTCGTTATTTTTTTAAACTAGTTAAGAAAAATATTGAGTGTGCCATCCCCAATGGTTATATTTTAAACTACAAAAGATAACCAAGGTTACCTTTGCCAATGTGTCAAAGCTATTAGGGTTAGAAATTATTTTAATGTTGCTTGGATATGAATTCCATAGTCTTATGGTACTAACGAAAAGCAATCGGCTAGAGTTTAGGTAGTTATGCATCGGAATAACAAGGTTCATGCTTCTGTTTGAACTACAAAACGTGTTTTTTCAAATAGATATCTTGGACAACAAGAGTGAATGACCTTATGTAAGAAAATGCTTATTAAAGAGTGTTATATGCTCATACTTTCGAAGACCATAAACGTAGCGTGTAGAGTTGCTATATGCAATTTGAATTTTGTGAATAGATCTCGAGTCAAGTTTGCTTTAAACGACTTCCGCATTAGAAAATATTGGCAATAACTGCTGTAAGACAAGCTTCTTTCTAGTCTCAATAGATACGAACGCCGCAGTCATCCGAAGATTTCTTAGAACATAATAAATTTTACTAACGCAGGAGTTTACATGATCTTCAGAGGACAACGACGAATTTATTTGGTAGCCGAGATTAGGTTAGGTTAGGTTAGGTATAAAGGGTTGTGCACCGTTACCGGCGCTTCCACGGCGGCCTATAGGTCCATTGCGAATCCCTTTTTTATCGTAGTACCATAATAACCATAATTATTTAGAATATTCCTCAAACCAGCCTGTGCTTTTTACGAACCTCCAGATGTCTAGCAGTGGTGTGTTCGCTAAATCTTCCAGGTCTTTGAAAAATCTGTTCCCCATGTATCGGAGTCGACGATTCTGTAGACTTGGACATTCGCATAGAAGGCGAGTTATTGTTTCTGTTTCTTCCGGATCCTTGCAGCTCCGACAAAAGTCTGGGGCTGTTATGTTCATTTTATTAGCCATTACCCCAATGGGGCAATGACCTGTTAGAAGTCCCTCAAGAATCCGGATTTCGCGTTTGGCCAAAAGCAGAAGGCTTTCGGTTTTCTTCTCATTTAGCTCCGGCCGGAGCCTTCGAGATATATTGCAGTCACATCTGGAGGTCCAGTTAGTGTTAGCATTATCTCTGGCCTTAAGGTCTATACTCCTTTTGACGACGTCTATTAGAATGTGCACATCTGTACTAGCTCTGTTTGTACTTGCGGTTACTCCACGCCTAGCCAGTTCATCCGCTGCGTCATTCCTTTCGATATTGCTATGTCCGGAGACCCAGCAGAGAGTGACGTTGTGGGGATTGCAGATACTGTCCAGTGCCAGTTTACAGTTTTGTACCGTTCGAGCCTTCGTCGTTTTACTTTTCAGCGCTTTGATGGTCGCTTGGCTATCCACAAAAATAACTACCCTTGTGGGGGTAAGATTTTTCCTATGAATGGCCTCTGCAGCTTTTTCAATAACGTATATTTCTGCTTGCGGTGGCACAATATTCTACAAGAGTGTTATGCTGCTTGCGTATGCTAATGACATAGATATCATTGGCCATAATACGCGCGAAGTCAGTGCAGCATTTTCCAGATTAGAAAGAGAGTCAAGTCGAATGGGTCTGTCAGTGAATGCAGATAAGACGAAATACTTAGTGTCAACAAACAAACAGTCCAAGCGTCTTGGAACCCACGTTACCGTTGACAATACCTCCTTCGAGGTTGTGAAGAACTTCGTCTATCTGAGATCCAGCATTAATTAGACCAACGACATCAGCATTGAGATCAAACGAAGAAAACTCTTGCCAACAGGTGTTACTTTGGGCTCAGTAGGCAATTGAGAAGCAGAGCCCTCTCTCGACGAACGAAAATCACGCTCTATAAATCGCTCATCATGCCCGTCCTACTTTACGCATCACAAACCTGGACGCTGAGCAGTTTAGATGAAAAGACTTTAGGAGCATTCGAGAGAAAGATTCTTCGTAAGATCTATGGACCAATCTGCGTCAATGGCGAGTACCGAATACGGTGGAATGATGAACTGTATGAGCTGTACGCTGACATCGACATAGTCAAGCGCATTAAAATCGAGCGGCTTCGCTGGCTTGGTCATGTTCAGCGCATGAAAGACGATGCTCCAGTGAATAAAACATTCGATTCGATACCCAGCGGCGGTCAACGCAGAAGAGGACGACCGCATCTTCGTTGGAAAGACCAAGTAGAGGACAACCTGACGAAGCTTGGAATTTCCAACTGGCGCCAGCAAGCGAAAGACAGAAATGGCTGGCGCAAATTTTTAGATGAGGCCAAGACCGACATACGGTTGTAGCGCCAACTAAGTAAGTAAGTATATTTCTGCTTGAAAAACATTACAGTAGTCGGGGAGTTTGTAGGACTCTTTGATTTGTAGCGTTTCGCAATATACACCTGATCCAGTTCCGTTTTCCATTTTGGAACCATCAGTATATAATTGGAGATTGCCATTGAATTCTATGGCCGTTTCTTCCCATTCTTGTCTGTTGTGGATGGATGTGGTGCATTCTGTGCCAAATCTCACACTGGTTATGATATAGTCGGTTGCTCTTTTTGATTCTTCGGTTCCAAAGAGATTCAGAATAAATGCATGTCTGAAAGTGTTGTTTCTCCACGCTTGTGATTCGTTGAGGTGAATCGCACTTTTGGTCGCCGAATACTTAAGAACTTCTTCTATAGGGAGAAAATTTAGCATCATTTCTAGACCCACCTGTGGTATTGATCTCATGGCTCCAGTTATTCCAATGCATGCTAGCCTTTGGACTCCTGATAGAGAGCTAAAGTAGCTCTTTTTGTGCGCTATCGTCCACCATACAAGAGAGCCGTAGGTAAGAATAGGTCTTACGATTGCTGTATACATCCAGTAGACTCTGTGTGGTCGCAGACCTCATTTCCTGCAAAAGACTCTCTGACATGCGTAAAAAGCTTATAGTGCTTTTTCCCTTCTATCTTCTGTGTTGCGTTTCCAGCTCAGCTTGTTATCAAGGATATTTCCAAGGTATTTAGCTTCCGTGGAAAGCTTCAGAGTTACTGCGTTCAGTTCCAGTAATGTGAAACTTTATATTTTCCTTCTTCTTGTGAACAGAACGAGTTCGGTCTTTGTTGGGTTTACACCAAGTCCATTCGATTCTGCCCACCGCAATAGCACACTCAATGCCCCAGTCACTAATTAGCTAACTGTTTGCAGGTATTTCCCGCATATTAGGATGGCGACGTCATCGGCATAGGTTACCACTTTTGTTCCACCAGCTTTTAGTGTAGTGAGAATTTTGTCAACCAAAATCAGTGTGTGCCTCTTGTGACCTCTTTCCTTTCCACACTCATTCCCATTTGTGAGCTTATACGTCTGCTGTTGAGCATTTTATAAATCCACTACGTTATTTTACTATTGACTCCTTTGTCTACTAGAGCATTCTTTATGAAATCTGTATTCACATTGTTGAATGCGCTTTCGATGTCGGTGGGTTCTCTCTATGACTGAAACCACCTCATGCAGTGCCGTTTCCACTGATTTACCTTTAAGGTATGCGTGTTGCACACTGCAAAGATTGGTATCGTTCAAGGATGCTCTTATATGGAGATCCATTTTTCTCTCTAGCGTTTTCATCATGAACAATGAGAGACTAATAGACCTGTAATTCTTTGGCGCTGAGTGTATCGGTTTCCCAGCTTTAGGAAGAAGACAACTCGCACTTCTCTTCAGATTTTTGGAACATATCCTGTCTTGAGACAACCGGTGAAGATTGCTATAAGAAAGGGCATGATTCTGAGAAGGGCATATTGCATCATGGCCGGCAGGACTCCATCAGGCCCTGCAGTAGAGCTTGAAGGACTCAATCAACCATTCTACATTTGAACTTGTAATAATGTTGGGGGAGTTCCTGTAAGGATTCTGGTATTGTCATGTCCAGGTTGCTGTTAGCTCCATTTTACTCCGGTTCTTTACAACCTGGGAAATGAGTTTCCATGAGTAGCAGAAGCTTTTCTTGACTGAATTCTGTCCAGGATCCGCCAGACCTCTTAATGTATCCCGGGACCGATGGGTCTTTGGATAGCGTCTTTCGAAGTCTGGCGGCTTCACTGGTATCCTCAATGGACTCGCAGAAATTTGTCCAAGATATTCGCTTAGCTATTCTTACTTCCCTTGTATAGGCATTTAACATGGATCGGTATGTTATCCAGTCTTGCTAAAGCCTACTAAACATTGCTTTCCGATGAAGTTTTCTGACCTCTGATCGGCTCTTTTTAAGGTCGCTGGTCCACTCGCAGTTGTAGCTTTGCGACCTCGAGACGTTGGGCAGAACTTCTTGAAAGCCTAGTTAATTTTTCCCGTTATGAACTCAACTACATTGTCAGTGGATGCGTCGTTTGGGAGATATTCTGTGTTTAGGTCTGCAATATTTCTGCTTATCCAGACTGAATACCTATCCCAGTTTGTTTTTAATGGGTTCCTAAATCGTTTCCTTATGTGAGGATCGTAGTCGAAGGCAAAGAGAATCCTAAAGTGGTCGGAAAACGACTCCTTTTGTGAAACTTCCCAGTTATCGACTTTAGCCTGTTCTGAATTGCTCGCTAAAGTAAGATCAATTATATCTTCCCTGACTCTATTCTGAAAAGTTGACCTATTAGCCCTATTACATAGACTAAGGTCTGTGGTAATGATAAATTCGAAAAAAGACTCACCTCTTTTGTTGATGTTCGTGCTGCCCCATTGCCGAGATAAGTAGCCTTTCTTACAAATTTTAGCTCAACGCCATTTAGGAAAATAGGTTGAACATCGAGATTCATATGTGACCTTCTCCGAAAAAAGGGACCTAGTGTGTCAAAAAACGGGTTTGGACTTAAGAGCGGATTCTGGTACCTAAAAGGGTGTAAAGAATAAGATGAAATGAGTAAGATTTCTGATAAAAATTTATTTACCCCATAAAAACGTACAAAACGAGTTAAGTATCGCGATCATAACAAACAGAGCAGCAACAATAGCAAAGGTATTCTCACACTCATTTTCACACACTAGCTCATTTTCACACACTCCTTTTCACCTTTTCTCGGAGAAGGTCACATATAAGGTGCTTGTGAAATTGGTAACACATACGATTTAAGAGGGTTCAATTCCAGCATATTAGCTTTGGCCCAATTTACCACCAAATTTAAATCTTAGTTAACTCTTGCGCATAAATCTTCAGAAAGACAAATGGGTCTGGACATATAAAACTGCAAGTCATCAGCATAAGCATGCATGGTTACATGATTGCATATACTAAAATATCATTTATGAGATAAACAGAATTGGGCCAAGAGCTGAGCCTAGCGGAACTCCACTTGTGGTAACTTTATAAGACGAGAAATTGTTTTCTACCCTTACTCTTTGAGACCTGCCATATAAATAGCATGAAACGAAGAGACGTATCAGAAAAAGCAAAGTTATGTATGAGTTTTCTATACAGAATAAAGAATGGTCCACGGTGTCAAACACTTTAGAAAAGTTTAACAGACAGAGTAAGCTGAAATGGCCCATATCATATGGCACTCTAATGTCATCCAAGATTTTTACCACAGCATAGGAACAGCTATGTCCAGGTTGGAAGCCGGTCTTCAAATTATGTATTAGGTCAAAAGAATTTATATGGTGGACAATTTGTTCAGCCATGAGTTGCCAACACCAGTGGCATTTGATGTAATTTTTTTAATACAACGTGCTATGTCCATTTCACTCACTGTGCTAAATTGAAACTCATAGGGACACATACTGAAAGGTTCATCAACATACGCAGACATAGAGGAGGCCGTTGATGTAGAATTAGTAACAAGGTAATTATTTAGGAAGTTTTGGTTAATATCACAGGGTTCGGTTTCTTTATTATATACACCGAAGTTCTTCAGATTTTTCCACAACTGTTTAGATGGTAAAATCAGATTTAGTTTTGACATAGAGTAAAAATTTTTGGAAATTCTTATAAAATTTGTAGCTTCATTCCTGGCTTTTTTATATACCTCCCAGTTCAATAAATTGGTATGCCGCTTCCACTGGCTGTAAGCTCTGTTACGTTTTTTAAGTGCTAATTTGACAGATTGAGTACACCAAGGACAGTTTTTATTAGTAATGTAACGTGTACGCAAGGGAACATGCATATCAAACAAATTATTTATGTTTTTTATGAAAAAATTAAGTTTTTCATCGACAGATTAAAAAACCAACATTCTGATCAGTTTATTTAAGATAAACTATTAAACAATGATGAAAAATCAGTCGATCTATAGTCACGATAACGAAAAATGGTCTCAGAAGCAGTCCTTGTAAAATCAATATTCAACGTGGAAAGTACATTTTGGAACTGTTTGTGTTAACAAAATACAAGTAATTATTTTTTTTAGATTCTGTAAAGAACATTTCTAGAGATGGACGATGTCGAAATTCGATTGGTAACTTGCTACTTTCAGGACTACTTTCAGTATGTTAAGCGCTCACAGAGGTCTCATTTGTTGTTGCTACTGCAGAAAGGAAAAAAAAGGAATAACGTTTTGAGAGGCCGCTCTAGAAGCCTTAAATTCGAAACAAAAACTCATTTTAGTCCTTTACAGTATCTAAGAAAAATAAATGCTATTGTTTTTTTTTTAACAGAAACAGTTTCAAAATCTACCTTACTTTTGTATATAACTAAAGTTAACCCGAAAGTGTTTAGCAACTTTCATTTACAAAACAAAAAATTATAATTAAATTAAATAACAAGTAGATTCTTTTTGGAAAAAAACCGTCAAATCTCGTTAGAGCATTTGCCAAATGGGATGCAAATTTGCAGTTCTATGTTTTCTTGAAATTGATTGATAAGCTTAATTTTCTTTTATAATAAACCATTAGTGGGTCTCCATTACAAAAGTTGCTCAACAATGCACAAAACTTCAATTCGGGAGTCGCTAAAATTGGTTCAGACCAAAAACAGTGTAGCAATCGATAGGATTTTTTAAATAATATTTAATTTTTCCCAAACATGTCGATACACGCTAGTATTCACCATTCTTGTTGTTTGAAATTTCCAATTTCCAAGCCTTTTAAAAAAAGCTTTCAAAAGTGCCTAAGAGTATGCAAAGAGTTATGTTGTGACAATTATTGGTAGTTAACTCGGCAAATACAAAAAAGCCAATGTTTAAAAAAAAACCCAAAAAGTATGCATTGAAAACGAAAAAAAAGAAGAAAGAAATTGCATAGCAATGAAATATCTTGCAATTTAAAGCCATATGTCTTTATACACTTACACAAACACACAATAATGCTGATACATGTGAAACAATTGTAGCCATTTGCAGCTTCCGCATGCAGCTATTATGTTGGCATTTCCTGCCATTTGTCTTTTTAGACTGCATGCAACAGCATAAAAAGTACAACAAAAATAAGAAAGCATGGAATGGAAAACAATAAAAACGAAACAAGAAATGGCGAAGGACACGCTTACAACTCCATAAACGCATGTACATATATTCACACACACAATCTCTCTCTCACTCTCTCACACTTTTGCAATATTTCACAATTAATTTGAGTTTAATGCCAAAGTTCAAGTGTGCAAAACGCAAAAATCACACTTTGCAAAGTTTTACTTTTCTCATTGCAATAAGCGGAAGAGACAGCATATTTAATTGTTAGCAAGGAATGTCTATCAGTGCCGTATTAACAATAGAGATTAAAATGGCAATTGTCTGTGGACACCACGCTCCTGCGGGCGCACCACAAACAGATCAAGAAGCTTGGTGTGTTCGATGCTCTACAAAATATTTTCTACTGCACTTTTGAAAAAAATTTCTCTCGCTATTAATCGCTCTAGACATATAGATAATGTGTAAATTTTTTTGTCCTTTTTGTATTTATTAGATTTAGGGAAACAGTAAGACTAAGACCAGGTTTCACAATCAATACTTAAGTTGTACTTAAGTATAAGCTCTAAAAATGCTTTTCATCAGCCATACTTAAGTTTAGCTTAAGTTTAACTTAAGTATGGAAAATGCGTGATTTAATTATACTTAAGTCATCGACAGTCAACAACTGATATATTTTGCAAAATAATTAAACTAATCCGCAAAAACTAATTGGTAAAACTGAAGTACAACTTTTGTATTGATTAAGAACTTTTAATGGCGAGAGGAATTCAGTTTTGATAAACAAATTGTAAAGGGGTCATAATAGTGCCTTTTGAAATGGTGAGAGGAATTCGGTTTTGACAGCCATAAATCCTTATGTTGAGGTTGTCAGAACTTTTTCTATTTAAGCTACTTACACCTTCGCTTTTAAGGTTATCACCAATTTCTTAATGCCGCTTGCTTAATAAAACTGTTATTTTTAAATATCTATTTCAAATCATTTGAAAAAATATTACTGTTTTGATCAAATTAATATAAACTTGCAATTGTTCATAGAACTTTACAAACTAAATTTTTTATGGAACTTTAAAAATCCCATATTATAAACGACAAACCATTAGCATTTAAAGTTACTTCTAAAAAATGCATAAAAAGAGTTTTAGACAATGGAATTGTAAAATAGTCCATGCCATGAAATAATCCATGTATTGAAAATAGAATAGGCATAATAATGATTATCAAAGTAAATACCGATTAACTTTGAAAACAGTTTTTTAATATTTGCCAACAAGAACGCTGAAAAGCCAAAACTAAAATGGAGAAATTTGTCTTTTGTGGTTTTAGTATCCTCAGTAAAAGCGTGAAAACCATATTGAGGCTATAATAGCCGAATTAGAGTTTCTCTACACGCAAGATTTAAAATGTGGTTGTAGTAACCACAATACTGAATGTATCATAACTGTAACTACAGCTCTATTTTGCAAAAGACGCTCAACAAAGTTTTTGCTTTTTTTATGATTATTGCAGATTCAATTGGGGGCTATGAGAGCTCTCATAAAGTGCTTGCAATAAACTTTCAGCTAAGGTGACTTTATTTCATATAAAATAGCTCTAGTATGGCTATTACAGCCTCATCTTTTTCATGGCAGCCGTGTACAAAATTCAATAATTCCCTTAGTGTATGATATGATATGTGGACATGAAGCTTTTAAATAATTAATTAAGCTCTCCATCGCATGCCCCACAATTACCTTATATTGGCCATGCAAATTATCGTAATGCCTTGTAAAGCATAATTTTTTTAATATTACCTCTTTTATGCTGCGCCATGCCGTTATATTCTACAAATAAAAATTTTTTTCTTACATACTTCCAAAAATTTTGCATACTTAAAATTTTATACAATGTAATCTTACGTTATATCTGTGTCGATGAGCAATAACAGCTTAAGTCTTATTTTAAAGTTTTCAGAAATCTTGCTTCAAAGTTTTCAATCGCCATATAAGTTATCTAAAAGGGTCTCTTGTTTTTGCGTCATATCTTTGGCTGGGGTCATGCTACAAGAAGTTTTAGATTTTGTGTGTTCATAATGATATATACGTGGAACACAATAATATAAATAACTTTGATCTTGAAGCTTTGATCGGTCTGTACGTGAGATGAATACATATTTTACTGCACAAACACAATATCAAGTGCGCAAAGCTGCCCGACACTGCTTTAAAGCGTTATTGTTCAAAGTTTTGAAACTCAAGAGAAAAATAAAAATATTATTCTTGATTCTACTACAATTACTTGAAGTTAGTACAGTGTTGGCACTTTTTATTATTATTATTATTATTATTATTATTAACAAAAGCATGAGTGCAGTAAGAACTAAGTTCTTTTATAGCACAACACAAGTACATTCAATATAAGTATAATAACAACTGTTTAGTGATTTTACTAAACTAAAGATACAATATATGTTTAATATCAACTTTTAAAAATTGAATTTTAAAATAATTTTTTGATGTTTGGACAGAAAATGAAAGAATGAAGAAACTTACTGCATTATTCTGTATCACGAACAAGTACACCAACGATGAGAAAGACACGAGAAGTAATACAATTTTGTATGGAAGAAAATATTGCTTCTCGTGTTTTTCTCATCGTTGGTGAGCATCTTCGTGATACAGAATAATGCAGTTAGTTGGATGAAAAATAAGTAAGAATAGCTTGCCTAAGAACACCTCTCCCTGAGACCTCCCTCAGTCCACGTGGCAGTGCATTCCACAGTCTGATGGCGTTAGTGAAAAACAAGCGCGAGGAGGTTAATGAAGTATACCTTGGAACTATAAGAACATTACTTCGTCTGGAAAAGCTAAATTGAAGTCTATCATGTAAGTAGCAAGGTATTTTTGTATAGATCAGCTTATGTAGATAAATACAGTTTTAATACCCAAATTCCCCAAAAATTTATCAAATTTTAATGAAATTTCTCCAAAATATTTTTTTCAAACTATATTTTATTTATCAAGTAAACATGTAAACATATATATTTTTTCCTACATATTTTCTATCCTATTGGATATCTATATTAACACTTTGAGGACGACAAGCAATTTGCTGTAAATTTTAATTTTTTTTTGTGGAATTGTCATCACCGATGGCATATTTCTATGCAAAAGTGAATCTGAAATTTGAAATTTTTGAAATTTTTTTTACATTAAGTATTGAAAAAATCCGCAAAAACCAATCAGGTTTTTATAAAGGTTTTGACATAATTTGAATGAGAAAATATAACCGCTCGTATGTGGGAAAAATCGTTTGTGGTTTCCATATCTATGGAAAAAATATATTTTGACTTTCTAGTTTTTTCTTTCTCTTAAAATGAAAATAAGTTCGAAAAATGGCACATGTTTAAAGCCACATTGATTTCTCATCCTTGAAGCCTAACTTTATAAAAATATCTCGAAAATTGTGCTCACACGACTTAAAAATGTAAATGGGTTGTTTTTCACCCACTCGTCGTCAAAGGGTTAAAACACTTTATTCGTTGCTTCCAAAAATGTTAAGAATTTTTAGTTTTAACGTATATTTTTGTTAAAAAATTTTAGTTATCAGCATAAATTATATATATGGAACTATATTTTTCCAATTCAATTCAAACATGTTCTTATTTGATTCAAATAGGTCTTCATAATAAATGATAAAACTGTTTTTTTATCGAGTCGGTTTCTCAAAATAGTGATATTATTTACTAAGTACTCACTAAACTGATGCATTAGAAAAAAAAAAGAATACTAATGATATTAATTTTTCTTAATTTGAAAACAAATATATCTACTTAATTTTTTACATTAAAAACACGTTTTTAATACTCTCTTAATTTCCACTTATTATCGAGATCCTTAACAGCCAAATTTGATTGAATTTATATGCTCGTTTTTGCTGACTTTTACTGCAAGGTGTGCTCTAAAATATCTCTAACCCAATAAGGACAATGATGTAATATGGCATCACTAATTCGGATTTCGCAAAACTAACGGTATCACATAAATATTAGTCAAAATTAAAATATGGTCAAAATTAGCCAAAAGTGTAAAAATTTTTTTTTCTTGATTTAAAGAGTTAACCGATAATTGCTACAAAAGAAATAATATTCAATGCATACCTTTGCTTCCGATGCAGACCGCAATCATGTTTCCTTTTTCTTGTACTGATTTTATGTTTAAACTGATTTTATCTAAAACCGTACTCAAATTACTAAATTCGTTTGCATTTGTTTCAATTTTTTTTTATAGTGACGGGGAAACGCGATCGGAAAGTTCAGTGTTCAGTTTATTTTAAAGGTATGTTTCTACCAACCAGAAAAAGATGCTGCCAAAGTTCTTTTTTGTACATATACAGTCATGTGAAAATAAATAAGGACACCTATATTTTTATATTTGAAGCTGCATGAATTATATGCATGGTGCCCCAGATATAGCATTAATTCTCTCGGCTGGTGATTCTTCTTGATAAGACGAGTATAACACTTTATGGAGTTTCTTCCCACATTGTAAAACTTTCAAGATACAGGGTGTTTTACGGTTTTGGTATGTGTTAAGCATTATTGATATAGAATCTATACTACTCACCATAAAATAAGATTTAGTATTATTGATCTAGAATCTAAACTACTCATCATAAAATAAAAAATAATATTTTGTATTTTAGAAAAAATATCAACTTTTTCATCAGTATATCAACCACTTTCGTGTTATGTGTTGTAGCGGAGCTAAAATTTTGAAATTATCCAACGAAATGTCAACAAATTTTGTATCTTTTCTTTAAGAAGACCTGTTATCATCCATAGTTAGAATTTAGAAAAAAACTGTTGACTAAGTGTATTTTAACATGAAAAACAGAGATTTTAAATTTTGACGATTACAGCTCCGCTAAAACAAAAGATACAAAATTTGTTGATATTTCGTTTGATAATATCAAAATTTTATCTCTGCTACAGCATCTATGACATCTATGACAGGAAAGTGGTTGATATATTGATGGAAAAGTTGATATTTTTTCTAATATACAAAATATTATTTTCTATTTTATGATGAGTAGTTTAGATTTTAGATCAATAATACTAAACACGTACCAAAACCGTAAAACACCCTGTATCTTGAAAGTTTTACAATGTGGAAGGAAACTCCATAAAGTTTTATACTCGCCTTATCAGAAGGAACCACCACTCGAGGGAATTAATGCTATATATTGGGCACCTTGTTGTAATTCATGCAGCTTTGCAAAAAATACAGGTGTCGCTATTTATTTTCACATGACTATATATATTCCTCAAAAACTCCTCAAAATAAAATTCCTCAAAAATTACTCACAGCAACTTTAAATTCCTCACGTTTTGAGGAATTACTCATAAAGTGGCAACACTGAGTTAGTATGGGAACAAACCTATTCTCACATGCTTAATCAAACTTTAAAAAAAAAATATATTGCATATTTTTCGGCCCAAATATATTCCGCATTATTACCCAGCTGGAAAAAGAGCCATGCTGTATATCTGCCGGCAACATGCCTCGGATGGACAGGAGGCATGCTCGCCTCCATTCCCGATTATATCGTTTTTGTTTAGGCATGTCCTAGGCTGGCATGTCTGCCAAATGAACTGCCATTGCAGCAATGCAGCATGCATCTTATAGTATGAATGCAGAAGGTATACATGTCTGCCAAATGAACTGCCTCAGCAGCAGTGCTTCATGCATCTCTTACCATTAATGCTGCATTCCTACTATGAAATGCATGCTGCATTGGTGCTACGGCTGTTCATTTGACAGACATGCCGTCCTAGGACATGCCTATAGAGAAAAGACGTAAGCGGGTACGTATGCGAGTATGTCTGCTGAATTTGCAAGCAATTTTGCCGGCAATTGAAAAACTACCATTATCCGAAGACTTGAACCTCGGCCGCGTGAGTGTAAGTGCATATGCTTACCCATTCGACCATTGCAGCTGTTAACTAATAGTACCTTAATTTGCTTTATTAAGAATAAACGTACGAGCACAGAGTAAGAAAATTAACGCATTCGCTTTGTTTTTAAAAGCAATTAAATTAAAATACAGAATGAAATCACCAAAAAAAAAACAGAACAAACTAAAAAAACCAAAACAAAACTAAAAGCCATTAAGAAAAAAAAAATTATGTCTCTGATGGGATGTGAACCCACAACTCAAGATTCATAAATACATGAATAAATACTAAAGCCCTAGCCAACTGAGCCATTCGCACTGTTGTGATTTTGTTGAAACAATAAACATAACAACAGTGATAGCAAAAGTGCTTCAACGAAAACGCAAAGTGTAGGTAGTTTACAACAATATTGAAAATATTGAAATTTTGTTCCTAAAAATTAACCGGAATATTGCATAAGCAAACATGATACTTTATTATGATATTTATATTGAAAGTTTTTAATGTGTGCTATCAAATAACTAAGTTCTTACTGATGATTTTTATTTATTTTTTTTATTTTTTTACGTTTTTAAAGATTTTAAAGGAAGTTCTTAAAATTTAAGAAAATATACCTCAGCATTAAAATTATAACCTGCTACATTCAGGCCTGCTTTGTTTTTCATCTGGGTAGATAAAATAATTTCAAACATACCTACATCGTTGACGTCTTTGTTGATGTGTTAAAGTTTGAATAATTTGTTTTTTTTTTCACTTATAAGCTCATATTTATATTCCAAGCATATTTTCAGGAGTCTTAAATTTCAAACGTCAAACTTACCACGTGCTCAAAGTAAACTTGTGCAGTTAGTTAAATTTCATGCCTCGTCTATTTTTACCTCAGCTATAATGTCTATGCTAATTTATGTCAAACATAAAACTGCAAAATTGTTCTATAATAAAATTCATGCATATTTAGCACAGAGAAGCCAAATTCTTGCTTCTGAAAATATGCTACGTCTACCAACTTCATAGTTGTTTAGTTTCTCACCTGACTTTGTCTTGCATATTCAAAAGATTGCTACGAATTTTTCAGCTCATTTAAAAATGTATAAATATAGCTACCAACGTGTTAAGAATTTGCACAGCACTCTGCCACGCTATCATATACAAATTAAAAGAAAAGTACCTGGAAGCTTCAGCTAGCTTTGACATGCTGCAGCACATAAGCAATTCGCCCAAAATTATACAGAATATATAAAAAAGCCCAGTGCTACATGTTCATGTACAATTTTCATAAACGTCTTGAGGACATGAGAGAGAAGCTGCTCAATTCTCCTCACATAAAAGCAATTTTTATAATTAAATTAATTTTTTGTCAAAGCGAAAGATTTATAAATCTATATATATATAAAACAGGATGTGTGTATGTATGTAACGTATGGACTCCAAAACGGCTGGGCTGATTTTAATGAAATCTTCAGGGAATCTTCAGAGTATTCAGGCGGGTAACATTGGGAAGTCTGATTTTTGATTTTCGGTCTGTGGGCGGAGGGGCGTGGCAAAATCCAATTTTCATATTGTACCACCAATGACATATACATATATTTATGTTTTTTGCTTTTTTTATTTTATTTTATTTTTTTTGAAAGCCGTTGTCATGGTCTTCAAAAGGAGATATCAAACTTTTAAATCGGTTATGTAGTTCCGAAGATATTTACAAAAAACCTTTTTTATAATGATCCAATATCATAATTTTAAAACTTTCGAAAAGTTGCTTTAAAAAATCCGATTTATCGGTTTATTTACAAAATATTTACATTATTCGATAACAGAAAATATTCCGTGCTTACTAAGGTGCAACATTGTACAATTAGTTAAAAATCTATACATATAAAAATGAATGTCTGTCTGTCTGTTTGTTTGTTTGTGCCTTATAGGAGGCCAAACCCTTGGTCCGATCTTCCTGAAATTTTCACAGCATATTACTATGACTCTGGAAGGAATAATAGGCTATATAAAGTTTTTATAGGACAAAGGGGCGTAGCACCGCCCATATAACCTAAAAATTAAAATAGCCATATTTTGGGCATTTTTTGACCTACGTCAATGATATTTGGTACATATGGTATTGGCATAATAAGGAATACGTATCAGGAGAAAAGTGGGTGGGACCACGCCCATTTTTAGGAAAATTAAAAATCGTAATATAGTCTTGACTACTGGACCGATCGTCATTAAATTTTCACAATTGGATATTCTTACGAAATAATAAATTCTTGACTATATAAAGTTGTGAGTGGATAAAGGGGCGTGGCCTCGCCCATATAACCCAAAATTTAAAATCGCCATATTTTGGGCACTTTTTGACCAACGGCGGCAGTATTTGCTATATATGGTATTGGCATGAATAGAAATATGTACCAGAAGAAAAGTGGGTGGAGCACGCCCCTTTGTTTGCGATATATTGGAGGCTGGACCTGTTAACCGATCTTAAATTTTCAGAGCGTGCAGCTTTGATTCAGGAATACTTATTACATGATAATATTTTTCGACCATGCACTCTTCTGCACCTACTTTTTTACTACGTTTATTAACGGCTTTACCTCAAATTTAAAATACATATTAATTTAATAGTGGGGTAACCCCATTCTCATTCTCCCACAACTGACTGCGAAACAGCTGATTGTGTAATTGCTGCTTTTTGATTGGTCTAAAAATAATAAGGGGGAGCATGAAGCAAATTACATGCGGTTCAGTGCTGAAATCTAATTGGTTTACAACAAAAAAAAGGGGAGAATCATTGCAATAATTAAATAAAAATTATATAAATAAATTTTTGTAAATATATAAATACTTTTAATTTTATTTTATAACGAGGGGTTAGCGAAGCACGAGGGGGCTCAGCTGCAGTGACACATATTCGTATAAACGCACTCTTAATTTTAAATTTGCTACCTTCTCTCTCTTTTATTAATGCATTACTCAAAACAAATTCCAACTCATATTGTTTACTAAACTAACGGAAATTTGCACTGAGTGCAAAAACCTGTTTTCGTTGTTGTTGTTTTATATAAATCATTTCAGTTTAAATATTTTACTTAAAACAAGTACATATTCGTTTAAACGCATCAACTTAATTTTCAATAGGAATGGGTATTTATTTAATTTTCAATAATTAATTGGTCCACCATTTTTATTTATAACTTCAAATATACGATTCGGCATCGACTTCACTAAATTTTCCAGCAACTGACGATCTAAATCTTCCCAAGCTTCTTTAATGGCCAACTTGAGCTCTAGCACGGTTTTGTAAAGGTGTCCTTGGGCTTTTTGTCCATAGATTTTGCGTGATATGCATCCCCAAAGATTCTCCACTGGATTCAAATCGGGACTGCATGCAGGCCATTTCATAAGTGGGATGTTGTGCTCTTCAAACCACTTTAATGCCTCTTTAGAAACGTGAATGGCAGCATTATCCTGTTGAAAAATACTGTCTTCATCCATTTTATCATCAAAAAATGAAATGAGAGCATCATCCAACAATTCCGTGTATTTTTTAGAATTCATTTTGGGCGGCACAAAGCAGATATTTGCTTTACCTCTAGATGAAAATGCCGCCCACACCATACCGCTGCCACCACCAAAGTTTCTTTTTGACATACGTACGTCATTGTTTCGCAAATCATGCCAATAACAGCTGTAAGAGTCTGGCCCATCTAAGTTAAATTTTTTCCAAAATTTTTTCCCAATTTCCCGATTTGAATAACCCTCTTTATGGTACAGGTTGATTTGGACTTTTTCTGTGTCATTGAGGTATTTTCCCTTTGGCATTTTGATAAAATCTTAAAAAAATATCATTAAGAAAATATTTTTACATTTTAATTAAACAAAACTTACCAATTGTTAATTAAATACAAGCAAATACTTATTTCTTTAAACCACTAATATATTTTCGACCTCCTTATTCAGGTGCGTTTAAAGGAATGTGCACTTGTTTTTAGTAAAATATTTAAACTGAACTGATTTATATAAAACAACAACAACGAAAACAGCTTTTTGCACTCAGTACAAATTTCCGTTAGTTTAGTGAACAATATGAGTTTGAATTTGTTTTGAATAATGCATTAATAAAAGAGAGAGAAGGTAGCAAATTTAAAATTAAGAGTGCGTTTATACGAATATGTGTCACTGTAGTGATCAGATAAAAATCAAAACTTGAAGAAAAAACAAAATAAAATTTTTTAAAATTTTCTCAACATCTACTTATAACACAACTGTCGATAATACGATAGGTTTTACTACCGAAAGGCCATGTAGTTTTCAGTTTGTTGCTGTAAAAGAGTGTGATGTTGCTCGTTGCGTTAATAATATTAAATCAAATCCAGTGGGTGAAGATGGAATAGCTATTAAATTTATAAAAATAATTTTACCTTTCATCATAAGCCCTTTGACACACATAATGAATCACTGTTTCACAAGTTCTTGCTTCCCTGATGCGTGGAAAGCTACTACAATCATTCCTATAGCTAAAAAACCCAATGCCTGTGAACCGTGTGATTTTCGTCCGGTAAGTCTTTTACCAGCTTTATCAAAAGTATGTGAGTCTCTCATGACTGTACAAATCTCCGAACACATTAGAAAATTTAACCTTATGTCACCACTTCAATCTGGTTTTTGACCTGGCCACAGCTGCTCTACAGCTAATGTGAAGATCCTAGATGACATAAGATTATCATATGATATGGCGCATATAAGCTTGCTTTGTATGTTGGACTTTTCAAAAGCATTTGACTCTGTTGACCATTTATTACTATGTGTTGTTGTAATCGGCCTTCTTAAGATTTAATTTTCTTGATTGTTTGAGCTACGGCCGTAGCAATTAAACAAAAATTCTTTTGAATTTGTTTTGTTTTTATTTTCGATATTTCGACTTAATTTTTAAGTCATCTTCAGGATCTGAAGGAAATTAACAATATTAAACAAAATTACAAACACTATTTAAAATACATTACATAAAATTATAAACTGTGTCACAGATAAGTGTTGTCAGTGACAATAATATAGCTGACTGACAACACTTATCTGTGACACAGTTTATAATTTTATGTAATGTATTTTAAATAGTGTTTGTAATTTTGTTTAATATTGTTAATTTCCTTCAGATCCTGAAGATGACTTAAAAATTAAGTCGAAATATCGAAAATAAAAACAAAACAAATTCAAAAGAATTTTTGTTTAATTGCTACGGCCGTAGCTCAAACAATCAAGAACATTTATTACTATGTCAAAAACTAGAACTTAATTTTGGGTTTTCTATTACTGCGGTCCGTCTGTTATGTAATTACTTAGTTGGAAGGTCTCAAAGAGTAAGGGTGGGAAATAGTCTGTCTGCTTTTAACTATTTATCCTGTGGAGTTCTTCAAGGCTCGGTACTTGGCCCGCTTTTATTTGCAATGTTTCTTAATGATATTTTCAGCAAATGCCGTCATGTAACCATGCATGCATATGCTGATGATCTTCAGCTGTACTTGTCCAAACCAATTGATCTTGTTGATGATTTATGTATTGAGGTAAATGAATACATGTGTAAAATAGTAGATTGGGCTAAAGCTAATATGCTTAATCTTAACCCTCTTAAATCATTTGTTCTGCCGATTTTTAAGTCTAGATACTCTTTTTCTGATATACCAGCCATTTTTCTGAATGGAGTCGACTTGAAATTTATAGGTAAAGTTAAAAATCTCGGTTACTATATTAACTCCTCACTTTCCTGTGAAGATCATATAAACTCTGTTGTTTGTAAAGTTTACTATATCCTAAGGAAACTGAGGAGAACTGCATCATTTGTGCCTGTTGAGACTAGAAGAAAGCTAGTGGTTCAACTCATAATGCCAATAATTTCCTACTCAGAAGTTGTATACAGTAAGGCTTGATTCGAGGTCAAAGCTTAAGTTACAACTTGTGTTTAATAATGCTGTTAGATGCGTTTATGGTCTTAAAAAGTTTGACCGTATAAGTCATTTGAGCAATCGAGTACTTGGTTGCAATATTTTCAATTATTTGGATGCTAGAAACTGTATTTTTTTGCATAACTTGATTTATACACAAACTCCTAATTACTTATTTAATAAGTTACAGTTTTGTAGATCGACCAGAAATATGAACCTTGTAATCCCTGTATACAATTTTTTGAATTCTAACAGACTCTTTTTTGTAAACGCTATCAGAATGTGGAATTCGCTACCTTCAAGAATCAAAAGTATCCGAAATAAGCACAACTTTAAGCATGCAATATTCCAACACTTTTCTTGATACTATATTTTTTCTTTCTTCTATTTTCTATTTTATTAATGTTATTTTCTTAATTATTTGATAAAGTTCCTTAAAGGTAATTATACATAAGTCTAAATTCAATTGAATTATAATTTATTGTTAAAATTTAAGCTTGTAACTAAATTTAGTTTCTTGAGTCAAATGCATTTGTTTGTTGATTATAACTTAAATTTAAAATTAAAAGTTAAATTTAGTCGTTGCTTACAATTTTTTTTAATTTAAAATAAGTAATTCAAAATTTTTTGTTTTTATTTATTTGTTGGTTATAACTTGTTGTTATTCTTTAATTTCTTACTGCATTTAAAAGACTTTGTCTTATATGTGAACATGATAATTAAATTAAAAAAATAAAAAATATCCTAAATTTTGTTCGAGTTGGGTCGCGAATTCAGGTCTCCGATATCTAACACATTACATATCACATTATATGAAAACTTTTATATGGAAAAATGCTAAGTCTTTTCTATTATTTTTGTATGAAAAAATTTTGCAAAAAAATTCCAAAAATTTTTTTTAAATAAACAGAAAAGTTTGTAAAAATTGCAGATTTTTAAAAAAATGCAAATGCAGGGTCTTGACCCTGCGCTCCCGAAATCTTTCTTTCATTTGTAATGATGCAAAATAAGCTGAAGTTCGTTAAGAACAGCGGTAGACAGTGGACAAGATGCCGGACTGCCACATGAGAGGACGTTGGCTCAAATCTGGAATTTGTCAGATTTTTTTTTTTATTTCAAGTTGATATTTATATTGCTTTTCTTTCTAATGTAAATTCTCAAAAAAGGCTTCTAGCAGGCTTCTTTAGAGTCGCGAGAGAGGAAGGCCTAGAAAATTTTCTCGTTTCATATAAAAAAGTTAATGGGCTGGGAAATGAGTAAGGGAAGGGCTAAAAAAATCCATATGATGGCCTGTCAGAAGCGCTTTAAAGCCCTGCTTTTGCTCACTGGGTACAGTTTTACTTTGTTTTTTTCACACTCATTTAATCTGCTCAAGTTTTGGAAATAATAACTCAAGGGTTATGCAGCACCAGATGTATTCCTTGTATTTAGTTATTATAGCTGGCAATTCAAATATTCATGCTTTGCATATTTACTGCTTTTCGTTTGCTAAAAACATTGTTTTCAAAACTTAACTAACAATATATGAACAGTTACTGAAAAACATTTAACTGTTTTTGTTGGCGCAGCGACGATATGTACCTAGTTTAGTAAAAAAATACTAAAAATTCCATTTCTAATTAAAAATTAAAGCATTTTGTACTTAAAAATTGTGTAGACAGTTTTTAAAAATTTCGTTAAAAATAGTACACATTGATTCTCCAGCATAACATTTTGAGAATGCATTAAGAATGAATGCCTCAATACGATAATATTTTCAAAGTGCCAAAAAAAAAAATAGTGGTGCAGACCTTGAAAAATGGTAATGAAATTTTTAGTGGTCAAAAAATTTAAAATTTTTCTCAAAAGTGTTTTTAAAAAAGGACACTACAATAAAGAGTAATTCAAGATCTTTTAAATATGACCTAAATTTTTTCTTGTAGGATTAACGGTTTAGAAGATATAGTTATTTGAGTACATGTCCAAGTGACAATTTTTGTTTTTCTTTATAATTTTCCACTGTGTATAACTGCAAAAACAAAAATAAAAAATTATAAAAAAGTATGCAAATATTTTTTGTTTTTAAAGTTCTATCGGCGTGCAAAATTTTAAAAAAATCGGAATCGCTAAAATTAGTTTTTGGATAAAAGCTTCAGATTTGACATGGAATGACCGATATATAAGTTCATATAAAATAATTTAGTTAAGTTTTAGTTTTGAAATTGTTTTATTTTTTTTTTATAAAATTTTCTATTTGTTCACTCTGTGAAATTATTGATTATTAATTTTAAACTGAAAAATTGAAAATTTAAATTGAAAACTTGAAACGAAGTTGAGACAAAACTGAAATGTAGCAAAGTAGAAACAAATGTAGCAAAGTAATATAAATTAAATTAACTTTGATGAAAGAACGATAGTTTCATAAATGCCATATAAAAAATACTTTCCTTCTGAGTTTATTATAAATTCATTTCTTACAACTCGTTGATATTTTGTCCATGCTTATTACATTTAAAAAACTTTGTCTAATTAGCGTGGGCAATAATTTCTTTGTTAAAACAATAATAAATTTATATGAAATTGCAATTAAAATTTAATTTTAATACTAAAGACGAAAAACACGAAATCTATTAAAAGATTTTTAAATTCATTTGAACCCACTTTTTTTCCTTCTTCAAAGAAAAACTAAGCGTTTTCTTCTATTAAAAAGGCACTTAATTGTCTTGATTCACCCAAGCTCTAGTAATGAACTTATCACGCATCATTCGCTGCAAAAGTCAAATGTTGGTAATTTTTTCGAAACCACCCCCAGGTTTTACTGAACCACTTCAGCTTCTTAGTTACTCCAGACAAGTGTGGCAACGCTTGGCACTTAATCAAAACGCACTCATTGAAATTGCTTCTATTTTGAGTGTAAATCTGACTGTCCAAAGAGTTGTCAGTTGGCATCCCCAGCCAACGAACCAGCCTTAAGAAGCACCCTTCAATATTCAACTGCTCGGCTGTGCTGCACTTGAAACACTCTAGAACAGTCAAATGAACGTTGCTACTTCACTGGAAAATGCCACATTCAAGACGATTTCATTTAGACAAAAATATGATATAAAAAACAACAAGCAAGTAGAAAATGAAGCAACTGTTTCAGGAGGGGCGTGGTTAGCATTTAAGAAGCAGCTTTAAGGGAGTGAGAAGCTTTTGATGCAATTACCTTTACAGTTAGCAGACAGTTAGCACTTGAGCTGCTGCGACCCACGACGAGGACAACAACGTCAAACTTGCTGAGGCACGAATTCTCAGATACCTCAGGAAAGCACCCCAGTTTTTAGCAAAATAAAAGCAGAAGCACAGGTGGCATCAATAGATAGATGCAGGCAGTAGAGTTGGTTGGGTGTAAGGTGAAAGTGGGGCATAAAACATATTATTATGCATGTCTACAAACATCATATCAACGGTTAAAAGAAGAAGTAGAAAGGCAACACTTTGGGGAAAAATTCAAGTTTAACGGCTGCCCCGGCAGAATCTACTGTATAGAAGACTATAGTGAAGGGAGACAAAAAGTTAGGGTAACTTACTGCATTTCAATACAGTTTATGTTCTTTCTTCTGTGTTTGTGCTTTTTTTTATTCACTTTTATCTCTTTTGCGAGTACGGCCATTTCACAGCCTGTCTACTGCGTACTCTCACACAAACACAAACTAGCACTCCTCCTATCGCAGTCACCAAGATGTTTCGCCATTAAGTTTGTGACAGTTTAGCTGACGTGACATTATTGAAGTTTTTACTGGCACGCCTTTTTCAAAGGATGTCTGTGTAGATGAGCATCTTGCTGGTTATGAACTCAGCGGCTATAATTGTTTTTACCTTAAAATGATATGTTTGGTTGTTGCTTTTTCTTCATTTTATTTTTTTTATGTTGTCTGCAAAATATTTTGGATTCAAGAGTCTTATTCTTGATAATTTGATTGTCGTGTTTTTCTGAAGACGACAAAAAAAAAATCATTGATAGAAAGCTGTTCGCTAGCTATAGTTGCATTTAACATTTAATTTGACTGTTATATTTTTAACTCTCATAATTTTTAAAATGTTTCTTATATCTACCGTTGTGTGTTCCAACAACATCTGGTTGCTTGATTGCGTTAGTTTTTGACCAAATCATTTTCAACATTGAATTTTTAATTATGAAATTTGATTTAACAAAGCCAAATCATTATATTTTGAAACATCTAATTAAATACGCCAACATATAAAAGTTATGACTCCAGTGGTTTTTATGGTAATATTCTTTAGAAATAATGAAATCTAATATCATATTTGTTATAAGATATGCATTTCGTTCTCATTAAAATCAAGGTAATATCATCATAACTATATTAATCGTTATTTGAAATTTCATCTACTTTTTCAGTCACAATTTTTTTTTAAGATTACTGAATTCTGTATATTTTGCCGTATTTTTTTATATTCCGTAGTTTTTTCAAGCAACTTTGTGAAAGTTAACATATTCAGCTTTGGAACAACATATCGTTGCATGAATAAAATAATGTCGAATGCTGTATTTGGCACATCGCAATCAGTGTTGCCATATGTGCAGTTAAATGAGCTTGTGCCAGTTTTCTGAGAAGCTAAACAATCTTATAGCTTTTTCTTAAAAAACACATTTTTTTTTTATTTCTATTAAATTTATAAGGTTTTTGCGATAAACGCTATCACACTCAGAAAAAACACCTATCTTTTTGTGATAAAAAATTTTTCAATTTTCGATTATAGCAATTTTCTCTATTTCAAATAAAATTTCCTTCAACTAGAATAAAATTTCACATAGTCGAAGAAATATTTCTCCACTTGTGGGAAATGAAAATATTTCATGTCTCTTATAATGGACAAGTATTTTTCTCGCACTAAAAATTCTCATTTTTAGAGAAAAATTAATAGAAAATGAAAAATTTTCTTTATTGTAGAGTAACAATTCACTATGCGAAATATTTTCTTTAATAAAAACAAATTAAAAATAAAAAAAGTCTTCTTTCCTTAAAACGATATATTTATTTTATATAGAATTAAGTACGAAAAAAATTGAAAACGTGAGAGCGAGTGAAGGATGTTGTGAAAGCAAGTGTTTCATATTCTGCACATTATGACGATTGTACCTTCAATAGATTTTTTTATTTAACAGAGCTACATAAGCGATACAATACCATATTAATACTTTTACTTTGTGTAGAACTGAGTTAAAACAAAAGTTTCACAGATAAATTTTATAATGCCAATTGCAGATATATTTCACTGTTTTAGAGAAAAATGTACGCCACAAAGAAATGTGTTGTACCAATATTAAGAATATATATCTCTCTTTTGAAGAAAGTGTTCTTTTTTTGTGAGAAAATCTAAACACAATTTAAAGAAAAGATTTATTAAAATTAAATAAATATTTCTCTGTTTTCGGGAAAAATTGTTACAATAAAGAAAACGGTTGAGCCTGCTATAAAGAAATATTTTTCTGTAAAAGAGAAGGTGTTTTTATTGATGAGTAAATATTTATCTATTTCATGGAAGCTTTTTACCATTTTTAAGGAATTTTTGGGATCAAATTTAGAGAAAAGCATTCTTTAGAGCAAAGTCAAAACCATTTTTTTATTCTAAATATGATGCGTTTTTACTCATATTCCAAGAATTTTTTTCTGAGTGTAGTTTTAAAAATCAAATAAATAAAATAAATAGTTTATTCTAAATAATTTCTTATATATAACATAACCTCAAATAATAAGTGAAATCTTTACTCAATTTAAAATTATGGGTATTGTAATGTATATTTTTCAGACTTCTATTTTGATTTCTCAGATAGTTCACAACCCATCCACTTTTTTGGAAGAGACAAAAAGCACTCCTTAGAAAATTGGACGCAGAGAGTGAAATTTTAATCAAAACGCTAATATGTCTGCATAAAAAGTTGCGTTTTATGTTTACCTTTCCAACGGTATTTTGGATTATTCGATATCTTTATTCCGTGAAAAGTTAGACCCCAAACACAAAACCCGGTTCACAACCCTTAGAACCTTTTGAAAATGGTCCTTAGAAAATGAAACCTTTTGAATATGGCCTCAGTGGAGTTGAAAGCAATTCATTAATATGGATTAATTGAGAAAAAAAAAAGAAAAAGATTCTAATAAGATATATAATTGGATATAGCTGGACGTGGGGATTTCTAAAATATTGTTTAGAAAAAAAATGGCGACCATTTGAAAAAAAATCAATATTTTCACGAGGTTTTCAATAGCAAATTGCTAACAAAATAATAGTAAAAAAAGTTAAAAATAAAACATCGGTGGCGGCCGTAGCCTAGTAGGTAGAGTGCGTGGCCTCTAAGCTAAGGAACCTCGGTAGCTCGGGTTCAATTCCCAGCTCAGACATAATGTTATTTCAATTGAATTATTTTTTCTGCTCGGTCATCACCTCTCTGCAGACAATGGCAAACCTCAGAGAGTAAAAACTGCCATGTAAAGCTTCTTGAGAATATAAGCCGTTCGGAGTCGTCATTAGACTCGTAGGTCCAGTTCTCGATCAATTGTGTTCAAACATTTAATAGCACGCACAACACAATTGATAAATAAAAGCTCGGTCATAGCTCTTTCTAAGGCTGAAATGGCCAATCTATATCTATACTATTATATAAAAGGTTTCTCACGTATCTGCGACGACGCTCAACTTAAAAACTACTGAACCGATTTTAGTAATTCTTTCACTAGTATAAAGCTACATGTTTAACTTAAAATCTTGCATTCTTTGTTTTTAAAAATACTCTTAAAATTAACTAAAATTTAAATTTATAAAGTAGCCAACAAAAAACCAAACATAAAAAATCATTGATTGCTTCATTAAATTGTTAGACACACAAGCAGCATAAAGCTTTAACTCTCTTTTTCTCTGCTATAGTATTTCTCATTACTTCTATTGAGGTGTCGGGTAGCTTTTCACATTTATATTCTCCCATATTGAGTTTGAGTATGTTTAATGAGCGCTTAAAAGAGCATAGAAAACAACCCAGTGGTAAATGGACACATGACGTAACCAAGTTTTCTTAAATACAATGTAGCTGCGAGGCCTCCAACACCTGTACCCAATTCTGAATTACATTTGTTCAGGCATGGCCGCTAAGCAACTGATGACATCTACCTTACACAGTAAATTACTTTTTGCAGAATTCTTATAAGACTTTAGGTGGTGTTTTTTTGTGCTCTAATTTATACTGAAAAATTAAATAAATGTGTAGTGGACGGGCTGTCAAAAGCAAACATACCGACAGACGGATAATATGGAATGCAGGTGAATAGACGGGCATGTAAAAATGCAGACGCATAGTTAAAAAAAAAACAAATATTTTTAAACTGGAACAAAAACTGACATATGAATTTACAGCAAGGTGGAGCAAAAACTATTTGTTTTTTGCAAATTTTATTTTGCGCGGCTGCGGTAAAGTTGAGAATGAATTTAAAACTTATTATAAAGTGAGTGTGCATTAGTTAATAGGTATTGCTAAGAATGTAATGCTAGATGTAGTGTCAGGAAATTCATTAGTAAAATCTTTAATCTTAAAATTATTGGAACAATGTATAAACCAGAACTACTTATTTTAAAACATGACTTTAGATAATTATAAATTTTTTAAAAACCTTTTATTTGAATTAAACAAAACAAAATTAAACTTTTGTTTTTATGTGAAACGAAAAAAGAATTATCGGGATACAGTACATCTATATCTATACTATTATATAAAAGGAGACTCATGAAATTTGAAGCCAGACGAAATCGTGATAGGCTATTAATATTTTGCCATTCCTACTTTTCACGTCTACTTTATGCAAAAAATGCTACTTTTCAGAAGGTTTTGGTCGTACAAGACTAAAATTTGGTCATTTTATTTGTATGGTTGCTTTCAACATCTCTATTAAAAATGGGTTTCCACGCCCCTTTAACAGCCCAAAAATCAATGCAAATGCTTTATTTCAAACGGTTTTGGTCGTATAATATTGGGGGTTGGAATTAATTTTAAAGGTTTTTTTCGGTTTTTGAGCATTTATTTAGAAACAACGGTACAATGTATATTATTCAAAGTATTGTCCATCGTTAGCTACAACATTTTCCCATCTTTCTGGCAGCATATGGATTCCGCGCCGGAAGAAAGATTCGTCTTTTGAGGCAATCCACGAATCGACCCATTTTTTGGTATCCTCGTAAGAAGTGAAGCGCTGCTCAGCCAAGCCATGCGTCATCAATCTGAATAGGTGGTAGTCGGAAGGGGCTATGTCTGGGCTATAAGGCGGGTGGGGTAGCACATCCCAATTCAGCGCCTCCAACGTTTCCTTGACGGTTCTTGCAACATGTGGCCGTGCGTTGTCATGTTGAAAAACCACTTTGTCGTGTCTTTTGGCATATTCCGGCCGTTTAACCTTTAATGCTCGGCTCAATTGCATCAATTGTTGTTGATAGCGTTCCCCAGTGATGGTTTCGTTAGGTTTTAGCATTTCATGGTACACGACACCCTTCTGATCCCACCAAATACACAGCATAAGCTTGGCGCCATGAATATTCGGCTTGGCCCTCGATGTTGATGCATGGCCGAGTGGTCCCCACGATTTTTTTCGCTTAGGATTATCGTAATGGATCCACTTTTCATCGCCAGTGATAATACGATGCAAAAAACTCAGTAAGCGTGCGTTGTGATTCAACCGCTTTTTTCTTCAAATGGAAGCACAAAAGTAAACCTTCCCGTAAATTGCGTTTTGTTGGAACGAAAGTCGACATGTTCACAGAGAAAAAAATATATGTTGTTTACACTTCAGTGGAATGACACATACTGAAAAATGAAGCTTAGACAATGTGCTTTGAAATGAATATAGTCACTGGTGTGCCCGATGCGATCTATTGATAGTTACGCCATCTCCTAGAAAACCTTTAAAACTAATTCCAACCCCCAATACTACGTTTAAATTGGGCCAAATGACTCATTTGGAATCAGTCATTCAAAAGTGCTTAAATTGGTTTTTTTCGAAAGTTTCTTTCTTTCTTTTTTTTTGACAACTGTTTCTTTGTTTTGTTTTAACTGGTTGATATTGCTGATGATACACGTGTATAAAATGGTTTGTTGTTTGACGTTTTCCTTTGTTTTTAGTGTGTTTGGTGTTTTTTTACACTCCCCATTAAATGCGTTCGAAATAGTTTGTAATAATTTTTTTAAATAAGTTGAATTGCAACTGAGAGTTTATATGGGAAATGAAATGACTTCGTTTCTCATTTAGCAGAATGGGCTAAAATGAGTCATTTGACCTAATGTTAACGTAGTATAAGACTAAAATTTGATAATGCAGTTTGTAATATTTGATATTTGTTTTAACAGAAATTATTTTTTAAGCTTTAGAACATTGTAAAAAATATAATAACAATTTGAAACAATAAAATTTTTTACAAAAAATAATTTTTAATTACAAAAACTGTTTATTGAGTCTTGTGTCAAAATTAAGCAATGTTTTCAGATAAATGATATGTACTAAAGAGTGCGGAAAATGGAAATTGAAAAAAAAATGTAAAACAAAAACAACTTTTGGTCTATTTTTTGAGCAGAAACCGACTATTTTAAAGGTTTTGTGAAAACAATATAAGACATTCAATTGGTTAATGTTTTCTTATTTCTCCAAATTCACTTAGTTGACCTTTCAGACAAAATTTATTTGATGAACATCGATTTGAAAATGGCCGAGAAGTTTGCTTACAAATTAAAAAATTGAAATTTCAATCGATGCTTTTCTTATTCTAATTATAAAGAAAATGTGTTATATTTAAAAAATATGCAGTTTTCAAGATATCTTAATAATTTTGATGTCATAATAGCGAAAGTTTTCAATAAACAAGATATACATACAAAATATTTTCGAAAAATTTTTCGTTTACCGTTATTTTTATTAATTAACGATTTTTCATAAAAAACGCTTTGTACTGAGAAAATCTATAGTTTTCGAAATACAAGCAAAAGTTTGATGTCATAATAATGGAAATCTTTCAAAACTTAAGAAGAATATATTCATGTTCAGAATCTAAGTAAAAAACTACATTTTTTAATTACACATTTAAAAAATTTTTTACCAATATTTTTTATAATCCTGTTATGCAGTACATATTAAAAAATCAAAATACAGAAAAAGCCAAGCAACTTTATGTCACCATAACAATTACCTTTTAAAGAAGGTAATTTCAATTAAATAAAGTAATTTTTTTATATTTATACCATTTTTTAATTATTAAACAAACAGAAATATTTTTATATTTTGCATTTGAAAATAAAAAAAAAATACTTTAACTTAAAGATTTAAAATTTTTACATGTTATTTAATATTTTTATCGCAGGCGAGGCAGGGGGTATTTGCTAGAATATTTATATTTTGGAAGTTCGACCATATCAAAACCGATTTGTCTTTTGTTTTTTTTTAAATTTTATTAAAAAGCCTTTATCAAAGTTAAAAAACATTACATTGATAAATATTTTTGGCTAATACATATCCACAACTCATTTTACGTACTCTGTACTCGCTGTTATCAGAATCAGTACGTAAAACAAATTGTCATTATCGATTGCGCTGATTATTGTTTATGTTTGCTTCTCATATTGTTTCGATGTTCATTTTGCCGTGTCTTAAATTTTCACGGAATTCTCGCGTCACACTTAGTTTTTTTTTTAAAATGAGCAGCGGACGTTAGTTGTTTTTTTCATTCACTAAAATGCTAATAGCGTAATTTTATTGAAGTGGACACATTTTAACAAATAAAATAATATATTCTAAAATTTTAATTGCTTTGAGGTCATTTGTTGAAAAAAAATGATTTCAGTACAATCTTTTGGCTCTTGAAAATTCTGAAAGATCATGAAAATACCAAAATTTTGGCCTTGAATATATTTTCAGATCATATAAAGTCCATTTATTCCATTTATTCCAAAAATTATAACAAAATCCTCAGTGGCTTAGCGTCAGGTGTGAAAGGAATAAAGGACGAACAAACAAACAAACAAGCAAACAAACAAACAGTGTTGTCGTTTAACCGCCGTTGAAAGTTTTTTTAAATAGCACTAACTTAGCAAATTTATTACATTTTATACATTTTTGGCTTATGCGAATAAACTGTCGGAAATATGGCATTTCTCTCAATTTATGGATGTCGTATCATGAGTAAAGGTTTCGTTAAAGTAAAGATTTTCTTCTACACAAAATAACTAAACGCGCTTGAAGAAGTTTTCACTTCAAAAACTCAATTATCAACTCTACAGGCGTTGAAGTCTCGCAACTACATTGTTGGTATAAAAGATCTAATTGCTTACGTCATGTGCCTATTTACCAGGGTTCATTGAATGATATTTCTTCATTCTATTCAGGTTACCATTTTGAGAGAGTAATTAAGAAACAGCAACAACAATGCCACACAGCTCTGTTGAAGTGTTCTGAGTCACTCTCTTCTTTCTCGTGTATGCTACAGCCAGCGTTGCCAGAAAAGGGAATTTTCCCCGTTTTTCGGGAATTTTCGACCCGAAAGTGAAAACGGGAATAACACTTTTAAAAACGGGAAAAATGAGGTTGACCGCGTTTCGCTGCAGAAAATGTAATTTCGTCAAAGACTCAAAAAAATATGTTATGACTTTTTTTAACATACTATATTTTAATACATTTTTAAATAACCTGAGTCACCTTGAGTTTAATTTTAATTTTATTACTATCTGAATCAGCCTGTGATTTGCATTTCAATTCATTTGGATTGTCATCAGCTGCAAACTCAAACGTGTTTTCTGTCCAATGTTTTGTTATTTATTTGTTTGGTAAACTATGGAAAATGGGTAAGTAAAACTAAGTTTCAATAAGTAAGAGTATAGGCTATAAATTTTCCATTGATTATAGCATCACCGCAATTGCATAGCTCCTCGGATTCTGATTCGGATCGGCCACCTGCAAGCAAAAAAGAAAAGTCACAAGTGCGATATATTAAGAAGTGGGAAAGCTACCCAGATTTTAAGCCATAGCTGTGTCCAGATTCCCGTTCGTCAACTTCTACTAGCAATCAAAGTCGAGCCTATTGTAAGATATGTGCAGTAAGCCTTCTTCCTAAAAAATATGAGTTGCAAAAGCATTCAAAAACTCAAAAACATGTACAGAAATCCAAATCACTTAATGAAAGTTGCCAGCCCAAAATTACGCAGTTTACAGGAAAAACGGTTGCGCACAAAGCCAAAAACGCAGAAGTAAAATTATGCGCATTTGCAGCCGAGCATAATACTGCCCTATTAGCATTTGATCACCTGACTGGGCTTTTGAAGACAATATTCAGCGATTCAGAAACTGCATCAAACATAAGTCTGTGTCGAGCCAAAGCTACTGCTATCATAAAGAACGTTACTGGAAAACACAGCTTTGATAAGCTTTTGTCAGTTCTGAGGAGCCAGTAGTTTTCCATTATTATCGACGAATCTACGAGTGTAGATACAACAAAAAGTATGGTTGTGATTGCGCGATATGTGGATAAAAACATGTGCGTAAGAGAAGATTTTTTATCCTTAATTGAAGTACCAGAAACGACCGCAAATAACTTATCATCCAAGCTTATATCTTTTTTTGAGGATAACAATATTCCATTTGAAAAAATTTGATTGCGTTGGCAGCTGATGGAGCTAGCGTTATGGTAGGCAAACAGCATTCCGTTGCAAAATTGTTAAAAAACAAAATACCAGACTTGTTTGTTGTAAGATGTATTTGCCACACATTTCATATTGTTGCAAGCAATGCTTGTAAAAACCTTCCTGATGAAATAGAAACGGTTTGTCGTGATATTTTTACGCATTTTCACTGCAGTGCTAAGAGACAAAATATATTTAAAGAATTTCAACTTTTTTGCAACATTAAACCACACAAAATATTGTATGCAACTCAAACCAGATGGCTTTCACTTCATTCTGCAGTTAGTAGAATTGTTGAGCAATTTCCAGCATTAGTTTTATACTTTACAGGCACTTTTTTGGACGATAACGTCAACAAAATCCAATGCAATAAAATATATCGTCAGCTGGAAAAACCAACTACTATACTATATTTCAACTTTTTAAATTTTGTTTTGCCTCTCTTTACAAAACTAAACTTACAAATGCAGTCAGAAGATGTGCGCATACACTTATTTTATGAAAAAATTGAACTAACCCTGAAAACTATTCTGGATTTTTTCATGGAAAAAGAATATCTTGATGCACTTGAGACGGTTTTTGACGTTTGTTTTCAAAATGCAAATAACTTTTTGCCAATGAGCAAAATGTACATTGGTCCTTTTATAAGCGATAAGCTCAGGGATATAGCTTCTGAAATTGGAGATGATGAAGTTAATTTTTTCAAAGAAAATTGCAAAAACTTTTTGATATCTGCATGCCTTGAAATTTTAAAAAGATTTAATTTTTCGGACGAAGGCTGAGTATTTAAACTTTTCTCGTTTGTTAATCCTATCGTTTTAAAAAACAAAACGTATTTTTCATTAATTCCGTTATGTTCTTATTTTCCTCATTTATTTAAAAAACCTGAATTAATTGATCTCGACTTAGAATATAGGTCACTTAGAAAAATAGATTTATTAAATATACCAACAAAAAATGTGCAAAATTTTTGGCATAATGTTTTAAATATGAAATTTGCAAATGAAACTGAAATGTTTCCAAAAATAAAAAAAATTGATATCGTTCATTTTTTCACTCCCGCATAGCGGTGCATGCGCTGAGAGAGCTTTTTCTGCCATAAATTTAAATAAAACTAAAATAAGGAATCGGTTAGACAACCGTACCCTAAGTGGTATTTTACACACTAAAGCACTTATGAAAAATCAAAATTGCATAGAATTAGAAATTGAAAAGGAGTGTTTGCAGTTACACTCAAGTAATATGTACAATTAAAACATGTGATAATTTTTTTTAATTACATTACTAAAATTTGAATTGTTGTGTTTTCTTTTTAAAATAAACACTGAAGAAAAAATTAAATAGGGGTAATTATTTTGTAATATACTTTGAAAAAGGGGAAAAAACGGGAATATTTTAAGGAAAGAAAGGGAAAAACTTCTGAAAATGCATACATAAAACGGGAATTATCTCTACCAAAATCTGGCAACGCTGGCTACAGCAACGATGTTCAACAGAGCTGTGTTGCTATTGGTTTGCACTGTCCCATTGGGAAAAAAAGGTTTTTACATTTGCTTAGTTTTACCTTTTTTAATGACAACTTTTTTGAATAAAAATTATATTCTGCAATTGAAATCGAAAATACCTTTCCAACGATGTTAAATTTATGATAATATGCTGACTTTAACACATTTAAAATGGTATCACAATTTTTTTGTTTGCGTGATAATATATAGATTTATAGAAGAAAACTTCTACGTCAGGCTGAAAAGGCACATTTTCTCAACAAAACCCATTTTGAAGAAAATCGATCGGACGAAAACTGTCTTAGTTTTGCTGTCAACCAGGTCAAAAAAGAGATTTTGAGTAAATGGCGTCTAAAGGTTTAGAAGCGCTAAGAGCGCGCGAATAGCATGACAGCATTTGGCTCTCTTTTCGAATACTTAAAGTTCGAATATTCACTTGAAACTTGAGATACATATTCTTTGGGGTGCAAACTAATATTTTATGAAAGAAAAAAAAAAATTTGTTTTGGAAAGTCTTACACTGTTCATACCCCTTAAAAAATCGCAAACATTTTGACAAAATTAGGTAAAGTGTACCTTAACTTGTTCTAGATAACGTTTTTGCTGTTGTTGCTCCTTCGCCATTTGACACTTCGTGCCTCATACATTTATTTGATGTCTGTAACATTGCTTGTCATAGTTACCATAAAAGTTGATTTCAACTGACATACGTCGTAAATTTTGTATTTATAGCAACTTGTTTCCAATTTTCATATATATATATATTTTTTTTGCTTGTCTTTTTTTAATGGCTCCCTGCTTTTATATTGCTTTTAAAATGCATTTCTCTTCTTTCGTGTATCCTTCGAGGATTGCTCTTTGATTGAATTACTTTTTCACTTTGAGTTTTTACTACCTCTTACGAAATAAGCAGATTCATTATATTCTGAAGCATTCCCAAGAAAGAGTTAATGCGATTAAATTTCAATTTAATGTTTATTAAGTGAGCTACACGTTTGCAATAAAGGTCATAGATGATAGATTAAAGGAGTCATATTATATATAAATAGATCTACAATGAATGTCAGAAGTTAGCAATGGTAATAAATTTAATTTGAAATGCAAGTAATAATAAAAACAAATCTATGAGCAAAGTTTTCTAAGAACACTTAAGTTTTTTTTTTGTTTTTAAATTGCAGCTTATGCTTTAAGAATTTAATTATTGTTTCTTTTGTGATTTTTGTAAAAGCATATAAATAGTTTTTTACGGTATTGTTAACTTACCGCAAGGTTCACATATCTTTTGCATTCAATGAATTTCATGTTACTTATTGAAGGTAATTATAGATAAAGAGAAATTGTTTCGATGTTGTGAGTGATTAAAGCAAATGTCAACAACATATATTTAATTACATACCAAAAACTCTTTTTCATTATTTGGTTTAACACTCAAATGTCCCTAGAAAAAATCACACTAGTTATCCTTGGGGTCAAAAACTACCCCAGGCAAATTTTATTTATTTATATTACTAAAATGAAAAAAGTAAGTTTAGTTATTTGATATGGTTTCGGCAAAAAGTTATTTTAACTTTCATTGTTTGATCATGTTGTTTGCACACTGGCACGTTGCAAGTAAAGCAGAAAGCAAAAGTCTCTCGGTCAATATTTGGAGAGCATATACCACAGTGCTTCCGTTCAAACAGTTTTCTTTTGTTATTTAGTGGAGTCGACAATTCTGCAGCTGCATAACTTCGAATATTTTGTACTAAAGCGGCGCTTATGTGTGCTGTTTTGCTTCCAGGTAGCATTTACTTCGATCCACATAGCAAAAGCGTTGAAAGCTGACAAGTCCATTATATTTTCGAACACTGCCACAGGCCAACGATTAGTCTTACATGAGGCTTACATTACGTTACATGAGTAGTTTTGCACCATTTGATCAATTCTGTCAACACCGTATTTAGTGAAGTTGTAATATTTGATCATTTCAGGAAGCTTCCCTTTGAGATCTTCACACATTTTTTTTTGTGCTTAGCAGTGATACTAATTTGTACTTTTTAGGTACATGCTGCACAATTGATATATTTTCTGTGAAAAAGAATTGACTGGTAAACACAGGGAGCTTACAAAGTTAGTTTGCTGATATTTCTGGCAGAAATGGCTTATTTTTACGAAGTGTTCCGACAAGAGTTACATTTTTGTTAAGAAGTTCCAACGCCAGGTCCTGTGATGTAAACAAATTATCTGGTGTTATATTTCGTCCTGGATAATGTGAAACCAAGTCTATAACAACGAGTTTTCTTTGATTTTTTTCTGAAGCAGCATTTCTGTTTTCTTTTCCCAGATAAATTCGAAAATACAAACAAAACCCAGTTTCAGCATTCAGCTTTGATGCCATACTTTCCCGGTTTGCTGGGATTGTATACCTTGTAGTGGCATCTTCCACGGAGTGTGATGAGTTGCTCGTCAACTGCGACATTTTCGTGAGGACCATGCTTTTATTATTATAGGTTATCCATTCATTTGACAACACCGGTAAATATGTAAACAAAAATATATTCTCTCTCAAATATAAATGACAACCAGGGTTTTGTGGTCTTCACTGAAAAAAAAATTATGTTTCAGTGTTTCGTTATGTGTATTTGTTTTAAAAAAGTAGTTATTCTATATATTGCGGTTATCAGAAGAAAAAATTAGGGCACGATTACAGTAACTGAGGCGCCACGATTTGAAAATGGGTTTTTGTTCAGAACAAATACAAATGTTTGGTCGAACAAGAAATCGATATCTCAACTAGTTATCGAGTTATAGCTCTGCAGTGTAACCAACTAGTTTTAAACCAGTCTGCATACTAGTTGAAAACTGAGCAGTACTAGTTCAAGATCGTCTTTTTTTCATATACCCAACTAGTATTTTTAACATGGCGATGTCATAGGAAATATCAAATGTCTTATTCTGAACAGATGCAAACTAGTTTGTAGTATATATAATTATAATTAGTTATATTCTAGTTTGTTGTAAATAGTTGTAAGCAAATAATATATTGCTTAATTTTAACTAGTTTCTAGTTCAACCTTTCCTGAGTGGTTGGAAAATAGTCATGTTTTAATTAGTTTGCAACTAGTTATAACAAACCAATGAATTAACCAGTTCTTTATTCGTATTCGTCAATTTATCTTCTGAACTTTGAGCTTCTACTAAAGCGACAATTAAAAAAATTGCAAGTAAAATTTATTTCATATAAAAGTAAACTTTCTAAAGTTCCTAAAGCACAGTTGATTTTAACAATATGTAATATAGATTGATTTTTTTTTTTTAGACTAAACCAACGCTCAGGTGATGTCCCCTATAAATGCGTAAGCATTGTGTTGATTCGGAAGATGGGTGATAGTTAGTTGGAGGGTGGATAGATGGAGTAGTGTTGGTGAATATTTGTTTTAAATTTGCACAGCTCAAAACTGCCGGGAAACACGCTCGCGGGGAGACTATTCCACAACTTAACCGTGCGACTAAAGAACGAATTATCACGGTAATGCGAGGTTCTATTGGACATCGACGCAATGGTAAAGGGGTGGGCTTGGACAGCTGCCCGAGTGGACCTGGGAAACACACGAGCTGGTGGCGTCAGGTCATGTATCTCCCTAAAACACTTCCCATGGTAATACCTATACAGAAGGCTTGGGCAACCAACATTGCGGCGATGCCCAAGAGAGTTGAGAGAGGATGAAATACTTTCATCCCTTTTGCACGACGTTGAATTCGATCCAGAAGCTCCAAATAAGATCTTGAAGCCCCTGCCCAATTGTGCGAATTGTACTCCATTTTCGTTCTAATATATGAGGTGTAAATCATGCGAAGATCAGCTGAGGTGAAATATTTTTTGCACCGTTTTAAAAAACCTAGGCACTTGCACGCTTCTTTGGACACATCGAAAATATGATCATTCCAACGAAGATCACACTTGATCGATATGCCAAGAACGACAAGAGAGGCTGATTCCACAAGATCCACACCATTCATATTGAGGGGTACTAAGGGGAAATCCATCCGCTTGTGGGTTAACATACAGCACTGGGTCTTGCTCGCATTGAACTCTACTCTATTAGCAAGACCCCACTCGGAGATTTTTTGTAGATCATTTAGGAGTGTGCCATTCATATTTTGCCTTTTTCTATCAATCTCCATAGAGCTTGGGCAATATGAATGACAAATGCTGCTGTCGTCCGCAAATGAATATATTGGGTTATGCGTCAACGACAGAAGGTCGTTGATAAAAACCAGAAACAAAGTTGGTGATAGAACTGAACCCTGCAGTACGCCTGCGTCAATGGCGTACTCCTCGGACGAAATACCATCAACTACGACTCAAATCGTTCTATCCTTGAGGAAACACGTGATCCATCGAGCAAAGTTACCATCAAAACCATATGCAACAAGTTTTGACACGAGCGCTTTATGCCACACTCGGTCGAACGCTTTAGAAATATCAAAAGCAACAACCCTGCTCTCGCCAAAAAAGTGAACGCATTTATTCCATTCTTCGGTTAAGAACGCCAGAAGGTCACCAGTAGAGCGAGCCCTACGGAAACCATATTGACGGTCTCTGAGCTGTTGGTTGCGCTCCAGATAGTTCACAACGTTGAAGTTTATTACGCTCTCCATAACTTTAGAAAGCGTAGAGCATATCGCAATGAGTCGTTAGTTTGCAGGGTTCGTGGCATCACCCTTTTTAGGTACCGGCTGGACATTTGCCACCTTCCAACAAGATGGAAATACTCCTGTTCTGTAGGAGATGTTGAAAAGGTTGCGCAAAGGCCGAACTAGCGAAGAAGCACACATTTTAAGCACAATTGGGGGTATGCCATCAGGACCAGAGGCTTTGTTAACGTTGAGATTTGTAAGGACCCTTTTAACTGCTCTCGTTCAAAGTATATCTCCTGCATTGCAGAAGATCCACCCCCAACAAAGGGCAGTGGCTGATTGCTATCCGAGAGAGTGGAATTTTGTGCACACAATCCAGCCAATAGGTTCGCTTTATCAGCCGAGTCAGTGAAGATTTGGTCATCTTTTAAAAGAGTTGGAATCGATGACGATGTCTGGTTCTTAACTCTTTTAACAAATGACCAACAATTTTTGCTCCCTTTGGCGCAGAGAAGAACCTGTTCTGGAATGCGAGCTTCGTGCAGAAACTTTTCGCGTTTTAAAATTGCATTACAGTGATTCCTTTTGGCTAGTTTTACAACTGGTTTATTGTGAGTTGACATAAACTAGTTGAATTTAAACTATTTTTGTAACTAGTAAGTCATGACAAAATATAAACTAGTTTGATTTAACTAGTGTAAGGACTAATCAGTTTTGCTGCTGATTAGTCTTACACTAAAGGGAGATTTTTAAAATTTTTTGCTGGGTACAATATCTGTTCAATAATATATATATATATATCTTTACCATTATCTAATAAATATATAATATTGACATGCCATTTGAAAGATTTTTAGAATACACAGCGCAACACATATTTTCGGGGGTGAATTAAACCAATCTCAAACGATAGTATTTGACATCAATAACAAAAGCCCAAGTCACTTTTTGCTCTATTACGTCACACATTTTTTTACAGTGGTTTTAAATTTGACTTTTTTTGACAAAAGTGGAATAAAACAATGTGAAAAATTATGTGTTAAACTTAATTCAGGGTGGTTCTTGTCTTGGGAAGCCCAATTTAATATATTCCGGGAATATTTTTTCGGAAAACTTTAGCCCCCTAGCTCCTTACAGTATGGGTCAATTTGACCCTTTTTTTTGGAAAAGACCCCATAAGTCAACTTTGGAGGGAGGTCAAAGGTTAAAACCTTTCAAAAAATAATCTCCAGAAAGTTTCACTAGGGGTCACCCAAGACAAGTTACCTCTACGAGTTAAAAGTTTCACATAAAAAAACGGACCGAAAAGATAATACTTACATTTATTTTTAAGCAACTTTTGCATCGTGCGATAAAAATATCTGCATTTAGTAGTAAATTTGTAATAGTACGAGATTCGGCTGCAAGTTTACTACGTTCATCGAGTTTTTGATCGAAATCAAATTTTTATGTATAATTTTATATAGAAGAATTCATTTTGTATAGGTTGCCAATCAAAATGTGGCCGCTAGTATTTTTAATTTAAATAATACCAACTGATTTTTCGGACGAAATTGCACTCATCTGTTTTTCAAAAAAAAAAAAAAATATATACCAATACACAGCTACATATGAATAGAACTTAAAAAATTAGGGTTGCCTTAGCGCAATTGGCCGCAACCTCCAGGCAGCCCGGTGTAAACAGGTATGGTTTCGGGACATTTATACGTTCATAACATGTTTGGATTAATCATATATCAAATTAAAGCATTATCGTCATTATCAGAAATATTGTTCGTGGAACTACATAGCACACTCCTAACTTACATTGGCGTTGAGTCTCCTAAGAACCATTTTGGTTTTAGAAAACCATCTAGAATCCAGTCATTATTTTCCGAGCTTAACCTAATACAATTCGGCTCAGTTACATTGAATTAACAAAGATTGTCCGCAACTATTTTTCTTTTAAAGATTTCCAGCACGGTAGAATCGAATTAGTCGAATCGAAGCCTTTAATTTTTTTATGAATTTTTCATTGTTTGTTTTTGTAGCATTCCTGAAAGTCTTCAGCGTGTACTTTACCTTCACCAAATTCCGACAGTAAGGTTTTATACTGGGAAAATAAATCAGTAAGTTACATAACGCGATTATTATCGATAATTTCCGCGTTTATTATTTCTGAAATAACATTGAATGCTAACTAATGCTGTCTATTTGTATGCCAATATCTCGGCTCTGGACGTTCCCCTTTTGTCGTTTGAAAGACATCTGATATGATGTAAAACAGTTCAAATGATAAGCAACAGATTGATGGCCTTCTAGTTTTGCAAGTAGTTTCAAGTCATTGGAGATTTGTAATCCTGTAAATTACAAGAAATACAGCATTAAAGCTAAATGCTCCATTTTCATTCAACAATATAATAACAACGAAGTTTTCTTCGTATTAACAATCTCATGCCCGAATTATAATGGGTGAAGCTACACATTTTTTAAGTCAGATATGAATATGTCTTTACTCAAATATAAACTGAAAAAAATTTCATAGTCCTTGGTACCCGGATTCTTTAGTTACAGGAATTTGGGCAACGTTGGGCAGTTATTGGATAAACTAAACACTCTTCTCTGGTTTTTTTTTATATAGCTCTCTCATTTTTCCTCCTGAAACGCTCCTGACCTTTATTTCGACCATATTACTCTACGGAGAACAGCTACTTAATGGACACGTGCAAAGCTTTCAATACAACACATAGCTGTAAGCTTGCACTGCACAACACATAAGGCTATATCATGCATAAACCATTGGTAAAAAACATGAAAACTACGAAACTTAGAACCCTATAAGTACAATGTTGCCTATAGGCATGAACATTGGGCATGAAAGGGTGGCGATACATAATTTATAAAGTAACTAAAAAATCCATTAATCTAAAGTTCAAATAAAAATTTAACTTACGGTTTGAGTTTTACAAAAATTTTCATATTCCCGCTTATCTGTCTGTTTTAAAACTGTATTTTTTTAAACATTTCGTATGATATCCAAAAACGTCTAAAGACTTCATTGTTAAAATGTCGTGGTGCTTGTATTTTTTTCCGACGAAATAATAACATAATTCACACTTTTTAATAATAAATGATTAAACTTTAGGACATTATTTGCATTATGACACAGAAAACACTACATTTTTGTAATTTAAGCTTCTCTTCACGCAGAAAAAAATGTATTTGACACAAAATAATAGCGAAGGATACTATTGTGTTTAAAAACTTGTTTATATATATATACATAATTTGTCGTTGGACAATATTGACTTGTCGTTGGAGTAATTGGTTGAAGGCACATCTGCAAGAATTGTTGGAGTATGTGCAGTCATGGATGACGTGGATGTGGTTGTCGTAAAATGAGACGATGAGGATGAACTCTGAAAATTTTCTGCATCCACGTTCAGGATCCACGTTGAACTATTCATAGTTTTATTCTGTTCAAAAAACATAGTGCACCACTCGCTGTTTAAGATTGTTGCCACTAAACTCTTTAGTGAACATATTTTTAACTCTTTCTTCAGGCTTAGATAAGTTTTCGATACGTATGCTAGGGAGTCCGTCAACATGTGTATAATTCTCTTCGCTTCGTATTCTTTCTTCATCAAAGCGAGTGGTATCAAATTCATTAACGTAGTATTCGCATGAAGAAGAAAGTCCGGGGTCCATAGCACCAACAGTAATGAGAGCATCGATATCAGACTGGAATTCTCCTGCAAAGTACTGGCTTTCTTGATTTCCATTTCCACATCGATCACTTGCTTTGAAGATTCCAAAAGGGGTATCTTCCTTTTCCTGGTTTTCTTCTTCTCCTTGGTAACGGCACACTTCACTGCTTGAGTGCTGACTGTCATCATTGGTGCTGAATCGCTTAAAGAAATCCGCTGTGCATTCGAAATTTCTTCGTTTTCCGATAATATTTGTGAATCGTCGTTCACAATTGGATCGCGAATCGTCACTTTCTTGGAAGACATTTTCTGGCAAATAATTATATGAACACTTGGACGAATTTGAGTTTTTATAACTTTTAAAACTTGCTCTACTGTTACAAGTTTTAATTGCACTCTATTCTTAATTAAAATAAGTTTACTTTGAAATTTCCAAGACACGGTTTTTTTTAAAGGAATATTCCGCCAAAAGTTCATTTAACAAAAAAGTTTTAAAAAGTTACGAAAGTATTTCATGTTTTTAATATTCAAATTTACTAGCGTCACTTTGTACTTTCGAATATTTGTTGTTCTTTATTTATTGCAGGCAGTGTTGTTGTTTTGTTATTTTGCCTTTAGTGACGTTTTTGATGATAATCATCATTAAAACTACGACTGAAATAATTTCCATTATAGCTATAAATAAGTTGGGAATAAACAGAGAAAAAAAAACCAACAAGAAAAACGAAAGAACAGCAACTATGAAGAGTAAAGGACTTACGCACACAAACTTGTGTGAATACATAAACACACTCAAATTTAGTTAGACTTGTATGTGAATTCGTGCTTCCACAATGACTACAACGCCGACTGCAGGCGGCAGTTTTAAGTGGCTTTAACCTAGTTCGTCAATGGCGTGGCGTGCATTGCATTTGCATTTTTTAAGTTTTTGAAGTTTTTTTTTTAGGCCAGGTAAGTTTGTTGTTGGCGTTTGAAACACGTTGCTTTAAAACACTGGAAAAAAAAATACGAGGCAAGACCAACACCGCTTTGAACATGAAAGCAATTTCCGGTTAAAGCGACAATAAGTAAACTTTTGAATCAAAGTTAAGCCAGCCTATAATTATGCAACGCCTTTGATGAAATAAGCCAAACTTGCGGGAGACAAAATTTACAGTAAAATTTTTTTGAAACTTTAAGAAAGCCTGAAAATGAAGGAATTAATCGATATAGAAACTTTACAACAATATTGACAAACTTAATTTATTAAATTTTTGACCTTTTTTATATTAGATTATTGGTAGTTAAACGAGCTATAGGTCAGATTTTTTTCTTAATTTATTTAATATAAATTTAAATTCCAATATTTCGTTTTTCGTTGAAAAACATCATCAGGGAAAACACTAAAAAATATACAATAATTACAAAATACAATATAATCACATAACATAATATTTAAAATACATGAACTTACAAAAATTAAATAAATATACTGAATTTCCATTGATTTTTTTAAAAAAACATTTGAGAAACGATATGACAAAAAACATAAGAACATCTAGCCTGAATAAACAACACTTGACGACGGACTTTGATGACTAATTATTGTTAGTTTTGTCTTCTAATGTTTTGTTTATTTGTTTGCTCTTTATTTATTAGGTGTCTGTAGATGTGAGCGCAATTGTCCGTGTCAGTCTTAAAATTCAATCTCAATTGTTTAGGGACGTTAATAATGTGTAGCATTTCAAGCATGTATCGTCTCCTATAATTTTTCTCTTGTTGCAGAACTTTTGTTTTGTCAAAATCAGGAGCGTGTCCAGACTTCGTACAATGGGCTGCTAATGCTGTTTTTTGTTCTAAAGGTTTGTCCAGTGCTTTAAAGTCTGACTTATGTCCTGCTATTCTCGTCCGTAATTTAGTTTTTGTTGTTCCAACATATACCTTTTCGCATAAATTGGATCCGTCACCTTTGCACGGAATTTGATATATCAAATTCGATTTGTCCTGCTTGTCAAGTTTACATTTAGTGTTCGTGTAAAGTGTTTGTAAAGTGTTTGATGTTTTAAAAGCTATTCTAAACTGGTCCTTATTAAAAATGTTGGACATTTTAAACTTCTCTGAAAAACCGGGAATATATGTCATGCTTTTATAAGTTTTAGGGGGGTCGTTTGTCGTCACTTTTTCGTTTACTGTTCTTTCTTTATGTTTTACAATTTTTTTAATTAAATATTCCGGAAAGCAGTTTTTCTTTAAAATATCTTTAATTTTAATCGCATTGTCCTTATGGAATTTTTTGTCACTTATTTCGAAAACCCGGTTTGTAAAATTTTTAGCTGTATTAATTATTATATTTTTTGGATGTTTTGAGTGAAAATTAATTATTCGTCCTGTTGCCGTTGGTTTTTGATACCAATTTATTTCTATTTTATTGTTTTTCCTCATAAGTAATGTGTCAAGATATGGTAGTTTATTGTCAGTTTCCTTTTCTAAAGTGAACTTTATTCTCCTATGGTATGAATTTAGTGCGTTTAAAGTGTTTTGGATTTGGTCATATCTAACTATCGCAAAAAGGTCGTCTACATATTTGGTAACTAATTTTGGTTTCACTGGGAGATCGTCTAAACATTTATCTAAAAGGTCTTCCATTACTACGTCCGCTACTATTGGTGATGCAGGTGATCCCATGGCCGTGCCTCGTAGTTGTAAATAAATTTTGTTGTCATATTTTAAATATCTAGCGTCTTTTATACAAAGTAATAAAATGTCAGAAAATTGTTTTTTGGTCATATTTGTGTATTTTTCTATTATTTTCCATTTTCTTTCTATTGTTTTTATAGCGAAGTCAACTGGGATACTAGGGAAAAGTGATACAACGTCGAATGATATTAGTCTCTCATCGTCTGAAATGTATATGTTATTAAGTTTGTTCTTTAGGTCCAGTGCGTCTTTTATGTTGTACTTAGATGTTACCGTTAACATATTCAATATTTTCACTAAATATTTGCTGAGTTCGTGTGTTGGAGAGTTGATGGACGAGCAAATTGGTCTCAATGGCATGTTCGGTTTGTGCAGCTTTGGTAGTCCATATATTCTTGGTGCTGTTGCAGTAGTTGTTGTCATCTTTAATTTTTCATAGTCCGAGATCAAATTATTTTTGAATAGAATGTCGACTAAATTGTTATTTTTCTGTTGCAAAGCCGTTGTTGGGTCCCTTTTAACTTCCTTGTATGTTGCAATGTCTCTTAATAAAATTCTAATTTTCTTGTCGTAATCCACTTTTTTCATCGCTACAGTTTTGTTTCCCTTGTCTGCATTCACAATTATAATGTCTTTATTTTCTTTGAGGAATCGTCTAGTTTTGCCCACTGTATCTAAGATCAGCTTGTCTCTTGTGTCCAAATGTATGCGTGTTACATGGTTTTCCATCAGTGTAGTCAGTTTTACTCTCGCCGTTTCTTGTGATTCTTTGTCTTTGTTGGTTTGTACGAAATCTTCACCTTCCTCAATGCATGTTAGTGTTGGAAAGTTTTGTTTCGTTGTGGGAAGAGCGTATTTTGGTCCCAGAGAAAGAAGCCATTGTGTCTCTTTTGGTATGTCTGTATTTGTTGTGTTGATAAACCACTCCGTTTCGTTTTCGTTGATATTGAGTTCCGAAATATTGGAATTTAAATTTATATTAAATAAATTAAGAAAAAAATCTGACCTATAGCTCGTTTAACTACCAATAATCTAATATTGACAAACCTTATAATTCTTAGTTTGACGTACAAATTGACGATTGATTTCATATTTGTAATCATATTTATTGTGGGCTTAAAAGGTTTACTCTACAGGTAGATAATTGTTCAAACTTAATGAAATGCAAAGTGGTTTGCAAGTTGTTCTAATTTATTGACAAATAAATTTATAGCTATTTCTATTTTTTACTTTGTTTTTGTTGCTGTGTCTGTGTCTGCTTGTGTGTGTGTGGGTGTGTATCATTTTCGCCCTACCTTTACATGCAAAATACCGACTAACGAATATGAGTTCGTTTTGAGGTCGAAAATTTTATTTGAATCGATTTTTGGGCTGTTCAATTATAAGTTAGAATTAAAATGCGAATTATTTTTAGATGACTTCAATTATTTTAATCGGCAGTCATTAGCGATGACAAGGCTATTTTTACTATTGTGACGTTGTTGTTGTTATTGTTATTGTGTAGTGTTTTTTTGTATTCGGTGTAGGTGTGGATTTTTGCTGGAAGTTTGTTTAGGTCGTTAGCGCATCTGATAGAATTTTTTGTAATTTTTTACTTCGAAATCTGTCATTAGGCTATTTTTATGGACAAGAAAAAATTAATGATTGAGGCTTGACAAAAATTTAATAAATAAAAAATGCGCTCACTATATATCATCACGTTTTTGAATTTGTAATTGAAAATAATAAGGATTTGGTAAGTCTAGAGATTCGCTTAACATGTGTTAATCTCAGCATTTTTTTTTTGATTTGTGGCAGTGACTTTACGGAGTGTAATAACCCTTCGTAGAACTCTTAATTTTTTTGATATATATGTATTTAATTTTAAAAAAATTTCAAAGCAATTTTTTTTTGGAAAACTGAATTTTGCTAAAATTAATACGTATTTTTAATAAGCTTCACAGTTGAATTTTTTTCATAATTACATTACTACTTCAATTGGACCAATTTTGTTACTTCTTAACAACATGTTAAACATTTTATATGTATCGTGTCAACTTTCAACTTGTTGTAAGCTTTAACTAAAACGTGTTCAATATTCAGTTTTATTTTGATTTGGAGGTTTATTTAAATTGCATGGAAACAAGCGCGTCGGAAGCGGATTTCATCTGGGGGGGCAGTACAAATGGGGGGGCAGTACAAATGGTGGTGCAAAAAAAGTTCACCAAAATTTCTTCACATGAAACATGAAGAAGAGAGAAAGAAGAGGAAAATATATAATACAAAAATATTATCGTTGTAAAAAAACTGATATTTTGAATAACTTTTCCTTTTAAATTGTTTATCTAGCTAAAAAAGTGCGGGGGCAACTGCCCCCCTTGCCCCCCCGCTTCCGACGCCAATGCATGAAAAGTTTCATGTATTTCATACTGTAAAATACAAAATTAAAAGTATTTGCCCATCAACTGTGTGGAATTGAAACTTTGAAGAAAAAACATGTTTTTTTTTGGTAACTTCACGTTCTGATTGTAATTTTTAAACTTTTAAATCACATCAAAGGACAGACAATTTTTATACAAAAATGAGTTTCATTACGATTGATAATACTGGTGTACAAATTTCGAAAAGTCGTTCTTACAATGAATGCAGCTATCCATTTCTAATGTAAAATGAGTCGGTGTTTCCGAAAATTTCATTACTTTTTTATCACATATAGTGCCCACTTTAGCTTTTTTATAAAATGGGCAATTCCACAGTCCCGGGCGTTACATTCGTACGACTTCAAACACAGATATTATTGCAATTACAATAGCTACCGCATATTTTGCTATCGAAAACAATATCATTTTAGCTGGTCTATCGATACATAAAAAAAAAAAAATCAAATCCATGGTCTTTTCTTGTGGTTATTTCAAAAATATGGCAAGGATGGGCGTTACGAGCACAAGAAAAGAATTCCTGCAATGCTCTCGAAAATTGCAAAGTTTAGCCAAACTATATTATTTCAAATAGACAGTTTAATCACATTCGCTAGAAAAATTATTGGTTGAAAGCACTGTGTCGAAAAACAAATGGTCAAATAAAAATTAAGCTTATTATTAAATACTTAGTACTGGGCCGGGCGTTACATAAATTAGGACGGGCGTTACGTGTACTAAGTAATATATAAAATATCACAGAAATCCGTTTTGTACTAAGTTACTGAGGCCATTTAGTGAAATAAAAAGAGTACACTAAAGTTTTGGTTGGTTTTTATAACACTTCTTCAGTTTTTTGTTTAAGCAAAATAGTTTGCTTCACATAAAATCTTTTAATAAATCAGAAAAAGCAGTTAATTTTCTTCAGTCGTTTGCAAAATGCCAAGTTTAAAAGAGTTGACAGAGCGTGAAAAAGGTAAAATCTAAGCATATTTTTCAGAAAAAAGTCTTTTGGTAAATAAGTCGCTTGATCGGGAGAAGTGATCGAGTAGAGTAGTGCGAAATTTTTTATTTCTCTTTTGACCAACGAAGGCATGTGGTTTCATTCACGGTATCGAAAGTAGTTGCCATTGTTACTGTTTGATTATCTTTCCAAGCTCATATCAAAACTCCGGAATTGTCATCATAACGAAAGTTTTAAGAACCACGGATATCTTGTTCATATCTTTTTTAGTTTTGACGGTGCAGTTTCCTGTTCTTTTTTCCATTACAGTTCCAGTCGCGCAATAACCTTTCCTGGAAAAATGCGACATTAGTTTGTGCGAAGTAAAAAAGCGATCAAAATATATTTTGTGGCCTCTGTTCGGCAACAAATTGATTTTTGTGATTAATTCCATTACAACTGATCCACCCATTCCAAAAGAAGGACAAGAATTGTTAGGATTTCTTCCGGTGTATATTATAAAATTCAATAAATAGCCTCCACTGCTACAAATAGCTCAAACTTTAAAGCCAAAGCGAATCGGCTTACCTCGAATAAACTGCTTAGCATAATGTTTACCATAGTATGGTATCATGCTTTCATCAATTGAAAGGTTTTCTGGCAAGCCACCATGCTTCAGAAACACTTCGTTCAGCATATTGATGATGGGTCGCAGTTTGTACATACAATAATTTTCGTCCAATTTAGAGTTATCGTTTAAATGCATGTGACTTAAAATCTTTTCAAATCTGTTACAGCGAATAGCATTTCCCAATGCTGTTGGGCAATCCGTGCTCATTTTCCAATACATCCTTTTATTTGAATATTTTGCATATCCAGAAAGTATCATACCTCCCAACACTACGTAAATTTCTGCATTCGTGGCATTCAAATGGGAAAGCTTTTGTTGTGCACAAATATTTGTTTATTGAACGATTGTGCAAATTAATTCGTCTGTGAAGAAAAGCTGAAAGAAATTTAGAGGACTCTTACATTGTTGTGCTTCATCAGAAACTTCAGTAGGACTGCAAGATTGCTCGATCCCTTTCGTTGGGGCTAACACACTTTTCCGCCAAACAGGCTTCAAATTAGGTTGAGAAAATAAGAGTTCAGAATGTTTTTCTGCACTGTTATATGCCTCCGACCTCTGTGATGATGATTTTGAATTAGCTCCTAAAACGAGGAATTGTTTACCAGACAGCCGCTTTCTTTTTGATGGTGGTTCCGAAATAAGGTCAGAATGACAGTCCGAATCAGAATCATCTTCGTTTGCAGCAATATGATGCAACTCTGCTTCAGTATTCATCAAATGACGCCCGACATGGCTGAGAGCAGATATATTTGCTCCAATCTCATCATAATCTGACGGCGCTGAATCGCAATCTGATTCGGCCAGTGGTACCTCTCTTGGAGGTAAAATACAAATATTTGTGCCAATGGTAGCAGTTCCAAATTCTTCTTCATCACATTCCTCAAGAATATCCAAAATCTCATAAAATTTCAATTTATTTCTAAATAAACACAAGTAAAGTTATATGCAACACTTTCCTACAAAATGAATAGATGAATGGTATTCTATGCACGGTGGCCTTTATAAAGGTCGAAAAAAGTTTTTGTAAAAAAATGACACAACTTTAGGTGTTACCGGAATACAAAGTTTATTTGATAAACGTTGACAAATGGTTAATAATAAAAATAAGATTTTTCACACAATACCAATCACCATTTTTAAAAATTTTTAAAATTTACCTTCCAGCCATATTTGAACTTTTTTCTGATAAGACATTTTCAATTTCATGCTCGATAAAATCTGACTTGAGTAAACTTTGAGAAAACAGTTGATTTTTTATTTTAACACAACTCCATCTCTGTGCAAATAGCCAAACTTTTTGGCAAGGATGCCAATTGAGTTTTAATTATTGAAGTTTTTCTTACCGGCCTTTTTAAAGGCCGCTATACACTAATGGGTTAAGTCGCATGAGTACCTTTGTTAACTGTAGCTTTTTTGATGTTAACTTATCGAAAGGTCAACTCAAAAGTAGATTGAAAACTAATGTATGATTAGATCTAAGTAAACCCATGGTTAGTTGTTATGTCTTGTGTTGTCCCTGAGCGCAATCCATATTAGGGTAGGTAAAGATTGCTTTGGACCCCTCTTTTCGATATCGTTGAGATATTTTAATGTTATTTGGGCTGGTCTAGTGCGGAGAAAGTGCGAAAAAGCTGTAGTAGCTAAACTCTATTGAAAATAAATTCACTGCACACAGCAGTAAATATTCGGATCGTTCTTACACTGGAATTCTCGCAATCTTTTGCTCATTTTATTTTGATTTTTATTATTTTCTTTCTATCATTACGAATTGTGCGTATTTAAAGTTTGCCATGTTTTTTGCTAGAATGTTATTGCTTCTATACTACTCGCCAGCGTTGCAGATATGGTACCAGGGTGGCTCACTGTGCTTTCTTTCTCAAAGCCATAAGTATCAAAATCAGGCGTTGCGCTTTGGTGGTTTCGGCAGTCGCACTCTTAGTCGTGAGCATACCTGGATTTATTGTATCATGCAAACAAATGTATTCCGTTTCGTTTTAGCAGTTTTGACGGTCTTACTCTCAGTCGTGAGCCTTCTTGATCTTATTTTATTTTTTTTAACATGTTTGTGTATAAGATATACAAAAGATTGTTTTCTTTCGCAAATCACCTGATTTGACACTTATGCCTTATGAAGCAGAGACCTGCAGCGATGAACTGCAACTGCTTTTACACTCAGTACATACTTGGTTTTTGTATGACTTCAATATCATTAATACCATGCATGGCAGAATTAGAGAAGGTATATGCATTTCAGACTGTGCTCTCTTTCTCATAGCCAGAATTGTCAAACTCAAGCATTTTGCTATTCTTGCCTATTTTCGCTTTCTTATCGCATTCTCATCGTTTTCAGATTATGTATGAGCTGTCAACTTCGTTTTGACAGTTGCGGCAGTCTCCCTCTCCAAAATGCATATACCTTCTCTAATTCTGCCATGATACCATGCAACATATTCTACGCCATCGAGCTCACTTACAACATCAAGCATGTTGCATTAGCCAATTGTACCAAAGTCAAACACTGTGTGATGTGTGCTTCGACTTCAGTGGAAAGTATAGATGTTTGCATAAAATAATTATGTGTATAAACCACAGCGCACGAACGGCAATCGTTATAATTATGCATTATTTTGAGCTACTGCCTCGTGTACCATTGCAGGTTGATTTCAACTTCGGCTAAGCAGTGATACAAAAGTAAGCTTACGAACGATGAAATCAGCGCACACTGCATTTTTACTCAAGTGTTTGTCGGTCGCTGATTTCGAATCTAAAGTCAGAATTTTAAAATTCAAGATGGTGGATAGGGTTGCCACCTTAATTTTTTGTAGTTTTATGAATTCGGGGCTGGCAAAAAAAAGGTACACCAAAAATGGGTCGCTGAATCCGAATCCGTTGTCAGAATTTCAAAATTATAAAATTTTGAAATAGTAGGGTTGCCACCTAATAATATGCCTTTTCAAGAGTTTTAAACGTCATTTATCAGTTTTAAACTCTTGAAAAGACATATTATTAGGTGGCGACCCTATTATTAAAGATCTGCATGCATACAAAATCTTATCAAAATCAGTGATTAAAGGTGTTTTATAGTAAAATGGCGTCTGATATAATTTCTTAAAAAACTAAATTTAATAAATATCTTTAAAAATTTACTAAACAAATTTTATTGCTCACTCAATTAAACTTTAGAATTTATTTTAAAAAAGAAATCAGCTCAATTGAACCATTAGCTTATGAGCTACAAGCTCTCAAAAGTCACGCAAAGTAACTGCAATCTTACTGCAATGTTACTGCAAATACTTTGTGTTCGAAGAACAAAATAAGCGCTGGTTTTTTTTATGCAGAAGTTACGCTTTATGTCTTTGTTTTGTTGCTTGTAAATGACCATACTTACCATTGCATACCAGAAGTTGAAAAGACCCTGCGCTGGTTATCAAACCAACAACTCGAACATGCATTATTGTGGTCTTACGACACGCAGTTGGCTTCAATGTTGCAACACAACAATCGATACAACAATACGCAGCGCTTGCGTAGTGCGGTCAGACTGTCAATGTATTTGTTGAGGGTAGATTGCAAGTAGCGAAAATGCCATCGCTTGCAGATCACTGTTATGATTAATAAAAATTAAATGTAAAAAAAATATTTTACTATTTAAGGGAGGTATTTGTTTACTTTATTTTGTAATGGGTTTTCTTCAAAGGCTGAAGTATGCTCAGCCACTTCAGGGTCAGACAAAAGACCCTCAAACTTTTGCCAAAATAAATAAAAGACTAACTGGTTTTATAAAGTTACTACAATGCTGTGTGCTTTTATTATAAACAGGTAGTTTTAATGTACAGAATTATGATATGTATATCTCTTTCTATAAGTAGAAGTTTTTATTACTATGTCCTGTTATTACAATACACAATAAAATATGCCAATACAAGATATGCGCGGAAGATTTTGAGAATTTTCGCATTGAAACTTAGTACCATGAACGCCAGTTTCAATACTTTTTAAAGAATATATATGGCAAAAGTCTTAATTGTGCACTCAAAACTGTGCCAAAAGTTGAACTCGATTCAAAAGTTAAACTCGTACTTTGCATATAGAACGAATTTAAGTTCCTCCCAAGAATTTAGTTCGTACTTTTCGAAAAGAACGAGTTTAATTTCCTCTTAAAAGTTGAATTCGTACTGTGCAAAAAGGAAAGAAAAGAAAAAAGAGGAAATTTTCTCCCTAAAATTAAATTCGTACTTAGCAAAAAGTACGAATTTAGCTTTTTGCGGATCAAAAGTATTGATTTGAGTCTTCGCTAAGTCAGCGTCGGATTGACGAATTTATCTTCGCGCACTTTAAGAATTTTAGTTGAATATAATCATTAGCTTCTTCTTTTCTTTCAATGCTTACAATTTTAAACTTTTGATATGCTTTTGAATTATATACTCATGATATATAAAACGTAAATATAATTTATAAAAATAAGTTTACTATGTAATACATCAATAAATTCAATGAATAAAAAAAACTAATTTGCCTATTAAGCCCCCCACGAGCGATTTCTAGATCCGCCACTGTGCACAGTGGTGTAGTAAAGTAGTGGCGTAGGGAGCGGGGTGCACTTTGTAGCCAATCATCGTTACACTATCTTTAACCCAATAAAGACGATGATGTAATATGGCATCACTAAGTCGGATTTCGCAAAACTAACGATATCACACAAAAATTAGTTAAAATAAAAATATGGACACAATTAGAAAATACTTATAAATTTTTTATTTTTTTTATTTAAAGAGTTAATCGATAATTGCTGCAATAGAAATAATAGTCAATGCATACATTTGCTTCCGACGCAGACTGCAACCTTATCCTGTATCCTTTTTCTTGTATTTATTTTATGTTTAAGCTGATTTTAGCACTTGTTGAATTTTTTTTAATAGTAATGGGGAAACGCAATCGGAAAGTTCAGTATCCAGTTTAATTTAAAGGTATGTTTCTACCAATCTGCAAAAGGTACTGCCAAAGTTTTTTTTTGTATATATATAAAAAAAAAATTTTAATTTTCAAATCCCTCAAAAATTCCTCAAAATAAAATTCCTCAAAAATTACTCACAACGACTCTAAATTCCTCACGTTTTGAGGAATTAAGGCTTGATTACCTAAGCGTAACGTGAGGTGGCGCAGCGGGATGTAGCGTAGTGCAACGTTGCCTCGAGGATGTGCGATTACCGAAATCGTAATCCAGCGTAGTGCAGGGCACTCATTTTATTCTAGTAGGTTTATTTACTTCTCCTCGTCAATAAAAGATTGCATCTTTTCTTATATAGTATTAAAATTTACAATAATGTGAAGTTAATCAAAATTTTTCGTTTGTAACACAGCTGTCGAACTGTCAAAAATCGTAACGTTGCGTAGAAATCTATTTTCTACAGACTTCTATGCTGCGTCACGCCACGTTACGATTTCGGTAACGACTTGTACACATTTATCATTAAACAGATTTTAGCTTGACAATTGGCAACGTTGCGCTACGTTACCTTATGCTTGGGTAATCAAGCCCTTACTCACAAAATAGCAAAACTGGTTCTCGCATTGGGGTTCGTTGAGATTCGGCGACTCGGAACAGTTCGGTGATTCTTATCTTATGATAGCTCATTTTAAAACTACGTACTTGTTTTTTTCTTTAACAAGAGTAGTACGGAGCAAAGCACTACGCTCTCGAGCCGTGTCTAAGCTGACAAACTGCACACTCTTATTTACCCTCACATGTAAACTTCATGAGAATTATAACATCGTGCAGCAGAGTGAATGTTGAATTTGCTTGTTTAGCTCGTTGCTACCGAGTGGTTATTTGATTTTATGGTATAATTATTTGAAAAGCCGTGACAGTTTTTTGGCGATTGGTAGTTGTCAAAAACAGCTCAAGGAGTTGTAGTTTGCTGCTGTTGACTAGCTATGTGCTTATTTTTCACTTTTCTTTGATTCATTAAATTTGTTTGCGAAGTTTATTGGAATGTTTTTAGTTTGCTGCGATTGACTAGCTATGTTTAAGTCGTTTCTTATGTTTTCAGATTTCTTTGATTAATTCCATGAACAGCTAATTTTGACAACTACCCATCGCCACTCGTGAGAAAAAAGCCAGTCTACGCTACTACCTTGTCCGTAATTGAACCATTGTTTGATTTGTTGTATTCGTTAGGTTTGTTGTAGTTGTTGTTACATATTGGCTGGCTGGCTGGTGTCATGCATGCTGTGTGTATGTGTAGTTGTTGCTGTGTAGTATATACCCAGTGGGCATTTTAGCTAGCGATACGCAAAAGAATGCATTCTAGTAGTGCTCTTATTGGCGTCAATATACCTTCCGTGATCGCTGCATTAATGAGTGCTTCTGTAAGGCCTACCTTTTGAAGGTTTGGAGTCTTTTCCTGTTATTTTAAATTATTAAATTATTAAATAAATAATTTTAAAATTTTTTTGTACAAATTATAAATGATCAGATCAATTAAAAAAATCAAATCCTAAAGAAAAAACAAAAAAAAATTATATTTTTTTTGTCCGAGTTGGGACGTCTCCGAAATCTAACACATTGCATATCACATTATATAAAAACTTTTATATGGAAAAATTCTAAGTCCTTTCTATTAATTTTGTAAGATAAATTTACAAAAAAATTCCAAAAAAATTTTTAAAAGGACAGAAAAATTTGTAAAAAATTTAGATTTTAAAAAAATACAAAAAAAAATTTTTTTTGTACGCGAACCCAGGTCTCCGAAATCTAACACATTGCATATCACATTATATAAAAACTTTTATATGGAAAAATTCTAAGTCTTTTCTATTATTTTTGTAGGAAAAATTTACAAAAAAATTCCAAAAAAATTTTTAAAAGGACAGAAAAATTTGTAAAAAAATGTAGATTTTAAAAAAAATACAAAAAAAAATTTTTTTTTTGGGCCGAGCTGGGTTGCGAACCCGCGCTCCCGAAAACTTACTTTCTTTTGTAATGATGCAAAATAAGCTGAAGTTTGTTTACATCTGAGGTAGACGAGTGGGTAAGATGCCAGACCGCCAGCTGGGAGGACTCTGGTTCAAATCTGGAATTTGTCAAAAGTTTTTTTATTTCAAGTTCATATTTATATTGCTTTTCTTTCTAATGTACATTCTAAAGAAGGGCTTCTAGCAGGCTTCTTTAGAGTCGTGAGAGCGGAAGGCCTAGAAAATTTTCTCGTTTCATATAGAAAAGCTTATGGGCTTGGAAACGAGCACGGAAGGGCTAAGAAATCCATATGATGGCCTGCTAGAAGCGCTTCAAAGACCTGCTTTTGCCCACTGGGTACTGTCTGCTGTTCCTTTTAGTGTGCTGTGTATAGTTGTGTATATGCAGTGGTGTAGTGGGCAGGGTGCAAATTTGTAACGAATCACCGTTACAATTTATATACATACTTTGATTTTATAATCAATATAAATATTTGCAATCTGAGGTTATTTGTCTAAAGAGGTGTTGAAAGCGACCCGAGTTTGAATATTGGCGTGCGAACAGCGGCTGAACATGGGCCACATGGATGTACAAAGGTCCATGTTGATATAATAGCTACTTGTGTGTAGCACAAACGATTTTTTTTGAGTATGAAGTAAGCTAAAAAAAAGCTGCTCATTTTCCTTATAGAATGATAACTGTTCGGCCAATGTACGGTCACTGTACGCCAGTTGTATTGCCGAGATTACTTAAAAACGGACTCTGTACGGCCGTTGTGAGGCCAAAAAGTCTTGTTCACGACCTTGTATGGCCGAGGAAAATATTCAAAATTGGGCCTTGTTCAGTCGCTGTTTAGCCTTAGCTAAAACAGTTTACATATTTACTCGACTTATCATTGATTTATGTTCGATTGTCGCATTCAAGAAAAACCTCATGAGTTCTAAATCTATTATCAAAAATGTACATATTTTCCTATTTTAAAACCTATAATTATATTATATAGTAGAAGTCCAATCCAAAAATCGATATCAGTGGACTCAAATCAACCACAGAACGATCAGAATTTCATCACAATAAGTTCATTATTCTCTTTTTACCCACTTGTTATAGCATATATCTGTACGCATCACTGAGAACCGCACCTTATAGCGTTGCAAAAGACAGTGCGCCCAACGAAAGGTTAAAATTTGTTGATTGAATTCTGTAATTTAGGAAAATATTGAAAATTTTCGTACCATGAATTATAAAGTGGGTATATTTTATTTGGTTTTATGTATGAAATAGAACAAAGCTTATTAAATCTTGCCTATGTGAAATAACAAAAAATAGCAACGTAAATAAACAATAAGTGGAAAACGTGTGAATGAATATTTGACAACTTTTGCACGCAGCGCAAACAGAACACACCTCAAAATTATTATTATTATTATTTTTTTTCCCCACATATTGTTTAAATTTTCCATCGCAAAAGAGCGCAATAAAATAAACCCGTAGGAATTATTGTCGACTTAAACAAGCAACTCATTGTTTGTAGTTCGTTGTGTTCGTGTCATAGTTTTGGTGGATATATCGTTATTCGCATTGTCTATAATAATGAGAAATTTCAAGCTTATTGTCCAAGCATGCGGGCAGGTGGTTCGGCAGACAGGAGACCGGGTGAATACACAGCAATTTAACGCTTGACGTCAGAGCAAAGCGCCCTTTATGCGCAAGTTTCTTTAATATTACTTTCTCATTCGCTCTTAAATGATTTTATCTCGCTCTTTTTTGGTAGCTGCCTCAAGACGAATTTTCTCACATTGTTTTTATTTTGCGTCTTCCTGCCATTCTTCTTTCTTCATTTGCACTTTTTTCAGTAAATGTTGTTTTATTTCTTGGGCATTCTTCTTATTTTGTTTCATTATTTTTTGTTTTCATATAATTTCGCTTGTTATTTGGCACAATTTGCGTTGTTGTTAATATTCATTGCATACCTTGCGGCATACCTTTGGCTTTTCCCTTTTTTTTTTTTGTCTTAACTGCGTTTGACTGTGCGCCTTAATTCACACCATGTTTTGAACATTGGACGGCTTTTTGAATTTCTATCACGCTTGTTATCATTGACGTCAGACGGTGTTTGTTTTTTTTTGTAGTTGTTATTTTGGCTTTACAATAACAAACACTATTGTATTTATTCTGACTATTATTATTATTATTATTGTTAGTTTTTCTGTCCGTTTCTATGTTGTTCACTTCACATTATATTGCCATAAAAGTTCGGGTTATAAAATAGAGGTGGGCAAACATAGCCAAGGGTGAATTATTTTCAGGCTTTACAATTTGTTTTTGTTTTGTAGGCTTATAATAAGTCACAATAAGTTCATTATTCTCTTTTTACCCACTTGTTATAGCATATATCTGTACGCATCACTGAGAACCGTACCTTACAGCGTTGTGGCATTCAATTTGTTGGGATAAAAGATTATTGGAAAATCGTTGAACAAAAGACAAACAATATACCCACATAAGCCTTTAGACAAAATCTTTGTTCAAGTAAAGAGTTTGAGATGATTGAATTTGAAAATATTGTTGGTAAAACTTTATAAAAAGACTGCTAAAAGTCAAAAGTCTTTTTCTACTTAATGTACAAGCTTTGACTTTTGACAATGCTTCAGAGTATACTTTCGCTGTTTATCCCAAGCATAAAGCATCCCCAGAATTTTGTGGCAATAAGCTTGTCAGGCTTTATTTTTTGTCTTTTGTATAGTTTTTAAGAAAAACATTCTTTTAAAGTATACACAACAACCTTTCACTGGAAATCATAAAAAGTATCATCAAGTTGCCAAAATAACGCTCAATAACATTAAAGGCAGGCAACTTAATTAGAATCGTTATATCTTTGCAAATTTAAGCCTATTCGCTAAACACACACCAAATTTTAATAAACTTACTAAATTTGTGTAGTAGTCATGGCTTAGAGGCCAGCTTCAAGTTATTAATTTCATTATTAATTAAAAACACTATTAAAAAGTTTCACTCTTCAGAAAATGCAATTTAATACCTTTGGAAAATGTTATATTTTTATCTACGCCGTGGTTTACGTTGCCACTTAACGTCATGCCAATTAAGACCGACACGTTCTTCTACAAATTCAATTCTCGTGAGCCAAGGAAGTTACTCCTTCACCTCTATTCTCCGGTCGGGTCAGGTCAGCTCGCTTGAGGTGGTCTTTGTTCTCTATTCAGCTTTTATGATTTCGATTCAAGTTTCGTTTAACTTGATTACAAAACTTAAAAAAGTTTTTAATTTAATAGTTGAATGGTTTTGTGAGAGAAAGTTTGCTAGAGGAAAAAAAAAGACGATTTCAATACAATATATTGTGTGCGTAAAAAGTGAGTTCATTTCATTCCAGAGTTATCTAAGATACAATAAGGTGTTGTGGTATGTTTTTTATGGAAATTTTTACCAACTTTATCGCTAATGCAGAAGGAAAGATACAAAATTCTTTTCAAGAAAGCTAATTTTTTATTGAATTACTTATTAACCCATTTTGAACATCTGTACGATTTTTCGTACAGCAACTTTAAAAATTTATATTGCAAAAGCCAAACATTTTTTATGAAATTTTTTTACATAAAAGTGTAATGTCGATTATTTTAAATTAAGAACATAAATAATTCTTCATATTTTTTTATCTTAAATAATGTTTTTACCGATTTAAAAATGACCTCTTTTTTAGTAGTTTTTCCAAACGAAACAAACGTGGATTAAATTCCTATATTTTTACACATTATAGCATAAATTGTATAAGTAAAGAAATAAATGATTCTTTGAATAAGTATTCTGGTCAAAAACGTTTTTCTGCGCTAATTTATTAGCAAAAAAAAAAAAAAATGCGTGTACGAAAAATCGTACGCTGGGCTATTTCTGTAATAAAATAATTTGACAATCAGCTGTTTTAATGCACGTAAAATCGTACGCTGTAAATCGTGTAAAATCTGCAGAAAATTCATTGAGCACTTGACGTTTGTTTTAATTCTACAATAAAATATTTGTGAAATATTTTCATTCAAAAGTAATTCAAACTGTGGTTTTAACAATAAAAATGGCTAGACGTCGATATTTAACAACCGCGGAGTTGGAAGATATTATAGAGAATTGGAGTGATGAAGAGCAGGGGCCAATAACCAATATAGTGCTATGCGCACCAGAAAAAGTGGACGAGCTCACAGACGAAGAGGAGTTTGACGAAAATGTGATGCCCAATATGGAACCACCAAACATTCAAGAAGTTGCAGGGCATGTGGAAATTGAGTGGGATTCAATTGAAGATGACTTTGCAGCTCCTATGCAAAATGTACGTCAAACCTCTTTTACAAGTTTACAAGCATTTGGCCACCCCAACTGGTGCAAGGGGAAACGTTCATCATCTGAAGTTGTTAAATATGATAAGCAACCTAATTATGAACCACTCGAAGCTCTTGCTGCTACATTGGTTTCGCAATTGGAAAATTTAACTCCAATGGAACTATTTTACCAATTTTTTGACAAGGATGTGATGCAGCTTCTAATTACTGAAACTAACAGGTGAATTAATAAATTAGGTAATGTTTAAAATATTCTAAAGTTCGTAATTTGGTAGATATTGCAATCAACACAATAACATCGGTAATGTTTGCGACAATGATGACATGCAGCGTTTCTTAGGAATTCTTTTGATGTCTGGCTATAGCACAGTTCCAGCCATCAACGATTATTGGAGTACTAGACCTTCTCTAGGCCGCCCAATAGTGAAACAAGCAATGTCCCGAAATAAGTTCAAGCTCTTGAAGAAATATTTTCACTTGAGTAACAACAGCAGTTTGGATGAAAGAGATAAATTCGCAAAACTACGCCCATATTTTGATTTGTTAAATAGAAATTTTAGTAAGTTTGGTATTTTTAGCGAACATCTTTCGATTGATGAGCAAATGGTGCCATACTATGGTAAACACTCTTGCAAAATGTATATTCGTGGCAAACCCATTCGTTTTGGCTATAAACTGTGGTGCCTTTGCTCGTCAGATGGATACATGTTCCAATTCTATCCATATGGAGGTGCTGGTGGATACAACAAACAAATTGGCTTAGGTGCTGACGTCGTCTTGCGTTTGTTGTCTATTTGTACAAATCCAAGTAATCACGATGTTTATTTTAACAATTTTTTTTGTCGTATTATTTAATGTGTCTCCTTTCCGAGAGAAATTTCTTCGCTACTGGTACAATTCGCGCCAATCGTTTAAACGGTGCCAAATTACGTACTGGAAAAAAATTGCCAAAGGGTTCTACATATTATCTTTTTGACAAAACGAATAAAATTTTATTGCTACGTTGGAGCGACAATAAGGAAGTTACGCTTATAACGAACCACCAAACCATAGAACCACTGGCACGTGCAGCCCGATATGACAAAGTGCAGAAAAAGAAAGTTGCAGTGGAAATAGCACAAACTATTTCACACTACAATAAGAACATGGGTGGAGTAGATCTTCATGACAATGCCGTGTCAAACTATCGCGTGGCCATACGAGGGAAAAAATGGTGGTGGGCTTTATTTGTAGCTGGCCTAGATAGTGCCCTAGTTAACGCATGGAAGCTACATTGCATTATAGAAAAAAAACAGCTTCATAAGCCAATGTCTCAAGTAGATTTTTGAGTAATCATATGTGAAGAGCTCTTACTCTCCGACAAAATAGAAGAAAATGGAGATCAACAGGCAGGACTGCCAAAAATCAACGGGAAACATTTAGTTGCAAAAGATGCAAATTCGAAATACTTACGTTGCTGTGTTTGTCATAAAACAACTATATATATGTGCCTAAAATGCAATAAACATCTTCATCCAAAATGTTTTAATAAATATGCACCCCATGTGAAATAAATAAATTTGAAATATAAACATTTAAATAATTACGTCTGGCTTTTAAAATTTACTCGTAGTTTTCTTAGTACATATATTTTTTTACAGATATGGACCAGTGTACGATTTTTCGTTCAGGGTGTAACTACTAAAGGGGCGGATGAAATTTTTTTTTTTTTACTTTTAAGGTAAGAATGCTTTAATAACTAAACGCTCCAAAAATGTTTCCAAAATTTCAAGCGGATCTGGTACCGGTTCAAAATGGGTTAAATTTCTAAATTTTTTCACCTTCTAGGAAAAGGTACTATGTATGACCTTTAGTATGATATGTTTATAGAGATATTATTTATTTTTATTTAGTAAGGCTTAAAAAAAATTTTATTTAGTTTTTAATTATTTTTCTTATACTTAGGAACTTATTTCACATGTTTTGAATTTTTGAAGAAGGCATAATTTTAATCAAAAGCTTGCTTCAATAATAAAATAATAAATAAGCACTAGTTTTCTTGATAGCTTAACTAAATTAACTAGCCTATCATAATAAAATATCAGTTTTTGCGGTAAGTGTTCAAATCCCAAAAGCCTTGCGGCCGAAAGTTGGATCGAACAACGGGCGTACAAGGCCTAAATTAAATCTATTAAAGAAAACTAGATACTTAGTGCTTTAATGAGTGGAATGAATGTAAGCTTATTTATCTTAACTATATATATATATATATTTATATTGATTTATCTCTTTTCCACCGATTAGTTTTGATTTTATGTATCTTCACTTTTAACACATTTTATTTAACAAATTATAAATATTTTTAATTAAAAAAATTAATATAATACAAAATATTTAATCAAAAAATATTTATAAAATTTTTTTATTAGTTAAACATACCAGGTTTAACATACATATATATAGAGTATATAACTCATTTCAGCATGAAGTTTCAATTTTCATTGAAAAACTAATGTTCGGCCGATGTACAAACGCTGTTTGGCCAAAAAGTGCTGAAAACGTTACCTTGAGGCTTTTTTGTCTAACAGGTATTCTATCAAATGAAAAGTTATTGTTGAATGTTGTCAACAAAGTCTAAGAAAAAATTACTTACATAAAAAAGACCAACAGAAGTAGTTTTTGTGAAATGCTTTTTGAAACTACTTTTTAATATCTTATTTCTATTTCTAAAATCTCACACAATAATGTCGCATATCAAAATTAAATGTTCTAGTTTTTTGGTACAGATATTCTAAAAATACTATGTTGTTTCTGCAACTTTTGCATGTTTGAATGCCTTAACAGCTGGTTAGTAATTTTTTCAGTTTTTCGAATTTTTTCAGACAATTGTTAAAGTCATTCCGAATATTTGACATTGTGATATATTATTTTTTTTTTTAAATAAGGATGTTTTCTTAAAGGCTACTTGAGCTGCTACCGTTTTTTAATTTGTAGCGTTTTTTTCTCTCATCAACAAATGTTGCTCTCTGAATATGCAGATTTTTTGACATTTGGAAAATGCAACATGCATTTACATTTTACATTTGTAAAAAAGCTACAAAACATCAACTTTTTGATGACACAGAAGACAGAAAGAGCATCGCGTCTCTTCAAAAGTTCTAAAGAAGAGTGCAATTTACATGTGTCTTTGGCACTTCAAAGAAAACATATTATTAAAAGCATTATATGCTCTTTATATTAAAGAGATGGCATAATGAGGTCTAGTGCAATGAGTGTAATGAGTACAATGAATAATTCATTGATTAGTGCAAGAAAATTTAGTCAAAACCAAGGCTCATTTATAAGGTTGTGGCACTTGAGAGCGAGCTCGGTCGAACTGTCAGAATAGATGAAAATAAATCAAGAAAATGAACGCATAGAACAAAGAATAGCACAGTGACAGTTCAAACAAAGGCGGAAATTCTCTCAAGTGCCACAACCTTTTAAATGAGCCTTGGTCAAAACTAGGGTTACCTGGGGTTACTAGGGTTGTTCAAAATAAGAGAATTTTCGACAAAAAAAAAAAACGAGGACAAAAAGAGACTTTTTTAAAATTCAATAAAATTTATTGCAAAGTGAGAACATCAAAAAAAATTTTTTTAAAATATTAATTTTTCAGTTTTTGAGTTCAAAGAGCATTTTTTGTAAGATAAATACATAAATATAAATGTAAATAAAAAACATTTTACACTTATTACTTCAAAAATTTTAATAAATTTGAGGTTCAAGTAAATGAGACCAAATAAATAATCATATCAGAGTTTTTTTTTTATAAAGTCATTTCAACTGAAGTAACAAACGAGACCAAACTGTAATCAATTTACTAAGCTTTCTCAGAATCATACTTAAAGCTTTCTTGAGCCTGTTTTAATAACCGTTTCTGTTTTTAACATACGTCGAAAAACTCCAAACACGATACGTTTTTGAAAATATGATTTTTTGTTAAAAAAGCTTGAAGCAAATTTTTGGTTAGCAAATTAAATTAATATATTACTCAGCGTCATTTATGCATTCTGTTTTACATAAGCTACATCCGATATAGTTTACATCCGATACAGTAAAGTATTTTATTTACATCCACTCAAAAAATTAAAAAATTTCAAATTATTTGGACTAGCTTTTAAATAATTATAAGATATTTTGTGCAGGTTTGCGCAGGTTTGGGCAGGTTTTTTTTGAAAAACAGTAAAATTTCCTGGAACGTTTTTTCTTAATATTAGTTAGGGCCAGATATATAAATTTTTTATTAAAATGTTAAAAAAATCTCGTTTTTGACTGTTCCCAAATTAATTGCGCAATACTGTAAAAATATTTTTGAAAAAACCGTATTTTTTCTTTCATTTAAACCTAAAACTAAACTTTCAAAATAAATTTATGGTTAACCAATATCTCTAAAGGGGTGAAAAAATTGCTAGGATGAAATCGTCATAGTGGACACATAACGTATGCAAAAATATAGTGGTTACAGCTAGGGTTGAGTTACTTTTGTTCAGGGATGGCATTCAGCATTGCCATATAGCTATTAACTTGCAAACCAGTGTTGATACTTTTCATGCAAATTTCTTTGTGTGCGTTTTTAGTAAATTTTTTGTTGATAGATATATTTTCCCACCCAACATTTGGATGATTGTTTTGTAGAGAACCACCTAAGCGAGTCTTTTTCGAGTCCGCTTGGTGATCTACAAAAACAATATACATGTCGTGTGTGGAAGCATATTTTGCTCCTCACAGTTGATCAAAAACTAGCTGCTTGTTTGACTCGAAAATGAGTCGTTTTTTAAAATTTTTTTGGTATTTTCGGGATCAAAAAATGACTCGAAAAAGACTCGTCAAGAAGAGTCGCGCATAGAGTACCATTTTCTCCCGAACAAAGAGTCTTTTCTGATCAGAAAATGAGCACATTTTCGACTGTCACCATCGCGGAGAAGAGTCAAAAATGACTCATTTATGTTCAAAAATTTTAAAAATGCTAACAAAAAAAGGAACTTTTTATTTTAAAAAAAGATAAAAAAAGATCTCGAGAAGAAAGAGAACATGTCCACTTTAAAAAAGATATGATGGCAACGCTAGTCAAAACTATCAGATTTGCGACTAATCAGAATATAGGCATACAATTTGCGTTCCTGTAAAATTTTATTTATTTTCACTTTTAACTTAAGTGATGAGTTTATGATCGATATGTTTTTATACCAAAAAAACATTTTTTTTCAAATGTTTCTATGATTCAAATTATGTTCCTTAAATAATTCTCAATTATTACTCATACGCCACGATGCACATTAGTTTCAAACCTGAAAAAGACAGCCAAGACTTCATTTTTAACACTTTCAGTGGATTTGCCCAACATATTGGACACGTCAGAAAGTAATTTTTATATTTATTTTGCAACGTTTTTATTTAAATCAAATCGTTTTGTCACATAAAAAAAGATGAAACAATATGATAAAAATAAATTTAGAGAGATATTTACATCAAAGTCAGCTGGATTTCCGATTTTGTGCCGAAGATAAGCAAAAATAAATTTTGTTTGGCCTGTTTTATAAGAAAAAATCAACGTGACAAAAATTACTCTTTTTTATCTTTTTATGTTTTTAATGATAAGAATATTAAGAGAACTTAAAAACATAGATCTAAAGGGTTGAAAGACCTTCAAGGTATTAAAACAAAAGATTTTTTTTTTTCAAACAGGAACAAATCAGTTTTTTCTTTATACATGCTTTCAAAACGTAAGTAGCATAGGTAAAAATTAAAGGTGTCTTTTGATCTTGTCATCTTTTTAGAACCTAAATGATAGGAATATTATCTAAAAAATTATTTTGTTCTTAGTTTAGCCTAGTCATTGAAAGGGTTAAAGATTTTTCTTCAAATACATACAAAACATTGATAAATAAAAAACTGTCGTTTATTTAATATGTAAAAATTTTAAATATTACTTATGCCTAATACAGCTGTAGTCAAAATTATAGCAGTACTCTTTTATTCACACATGTTTGTATAAACAATACTTGTCTACAAATTTCGGATCCGGTAAACCCATTATCGTTCCTATATGTACTTTCATCGCTGGTCCAAAACCTGTCATCAGTTTCCTCCTATATTGTAAAACTCTCCAGATACAGGTTGTTTTAGTGCAAGTGTTTAGTATTATTGATTTAGAATCTAAACTACTCACCATAAAATAAAAAATAATATTTTGTATTTTAGAAAAATTATCAAATTTTCCATCAATACATCAACCACTATCGTGTCATGTGCTGTAGCAGAACTAAAATTTTGAGATTTTCAAAAGAAATATCAACAAATTTTGTATCTTTTGTTTTAGCGGAGCTGTAATCGTCCAAATTTAAAATTTCTGTTTTTCATGTAAAAATACACTTAATCAACAGGTTTTTTCTAAATTCTAACTTTGGATGATAACAACTCTGCTAAAATAAAAGATACAAAATTTGTTGATATTTCGTTGGGTAATCTGAAAATTTTAGCTCCGCTACAGCACATAATACGAAAATGTTGGATAGATTGATGGAAATGTTGATATTTCTTCTAAAATAGAAAATATTTTTTTTTTTATTTTATGGTAAGTAGCTTAGATTCTATATAAATAATACTAAACACGTGCCAAAAACGTAAAACACCCTGTATCTGGAAAATGTTACAATATCGGAGAAATCTGCGTACAAATTTGGAACGAGTATTGAAAGTACATCTAGGAATGATAATCGGTTTACCGGATCGAAAATTTGTAGACTAGTATTATTTATCCAAATATGTCTGAATATAAGAGCACTGCTATTACTTTGACCGCAACTGTATATATAATATACATAAATAAAAATATATTTTAAGAAATCATTAAAAAATTAACAGTTTTTAAAATTTCGATTAGTGTAATTGAAAAAACGAAAGTTTTATCCCCGTTAATCCTTTATTCAAATGTATTGGTTCCTTTGTGGTATATCTTATTACATAGTGTGATGACTTGAAAGCACAACCAAACTTTATACAAATTCTGAAAGAGGAACATGTTGAGAGTCCATCACACCTGGAGTATTCGAATTTTGTTGTGGCGACATTAGTTGCATTTTTACAGCCGCGTATAAAGGATCTCAAGATTTAGATTTCATCAAACCGGACCACCCTAGCACACATTCATATAAAGCTATTAATTTCAAATACAAAAAATGTGCATTCGTTCCATAGTAACTTTTTTATTATTTTTCGAATTTCTATATTGCAACATGTTGCTCATTACATTGTATTTCCAATGATCAAAATGGGTTACGATTTGACGAAATGGGAACATTTTGTATGGTAGCAAACAAAAACATTTGAATCGTTTTAAAAAGAAAAAAAAACGTTAAAAATTTACGCAAATAAACAAATTCTTGACCGCTTTCGATGTTTTTGGATTCAGTGGAAAAGTATTTTTACGTGCAACTAGTTTTTGTTAAAGCTTAGTATGCTGTAGAAGCGAAAAGAAATCTTCCGTAAGAAATGCACTAAGTTTTTGACAGCGAAAAGGTAGCGAAATTTTTTTCGTTGGTTAGTACGCTGTTGAGCCGAAAAATTTTTTCAATGCATCAAAGTTCACAACCACGATTGGAGAGTTAAATTGTCAAAATTTCGCTGTCTTTTTTATGTTCGTACATTTTACTGGCGTGGAAATTTGACATTCATCAATAAAGTTCAACTAACAGATTCAACAAACACGTTATGGTAAGCATGTGTAAGTGTTGAGTCTACACCAAAATTTCACGTGTAAATTAAAATGCTAAAAATTTATGTTCCCACAGCATACTAAGGTTTAAAAACAAATGCCCTTAATGGAATATTATTTAAATAAAAATTATAGAAACACCAATTTTTTTCATCAATTAAAAAATAGTACAAAAATTTGCTCCGCTACTCACTTCATTTATTATTTTATTGGATTTTTTTTAAGGTAGTCTTATTTAACGTAAAATTTTACTGAAAATAAGTCGACCTTGTTTTTCATTTCCAACAAGGCTAATGGTTGTAAAAATTCAGTGAATGTTGCTATAACAAAATTGGAACACTTCAACTTTAAAAATAAAAAAAAAAAACTGTGACTACTTTGAGAGGTCAGACCAGGTGCGATGAACTTGCAACATGTCCCTTTTTAAGAATTTGTATAAAGTAATACAAAAAACTTTTTACCACAATGTGCCCCAGTCGGAAAATTTTGAGAAAAAATGGCTACGCAAAAAATTGTTTTTTTCTTTAAAGCATTTTTTTTTACTTTATTTATTTGTATTGCATGAATTAATTGTATTGCATTATTTGTATTGCATAATTTGTATTGTTATGAAAAAAACAAAATAAGTTTGAGTTTGCTTGCATATTTCAATTATAACATTAAAATTTACATAACGAACCCTATAGCGCATAGGACTGCTTTGAGGCGGAGTAGAGAAAAAGCCCTATAATAACTAAGTTTTATTATAGAGAGACGTGTGCTTTATCGTTGCGCAGTAAAAAGATGTGGCGACCGTAGCCTAGTGGGTAGAGTGCGTGGCCCCTAAGCTAAAGAACCGCGGTAACCCGGGTTCAATTCCAGCTCAGACAGAAAGTTTTTTCAATTGAATTAATTTTTCTGTTCGGTCGTCACCTCTCTGCAGACAATGGCAAACCTCAGAGAGTAAAAATTGCCATGTAAAGCTTCTTGAGAACATAAGCCGTTCGGAGTCGGCATAAAACACGTAGGTCCAGTTCTCGATCATTTGCGATCAAACATTTAACACGCACAACACAATTGATCAATAGAAGCTAGGTCAAAGTCCTTCCAAGGACTGAAATGGCCAGTATATTTTTTTTTTTTTTTTTTAGTAAAAAGTTGTACGAAATAAATGTACTCGCACATTTCGAATATCTTTATTCTGAGAAATAATGTAATAAAATTTGAGTTCACGTTCTTGGGCTGCAGCATTGAAAATTATAGTTTTTGTGCTATTGCTTACACTGGCGTGTTGTATCGTGATACTGATAACATAAAAAAAAAAATTTAAAAACATAAAATCGTTAATTTTGTGGCACAAAAATTTAAATGTAAAAATAACCATGACATGAAGACAAAAGATTCTTTTTGATTAAAATTAAAAATTTTTTAAACATATTTTGAAAGGTAGACCAAGAGTAAGAAGAACAAAGGATGACTTAATATATACATATAGAGTTTCATTACGAAAAAAATTACATCTTCAACTTTGAAAGGTATTTGTTTAGCGCTTTACGAAAAAAATTCAGTGCGAGTATTAGCTCTATTTTATCCAACAGTAAGAATTTGTATTTAAATCCTAAAATGAATAAACTTTATTCCGCTGAATACAAATTTTAAATTTATGTGTACTAAATGAAAATGTTTTACTATTTTTAGATGAGTAGTTTTTCTATAGTAATAAAACTCATCTTCTGTTTATTTGTTTGTTTGGCCTTTATACAAATCTTAACGTCCAAATGGATTTCGCTCAAACTAAGTATGCATATTAAGTGCATCCTAGATTAACTTGTTGCATACTTAGTTTTTGCTACTCCCCCTTCAAAATTTTTTAATTAACGGTAATTGTGTTATCATAATACTTTCTACCATTGGAGTTTTTTGTGTATTTGATTTTAAAAACTTTTTGTTATTTTAACATCAAAAACATTCAAATATATTGAAAGTTGTAGAAATTTTAAGTACAACGACTTTTTCATAACACATCGTTACCAAAGAATGAGAAAAAAATGAAATGAAAATCAAGGTTTGGAATTTTGATGCAAATATCTCCGCTATCCATTAACATATTTTATTCAAATTTTTTTCTCCAAAAGTTCAATAAAAGCCTTTAACAAAAAAAAAAAAAAAAAAGGCTGAACTGTACCGTTATGTCAGTAAATATATGTTTTATGATTATGTCAAAAAAGATCCAAAATATTGACTTTTTACTCAAAAAATTACTCAAAACTGGTTTTTGTTGTAAAAATTAAATCAATTTAAAATTGTACACCTGGCTACCTTTAATATGACATAGCATTTATTTGCAAAAATTCGTTCAGATAAGCACAAAAATTATTTTACTGTTTTTGTCATAAAAACAACAAGGGTGAATAGCCGAATGATGCCTACCACAAGTTTCTAAAAATGTAACCTCTTTGGCTGGCTCAATAGCTGCGTTTTTTTCATGGGAGATCACATTATTTGTGAAGAAATACTTCCGATCAATTTTTGATGTTTTCTTTTTACAGACAGATGCGCTATTTTCTGCTTACAGATGAACAGCTGATGTTCTTATGTAAATTTTACTACTAGCCATTTCAGCCCTTGAAAGGACTTTGACCTAGCTTCTATTGATCAAATGTGTTGTGCGTGTTATTAAATGTTTAATCACAAATGACCGAGAACTGGACTTACGTGTTTTATGCCGACTCCGAACGGCTTATGTGTTCTCAAGAAGCTTTTACATGGCAATTTTTACTCTCTGAGGTTTGCCATTGTCTGCAGAGAGGTGACGACGGAGCAGAACAATTAATTCAATTGAAAAAGCTTTCTGTCTGAGCTGGAATTAAACCCGGGCTACCGCGGTTCTTTAGCTTAGGGGCCACGCAATCTACCCACTAGGCTACGGTCGGTGATGTTCTTATGTAGCTGGCAGAAAAGTTTTGCGAAAAACAGGAATTTTTGTATGGAAGCTGCCCTAAAATTTTTCCAATTGCTTATCTAGTCGGCAGTTCGAGTAGCGAATATTTCACTGAAAAATTTGAAAAACATGTTTCCTTGATAGCAATGCTATTGCTACCAAACTTTTAGAATGTCAAATCATGCAGTACCGCCAGTTTTTACAGTCGCAACATCATCTAGCCATCAATAATGGCTAAGTGTTGTCTACTTTTACAGTTGCGCTCTTAACACTTACAAACAAAGCATTTGATCAATTTAAATGATGCAGCTCACCTGCTGGATCATTTGTTGCTTTTGCTTTGCTTGCAAATGCGAAGTTATGATCCTGATATTCCATGAAAAAAACGCAGCTAATATATATTTTAGTACAATAATTTCAATTTCAATTTATTTAACATATAGTATTGGCAAATAAGAGTTAAGCCTCTTTTAAAAGCCCAGAGAAAATATAAAATACATTAAACGAGATCATAACAACCATTCATAAGACAATAATAAAATTTTAAAGAATTTTTACAAAATTAAAAGCAGCAATCATATAAAAATTTTAGATTAAAAATAAGACGAAATAGATTATATGAATACATAACAACCATTAATTATATAAAGATAAAATTGAAAACAGATTTTATATAAAGTTAAAAGTAGTTAACATTTAATTAAAGAAATAATTTTGAGCAACCTTAAAGTAAACGACAGCAAAAATAAAATTAGAGATAGAATCAAAGAAGAGTAAAATCAAGAGGGATAGAATCAGTAGTTAAGAAAAGTAGTTTAAAATTAAATGCTTAAAGGTCCTATAGTTTGGAATACTTTTGAGGCTAAGTGGAAATGAATTCCACAATCTGATCGCACCTACGAAAAACAATTTACTAGAAACAATGCAGTTGTATCTTGGGATCAAAATGTTCCTACTTCTACTTGACCTGTAGAACTCAAGTTTATCAAAAAGATATCGTGGGGATCGCGAGTAGATGACTTTGTGTAAGAAAATACAGTTCCTTGCCTTAAGGTATTCGAGTAAGCCAATGCCCAAAATTTGGTTGCAATATTGCGAGATATGGTCAAATCTTTTCAGATCGTAAATATAGCGGGCAGCGTTATTGAATGCAACTAATAGCTTGTGAGAAGACCTCGAATCTAGCTGGCTATAAACAACTTCTGAGTATGTTATGATTGGAAGCAGCAATTGTAAAACCAACTTTCTTTTAGTATTTGTTGGCATAAACGAAGCAGTCATACGGAGATTTCGTAATACATAATAAACTTTGCTTACACAAGAGTTAATGTGGTCCTCACAGGACAGGGTGGAATTAACAATGTATCCAAGATTGGTTACCTTTTTAACTGTTTTCAGCTCAATGTCGTCCAATAACACAGGTGGGAAATCAGTATTCTGAAGGTGCGTTTTCGAGATTGGTAGTATATATGATTTAAGGGGGTTTAATTTCAGCATATTGGTTCTGGCCCACACTGAAATTTTTTTAGATCTTTATTCATTTTAAGAAATAAATCATCAACGAGTCTAGTAGGTCTGGATAAGAATAGTTGAAGGTCATCAGCGTAAGCGTGCATGGTGACATATTTGCACTTATTGAATATGTTATTAATAAACAAAGTAAATAGAAGTGAGCCAAGAAAAGAGCCTTGTGGAACTCTACTCGTGGTCCTTCTAAATACAGAAAAATTGTTTCCCACCTTAACTCTTTGAGACCTACCAACAAGATAACTTTGAATAAAGCGAACCGCAGAGTCAGAGAAATTAAAATAGCGCTTAAGTTTTTTGCAGAGTAATGTGTGGTTCACAGAGTCGAATGCCTTAGAGAAGTCCAGTATGCACAGCAATGTCAAATACCGCATATCGTAAGGCTCTCTTATATCATCCAAAATTTTAACCAACGCAGTCGAACAGCTGTACCCTGATCGAAACCCAGACTGGTGGTTAGACATGAGGTTAAATAAATTGATGTGGACACTGATTTGCTCAGCTACGAGGCACTCACACACCTTCGACACTGAGGACAACAAACTTATTGGGCGAAAATCGCAGGGTTCACTAGCAAGCTTTTTTTGCAATGGGAATAATAGTAGCCACTTTCCAGATCTCAGGGTAACTAGCGGTTAGCGGCTAGCGGTTATATGCGCAAGTGGGCTAAGCACATGTGGTAGAACAAGTTTAAGAAATCTAATAGAAATCCCGTCTTCACCGATAGCATTTGATTTGATTTTTTTAAAACACCGTGTAACATCAAATTCACTTACTGCTTCAAAACTAAATTCATTCGAAAGAACTGAAATTCTTTCGTCAAAATAGGGTGAGGAGGTCACCCTATTTAGTACAATGAATTTTTCATAAAACATTGATGCTAAGAATGAGAAAAAAATTATATGAAAAATCAAAGTTTTGACTTTCGATGCAAATATCTTCGCGTTTTTTAATATATTTGATTAAAAAATTTTTTGCTAAAAAATTAATTTTTTTTTATTTAAATTTCTTTTTTATGTTAAAATGTGCATATATCAAGAACCCATTGAGTCCACCATCCATAATTTTTAAATTGTTGAAAAGGTAATTTTGCTAGCTTTAAGATTAAATATATATAAGGTAAGTTACCCAAATAAGGCTAACCTAACGATTTTTACCAGACAGAAGAGAAACGGGTTTTTTTAAACTTATTTTTGCAATTTTGTATTTTTGTTTACTTTTATTGCCAAAAGTTCATTCTGAAAATTAAAATAAAGTCACTCTGGCTTTTTAAAGAAAATTTTGGTAATTTGCTGACCTTTATAGTTGAGGGCTTTCTTTTTCGTAGTTTTTTTCTGCCAGGTAGATTTAGGTGTGGACATGAGATCGGAAAAAGAAAGCCGGAAAGAAAAAAAAATGTTTGGGCCTTTTTAGGCGCTCTCAATATAATTTCATTAATCAAGTTTTTCTCGGAATACACCACAGTTAGATTTGATCAATTAACCTTTTTGTTTTCGTTAAAAAACCTCTCTTGATTTTTAATTCAAAGCTGGACATAGGCAATAGTTAATTCGTAGAATAACGGACTTTTACTGCGAGCACAATATTACATCAACCATGTTGTTGACGCTACCGCTGACTTCGTTCGACTGTCACTCGTTTCACAGATGCGCAATCAAAGTAATTTTTTTTTGCATCGTGATGCAGATCAGAGATCTGCAACGGATAGCTTTTTTGCGACTCTGAGTATATCCGAAAAAAATAAGTATAAAAACCTACTCACCCTAAGCGCACGCAACTCGACTCATATTCTCTTCTACGAAGCTAGAATGCGGCGGCTCAAATAAATATGAGTATCCTAAGTCATGAGTCGGATCGGGAAAGATCGGGTTTTTTCGGTTCATAAATACTTATGGTTGTTGTCGTCTTGCTGATACTTATCCTACTTGCCGAAATACTCATAATCGACACAAGTAGCCGAATCACTCGGCTCATCTGCCACGGATATAAAAGAGAGCGCAGTAGAGCGCAGCAGTAAATAGTGAGCGAGTTTTTTGTATTTGTTTTGTGCTATTTTTTCCTACGCATATCTAAATGCTGAATAACAGATGTGTTATTCTTGTGTTGCTTTTTGTTTTTATCTTGCACAGTGAAAGCAGCGCATGAGGTAACGTTGTTAAGGCTTAAAAATAATACGCAGTTTCGATAGTATCGTGTCATTCATTTTCTGCAATCAGCAATTATTATTAAATTTGTAAAGTTTTTTTTTATTTTTCTGTAACCTTAAGTTACCAAATCACATGCGCATAATTTAAATTAAACTTCTATTGCACGTGTTTACTTACAAGAAGCAAACAGACACGTGCGCCGCACAGTGGTTGAGCCCCCTACAAAAGTTGTCAATAAATAGAAGGACTCATCGTAAACCAATTAAATTTTGTGTATTATTTGGAATTTGCCTTATTAGAATACACACAAAAATATTTTTAAATCCGCCCTCAATCACGCCTACCTCCCATACAACACAAATATTAAAATTTTTTTTGTCTTCAACCAATACAAGAACCATTCTGTCACAAATCTTCAATATATGTCTATCATAAAAAAAAGTATTTTTTGCCACGCCCACCTCCCACACGAAATTTTCCACTTTACGTGTTTTTCCGTTTTCCAAGTTCAATAAAGCGCAGCATCTAAACTGTTTAAGTTAAAGGTTATAGTATTCAAAAATATTATTTGTTTGCTTTTTATAAAAACAAAAAAAAAAAAAAAAATCATCAAAAAAAAAGCTTGTCGTTTCGTATGTATTCCAAAAAAAGGAGTGAACCTCATGCTTTTTGCCACAAATTGGCACTGGTTGTAAATGTGATACTATCAACAGTTAAAAAAGATAATAGCATACTTTTTAGCATTGTGATAAAGTGAGCACAGGTCGTGTAGCAAAAAAAAAACATGGCTTGCATACACGGAGAAAACTGTTTGCAAAATTAGTATTGTGGTTAAGCAAAACTTGCGCTTGATTCTAAGCCACTTCAAAATTATGCAAAATTTTAGCAAAAACTAATCAAAATGTGCTATTCCAATATATAATAACTAAGCAAATATTTGCTTGAATTATATTTATAATAACTTTTATTTATAAATAATTATATAAATATATATAATATATATAAATAATTTATTTATAATTTATAATAATTATATTTATAATAGCAAATTTTTGCTGAAATTAAGTAAAAATTTGAAATTAATCAATTTTGCTTTTTCCTAAATAAACGAGGAGTGATTGCAATTTTTAAATCCGCAATTTAGCAATTTTGCAATCTTTTTCTTAAATCACATTGTGATTGAGCAAATGTTTTGCTTAAAAAAAAAAACGGGCCAAACCTTTCCTCAATCACAATGTGATTTAAGAAAAAGATTGCAAAATTGCTAAATTGCGGATTTAAAAATTGCAATCACTCCTCGTTTATTTAGGAAAAAGCAAAATTTTGATTAATTTCAAATTTTTACTTAATTTCAGCAAAAATTTGCTAAGTTATTATTGCTAAGTTTTTGATTCAAGCAAATTAATTTTCTCCGTGTACGTATTCTAATTCTGTTATTTAGAATCAAAGAATATATATTTAACTTTCAGCTAATTGAAGATGTTTGATTCCCTTGACAAGGGAATTTGAATAGTTTTGAAAGCATTTTGTTGCGAAATTCATTAAATTGTTTCATAGTAAGCTACAAGATAATGTGAATTAATTTAATTTTATACATATTTTTTTTTTTTTCAATTCATCTACCGGGTAAAAACCCTTACAGATTACATATTTTAACTTAGAAGCTAGTACTTATATTAAATACATTATATGTATGTTAAACTCATAGTATCAATTAATTTCAATGCATATACCAGGAAACCTTAACAGATTACATGGTTTAAATTAACTCTAAACTTATAGTAAATATCTTATAAATAACTTCTATGTACAGAAACAGAATGATGATCGAGTAGATACAATGTATACAATGTTTAATCAAGTTACACCAAAAAAGAGAAATTTAAACAACGTGATTAATTAACCAACTGCAATAATTTAATGAAGTTAAATTAAATTCACTGAATACTTATAAGATAAAAATTAACAGGATTGATAAGGGGAGGTTTTTAGTGATTATATTAAAGCAAGATTACATATTTTCAATAATGTCTAACAGCTGTCTTTTAAAATTATGACGATCGCTGGAGAAATCCAGCTGATCTGCAACCGTGTTGCAATGAGACAAGCATCTATTAATAACTTCATTAAGCCCATAATTAGTTCTATGGTAAGATGTGTGGAATAAATCAAAGTTTCTAAGGGTACGACTAGGTATATTGAATGGAATGACAGAAAGCAGCTCTGATGAATTTATTCTGCCATCAATTATGTCCTTTATGAATAGAACGTTTGATACAACACGTCTTTGTGAGAGGTAATTAAGGCACAACAGTCGACAACGCAACCAGTAAGTAGGCATGTTTTCCCAGGAGTACAACTGACGCAACGCAAACCTTGTGAAGCGCTTCTGGATATTTTCAATTCTAGACTTAGAACATTCATAGAAGGGGTCCCAGATAACACTTGCATACTCCAGAAGAGATCTCACGAGACTAACAAAAACTGCTTTAGATGTATAAGGATCTAGAAACTCCTTAAAGTTTCTTTTTAAAAAACCTAATTGAGAGTTGGCTTTTGATATAACGTATTCGACGTGAATATCAAAAGAGAACTTATGATCGAAGAATATGCCTAGGTCCTTATACTGACTTACTCTACTAAACCCACGCGCACAATCGTAGGTGTAGTCGTAATTGATTGATATGCTTCTTCTGGAGAAGGTTAAGATTTTACATTTAGAAAAATTTAGCGGAAGCTTGTTGATATTGCACCAATGCAGAAATGATTTAATGTCTTCTTGTAACTTGGCACAGTCATTCAGGTCACAAACTTTAATAAACAGTTTTAAATCATCAGCGTATAATAGTGTTTTGCAGAACTTCAATATATGTGGGATATCGTTTATAAAGAGAATGAAAAGAAGGGGACCCAGATGACTTCCTTGCGGAACTCCTGTCTTGGTGGAAATTGGATAAGAAATTTGGTCACATACCTTTACATAAAGAACTCTATCGTGAAGGTACGATTCCATCCATCTCAACATTTGCGAGTGTACACCTAATTTTTCGAGCTTCAGAGTTAGTATTTGATGAAAAATGCTATCGAAAGCTTTACAGAAGTCTGTGTACAATGTGTCAACTTGTGCACCGCCCTCAACAACATTGATACAAAAATTCGAGAAGATAGCAAGGTTCGTGGTAGTAGATCTACCCGAAAAGAAACCGTGCTGATGCGGAGATATATAGCTTTGAACTTCGGCAAACAAAAGCTTCTCCACAATTTTGTCCAATACTTTGGGAATAATTGAAAGTTTTACGATAGGGCGGTAGTTTTCAACAAGATACTTCTGGCCAGATTTATAAATAGGTGATATACAGGCAGTTTTCCATTCGTTTAAAAAAATACCTGTAGAAAGTGACTTGTTGTATATGATACTTAGGGCGGAGTGCAATGATAAGGCACATTTTTTTAAAAATAAAGGTGGAAGCAAATCAAAGCCAGCACCCTTGCTGCTATCTAGACTGTTCAGTATATCCAAAACGAGCTCATCGTGTATCTTCAGTAAACCTATATTGAAAAGTTGGGGAATGTTACAAAAAATATTCGGATCTATTGGATGAGAATCGGACTTATAAACAGAGCCAAAGAAATCTGCGAATAAATCGCTAATTCCTTTAGGGCTTTCCGCACGAGAATCATTGAATTCCATTGAATTAGGGAACCCTGATGACTTTCTCTTAGAATTAAAAAATATCCAGAATGACTTCGGATTTGATTTTATATCGTGTTCAACCGACATAATATACTTATTGTATAAAAATTTTGAAAGGAATTCAAACTCCTTCCTTCGCAAGACAAACATTGCTTTATCCGTGGGTGATCCTGATTTTTTAAACTTTAGATGCGATTTATTGCGTAGGTTCTTGAGGTGAGTTAAGCGCTCATTATACCAGGGATGCTTGCATTTACGCTTGCTTGCTATAGTGGGCACATATTGATGAAGACCATTATTAATAACCGTCTTGAACGCTGCATACATATGAAATAAGTCACTTGAATCATTTAAAGAATTCCAATTTATAGAGTTGAAATAACTATTTAGAGCCGCATAGTTAGCTTTATTGAAATTGTAAAAAGAAGGATGTTTAACTTCTAAGTAATGGTCAAAAGTATAAAAATAAAAATCCAAAATAAGTGCTTTATGGTGAACAGATTCATTCGTGAGCGGCAAATCACATTTAAACAGTTCATATTTGAACTCATTACTAATGAAAATAAGATCTAAAATTCTATTATCACATTACATATCACATTACTGTTTTACTAATGCAATTTAGTTGTAATTATTTAAAAAATATTTAATATATATTAACATAGCAATTTAATAGACTGAGAAACACACTATATAATACTTAAGTACTTTGCAAATATATAGTATTGCAAAAGAAGAATAATAACATTTTAAAGCATTTATCGTGTTTAGTAAGTAAATGCTTTCACTATTTACATTAAAAATTTAACGATTTTAACTCGTAAGAAGTGATCGTTAAACAAAAAATGCCTAAAATCATACTAAAGAAAATGACTATAGTAATAAACTTTGAGACTAAACATATCTATATTTTCTTCTAAACGCATTTACCAAATGTTGTCCAAGGGCGCAAAAAATTCTGTCAGTTTTTTTTAATCGCTCAACTTAAAGTCCAATAAAAGCATTTCTTTATTTAAAATATCGTCGACATCCATAGATCGTTATGTTTTATTCTGCAAAAAAATAAATTTATATTTTTTGTCATATCAACTTTGCATAAGAAATTTATTGCAAAAATAAAAAAAAATATTTCAAGAATGCAAAAAACATTTTTAATAATGCTTTTTATACTTAAAAAAACCAAAGTGCAATACAATTTCTCAATTGTCTGTAATAACTCTTGAAAAATATCAATATTTTACGAAATTTTTTCAACATTTTTACATCAATCGTATTTTAAGGCGTCTACACAGAAAACCTATATATATATGTTTCTGATAAATATTTTGGAATCATGCTAGTTTGAATATTCTTAAACAACGCAAAGAAAAAAAAAATCACAAAAAGAGATCATCAGTTTTGGTATTTATTTTCAACTTTTAACCACTGTGCGCCGGCCTTTTGGTTTTGTTGTATTTTTGTTTATGTCTAACAAACCAAAATCACAAGCGTTGTTATTGTTTCTTTCTCCATAGAGTGCCTCGTTTTCGAGAAAAAAAACAAACAAAAAATGAGAGCTCACATGGCTTGCAGACAAATACTTATGAAAAGTGCATACGCAAAAAAAACTAATTAACGCTAAGAGACGTTGGCAGAGAAGTAGCAGTACTCAGAGTACACTCAAAATACATTCGGATCGAGCGCTTTTGTAATAAACTGACTCAACGCACTCATTGAAAAAGGTCGAAGTGGATCGGATCACGCCGCTCTCGGATATGAGAATGTACTTATAACCGAAAAAATGCTAATGAGCCGAATACCTATAAGTATTTTATACATATTATTAAGTATGGATAGAGTTCAGAACAGCACGACACTCGGGTATGATTTGAGTATCCGAATTCTATCGGATTAATTCATTTAAATTATAAAGAAAAAAATTATTATCAATAGTAAAAATAAAAATAAAAACTTAGGGTAAATAAATACAATAAGTTTTTTGTTTCTTTGACTTTTTGATAAAAAATATATTTTAATTTTCAAACTTCCATCCATGTTTGCAGCAACCAAAACTGTAACACGCACCGTCAAAACTTTTCCTCCTATACACTTTTTACCTTAAAATTTTAAAATTCTATCGGACATGAGTTTAAAGAAGAATCTTGTTTCATCAGCACTATATATTTTTTCTGAGTCCTAATAGCCATCTCGAAGTTTTGGGAAAAATTCTGTAGTCACCTTGGGATACATCACCTGCTTCACCTGAAACCTTGCAGTTAACAATGCAGTGTCGCTATCGAAAATGGTAAATAAAACTTTCTAAACAAGAAAAATTCATTTTACCTAAAATTTTAACTCATTGCAATTTTAAATCATTGGCTTTTTCTTGTAAAATATGATCGGTTAGAGGTATATATCGCGATTTTTGGATTTTCTACATTTTGAGGAGGTGTGATCTTTATATTTTTTCCTATATGATGGATATTGAAGAATATGACGTGAGAAATTCCTCGCCGTTTTCAAGCCGATTATTGCAGATTTTTCTTCAATGATGAACGCGTTACGATTAGTTTGTGGAGGCAATTTGAACATAGTAAAAAATCAATCATGCACTTGAAGGAACAAATGTATACTGAGCATAATCACATGCGCAAATGAAGCTATGCAGTTTTGTAGTCAATGAATTTTATACGGTTATTTCCCTTTCAACAAAGCAAAAATTCCAAATATGTTCAGTGAATATTGTTTGTTCACATATAAATAAAAAAATTCATAAGTAAGCAAGTCTAGTCTCAACTTGCTTTCGTCGTCGCTATATGTGAAAATATTTATTATATTTTATGAAAACTGCGTCGTTATATGCGAACTCGTCGTTATATCTACCGACGTTAAAAGCGAACGCAGTTCCTAAGGAATGAGAAATTAGAAAATGCGGACTTCAAGAATACGACGTTATAGCAGAAATGTTGTTATAACCGAGGTCGTTATAAGTGAATTCCACTGTACTACAAAAACTTGAATAACTTGACAGAAGAAAAAACAAAAACAAAAATTGTTAAAAGTGTTGCATGTTAAAAAATTTGTTCTACAAAATTAAAAAAGAGAATAGAAGTAAACTTAAAATTAAAAAACTTTTTTTTTTTTAACTCAAACGTTTTCAAAGTTTTTATAAATTTTTATTTTTTAATTCATATAAAAATGTGCACTCGTAAACCTGTTTTCCCCACCATTGATGGGGAGAGGAATGCGGCAAAAACTTTAAAGTGGATGTTAAATTTAAATTTGTGTAAATTTGTGTTTCATATTTTTTTATGTAGGACAACTTTTACTTTTGTAAAAACAAAAAGAAATTCAACTTTTGCCTAAAAGTAGGCAGCAATTCTCATTAATCACAAACAAAACTAATTGTAGCTATCAATAAATACATCACGCATACAAAAACCTTTACATTTCCACAGAAACACAAATATTCGCAAAACAAAAAGTATAAAAACTAATTCATAGATACTTCACATATTCACACGCAAATGATGAATTGTGTGCTGCTGTAAATGCAACGCAATTATTCGTACCGTCTCTCTAGGATGACTGCCTAAAAGCAGACTACAATAAATAAACACCAACAAACTGTGGCTAGTAAAACAATAGATTAAAAATACAACTAAAACCCATAAATAACCAAAAAAAGTGGAAAAGAAATGAAATAACGAAAGACATAAGCAGTCGTTAGACTAAGCGAAGGTTCAAAAAACCGTCTTTCAGCATTAAGCTAAGTAATGGAAATTCCTGCGCCTCCTTACATACAATATGTGTGTATATTTGCGTGTAAATATGTAGGTGTGTGAGCTTTTTAGATTATAAAATATTTAAAAATAAACGTACTGTCAGCATTTGTCAGCTGCAGCAAGAAGAAAACACGTTGAAGGAATAAAAAATAAATAAAAAGAAAACAAAAACCAGCAACAGCAGCTAACAATAACTCAAACACAACTCAACTCAACACAACTCAACTCAACGTAGCGTTGTAATGAGGTCAGTGTTTGGACATTATTAACGAATATGTATGCGTAAAAAAAGGTGTGTGAGTAACGGAGTAGATGAGTTTTTTTATTTCTGCTAAAGATCTTAGAGTGAGACGCACACAACACAACGTTTTGCGTTTACTTGATATATCGTCAATAATTTCATTTAATTGCCAAGTAGTGAGCGCCTTAAAGTATGCAACAGGAAAAAAACATTTTTGCAACATCATCGTGATTGTAAAGGGAAGGTCTGTAAGTTGGCCCTAGTTTTTGTTTGGGTCCATAAAATGCGGAAAAATAAACATTTTGCAAAAGTGTTTACAGAATTGGAGAGCTATTTTTAAAAATTATTAAAAATCATCATAGTTTAAAATTTATTCGTTGCACTTTGATCTGTTTTTGAAGGAAAATGACAAACCTAAAACGCTTTACTTCAGAGAAATGTTTAATATGATAAATTCAGTCACAGCTTATGAAAAAATGCCAGTTTTTATTAATAAATGCACGAAAGTCATGCAAGTTTTTAGTTTTTAAATTATCCAATTTTAGCCTTAAATTTAGTTAAGTATAAATCGTGCACCCTAAATTTGTTTACTTAGGTTTTTTTTTTTTAATTGCTATAAACGTTTATCCGAAAAAGTATGGTTCACATCGAATAAGAAACAGTAGCTATATTTATTCAATTCCGCTAACTTGACCGTTTCTTCCACTGTGTATAGATAAAGTCTGAAGTTGTCTGTTCAAAAATATACATATTTTCAAGGTAATATATCTATCATTAGAATAATTTTTACTTATAAAAATAGTACTGACATTAAGTATTAGATAAATATATAAAACTTCAATAAATATATAAAGCTAAATAAATTTATATAAATAAAAATCAAATGTCGTTCGTTGGTAATTGCATCAGTTGAGAACGGCTGAACCGATTTGGATAATTTTTTTTTTAAAATGTTCGTAATAGTCCAACTTAAGTTTTTACGGAAAGAAAAATTGATCACGCCCACTTTGCGCCCACTTTTTTGATTTATCTAAAATCGGAAAACGGCTGGACCGATTTGGATAATTTTTTTTTAATGTTCATAGTAATCCAATTTTAGTTTTGTCGGAAAGAAAAATTGACCACGCCCACTTTTGCGCCCACTTTTTTCAATTTATCTAAAATCGGAAAACGGCTGCACCGATTTGGATAATTTTTTTTTCAAATGTTCGTAGTAATCCAATTTAAGTGTTTACTGAAAGAAAAATTGATCACGCCCACTTTTGCGCCCACTGTTTTGATATCTATATATATAAAATTAAGTGGCAAAACTTCCTGTTCGCATACTCCTCCTAGACGGCTTGCCCGATTTCAATGAAATTTTCAGGGGTGATTGGGGTCTGTGTGGAGGGTGCACATAAGAAATTGCATGTGTGTATCTTTGCAGGTTTTGTACCACACCCCCTTTTGTCGCCCACAAATCAATAAAAATGCTGTATTTAAGACGGTTTTGGTCGTATGAAATTAAAATTTGGTAAATAAGTTCGTATGATAACTATAATTAACTTTGAAAAAATGGGCGTGGTCACAATTCATCTACGCCTACTTTAAAGAAAATATCAAAATACTTCGAAACCATTGGTCCGATTGAGCTCAAATTTTGTAAGTACGCTTTGCTTTGAGTACGAGATGGTTTAAGGGGCAATGCCACACCTCCTTTTACCTCCCACATATAAATAAAAAAATTGTTGTTATCGAATAGCTTTAGTTAGAGTTATGGGTCACACAGCTTAGAAATTCGGTATTCGACCACAATTTAGACGTACCGTTTCTGTGATGAAATTTTATGGGAGTGGACAAGGGGGAGGGGCACCTCCGATACAACCCAAATTTGTGATATCGAATAGCTTTGAAGTTATAGGAATTCATCTTTGGAATTCAGTTTTTGACCTCAATTTACACATGCAGTTTCAATGGTTTTATTTTATGGGCGTTGGACAGGGAGGCGTGACATCTCCCTTACAACCCAAATTTGCGATATCGTATTGCTTTGAAGTTATAGGTTGACAGCGTAAGAATTCGGTATTCGACCTAAATTTATACATGCATTTTCAATACTTACATTTTGTCGTCGTAGGGCAAAGGGGAGTGGCACTTCCCATACAACCCAACTTTGTGCTATCAAATAGTTTTAGAGTTATAAGTCGTACAACGCCGAAATTCAGTATTCGACCTCAATATACACATGCAGTTTCATTGATTCAATCTATGTTCATTGGTAAGAGGGGCGTGGCACCTCCCATTTAACGTAAATTTGCGATATTGAATATCAGCGTCAGAATTCAGTATTCGGCCCCAATTTATACATGCAGTTTCATTAATTACATTTTATGGGCGTACGACAAGGGGGCGTGAAACCTCCTATTTAACCCAAATTAGAGATATCAAATAGCATTGGGGTTATAGGTCTCACAGCTTTGGAATTCAGTATTGGACCTCAATGTACACATGCAGTTTCATTGATTACATTTTATGAGCGTTGATCAAGGGGGAGTGGCACCTCCCATACAACGAAAATTTGTGATATCGAATAGCTTTGTAGTTCAAGGTCGCACAGCGTCGGAACTCAGTATTCGACCAAAATTTTCGCTTGCAGATTTACTGATAAAATTTTTTAGAGTTTGTCGGGGGGGCGTGACACCTCCAATTTAACCCAAATTGCGATATCGAATAGATTTGGAGTTATAGGTAACTCAGCCTCAAAATTCAGTATTCGACCTCAATGTACTCATGCAGTTTCATTGCTAAAATTTTATGGGCGTAGGGAAAAGGAGAGTGGCACCTCCCATACAATCAAAATTTGTGCTATCGAATAGTTTTGGAGTTATATGTCGCACAGTTTTGGAATTCGGTATTCGACCTTCATGTAGACATCCAGTTTAATTGATTACATTCTATTAGCGGTGATGAAGAGAGAGTGGCACTTCCTATACAACCCAAATTTGTTATATCGAATAGCTTTGTGGATATAGGTCGCACAGTCTCAGAATTCAGTATTTGACCTCAATTTAGACATGCTGTTTAACTGATAACATTTTATGGGCGTTTGAATAGGGAGAGTGGCAGCAACGCGCCGGGTTTCAGCTAGTTGTGTTAATAAAAAAAGGGGTTTTGTGGGGTGAATTGAATTAAACAATATAAGTAACAAAAAGTTATAAAAATTAACAATGATTTATTAGAAGAGAAAAAAAAATGATTTCTGTCTAAAAAATAAAGAACAAACAAAAATTAGCTAATGGAGTGCAACAAAAATTCATCTTCCGAGTGGTCTAACTCAAAGATCCACAATTTTATTTTTCTTAAGAAAATGCTCGTATTTCTTTCAAGGCGTATACTTGCAGGGACTCTGTTGTAAAGTCTATAAGATAAAATCGAAAAAAAATTAATCATCAGTCTTATTAAGACTGTTACTGTAAGTCTTATTATTATTTAGGTCAGTTGTATACTAGGACGTTCAAGATGCTGCCGGTGACGGCAGCACCACTCTTCAAATGCATGACATTTTTGACGGGTGGCAACCTTAACATGAACACAACATAAATGTCAGATGGATCCAGTATTGCTATAAAACTGGATAAAGAAGAATTTCGTGCCTTGATTAAGCATTACTTTTTGCTTAAGAAAAGTGCGAAAGAAACAAAAAAAAAAAGCTCCATATATATTATAGTAAATGTACTCCGTCGTTTTCAACTGTAAAATATTGGTTTGCAGAGTTCAAAAGAGGTCGAATCAGCACAAAAGATGAACACGCCGGGGGAGCACCAAAAACTGTGACCACTCCAGAATGTATTGGAAAAAATCTACGGTTTTTTATTGGAGAATCCGAAAGTGAAAGTGCGTGAGAAAGCTACAGCCGTATGGATATTAAGTGGGTTGGTGGTTTAAATTTTACATGACCATTTGGGTATGAAAAAGCTGACTGCAAGATGGGTGCCGCATTCATTAACAATCAATCAAAAACATGAACGTGTTTGGACTTCCCAACAATGTTTGGACATGTTTAAACAAAATCCGACTGTTATTTTGCATAAAGTAGTTAGCGTCGATGAAACATGGATCCATCACTATACACCAGCTTCTAAGGAATCAGCAAAAGAGTGAACAGGTCCTAATGGAAGTGCACCAAAGCGTGCGAAGACTCAATAAACGGCCGGAAAGGTGTTTTCGTCTGTTTTTTGGAATTTAAGTGGCATTTTGTCAATCGACTATTTCAGAAAAGGAAAAACAATTACTAGAAACTATTACTGCAAATTATTGGATCTATTGGAACGAAATCGCAAACAAACAACCCCATTTATCGAAAGAAATAAATCTATTTTTGCAAGACAATGCTTCGGCTAGGGTATGCAAAACCGGTTCGAATTATTCGGCTTTTCGGGTTTTTTTTAAAAAACCGACCCGGTTTTTAAAAATCGTTATTTTCGAATAATTCGAAAACCGGTTTTTTAGCTCGAATTATTCGACTGCTCGAATAGTAAAAAAATATATAAATCTGCAATATAAAATTGTCTTTAAACCACTTTTTTATTGCATTTGAGCGACTCTGTTTATTTTCTACTTGCGTTTTGACATTTCACCAAAGTTGCTAACATTTCTTGTCTCTGGTTTTGTTTCATTTTGTTAAAACAACATTTACAAGCGGCTGGCGTATTTAATGTGAGTTAAACATGATTTTTTTTTAATAATACATTCTTTTTAAAAAAATATGTTAAATTATCAACAGCTCGACATGAACTCCGAAGTTTGGAAGTATTTCCAAAAGGATAAGTCTGACAAGGCTTCCTGCACGAAATGCCCAAAAACTCTAAGCTGCAAGGGCTCCTCGACTTCGGCGCTTATAAACCATCTACGAAAAGTGCACAAACTAATAATATAAACAAAACATAAATTGAATGACAACAATGAAGAGCCGTCCACTTCAAAGAAATCTGCAAATGCTGGCCAAAGCACAATTTCAAATTTCGTTGCGCAGACAGAAACAAATTGCGAACCTCGAGAGTAGTAATTCACTATGTCCAATCAAAAGGATTCAAAATGCCAGCGAGCGAAAATACGATATGGAAACTTATATTTGAAGCTTACACCGAAAAAAAAATGGAAACAATAGCTAAGTTAAATAAACTTAAAGAAAAAAAAAGGAAGATTTTCTATTATTGTAGATGAATGGACCGATATTTCTAATATTAAATATTTGAACATGTCCGTGAGAGCGTATGACCCAGTAAAAAAAATATATGAATTTTACAATCTCGGGTTAGAGGAGATGAAGCTACGAGAAACGGCAACTAACGTAGAATTTTATGTTGAAAAAAAGCTATCGGAGTTTAATATAAACTTCGACTCTGATGTTGTTGCGTCCACTCATGATGGTGCCGCTGTAATGAAAAAATATGGCATCAATATCAACGCTGTTTTTTAATTGTGTTTAAACCACGCAGTACATTTGTGTGTAATTGAGACTCTTTATGAAAAAAATCATAATCCACATTATGAGGAAGAAAGTGAAGATAACAGTTCAGATTCTGACGAAAATGACTATGACTCTATATATTTCTTAGAAAAAAATGGAAACACAATTTTAAATCCTGATATTAATGACATTATTTCTAAGTTACGCAAATGCATAAAGATCTTTAAGCGGTCAAACGAAAAGCAGAAACTTCTTCAAGTTTATGTAAAAAAACAAGAAAAAAGGAGTTACGTCTTTTTCTCGATGTTAAACACAGGTGGAACTCCATGACACAGATGATTTCAAAGTTTTTAAAAATTTATAACTGCATTAATCACACCTTAATTGACTTAGGACTTGAAACATTTTCAGTAAACGAAATTAGCGCTTTATGTGACTTAAATTACTTACTGAAACCTCTCGAAGCTGCTGTTAATGAACTATCAAAAGACACTATTAATTTAAATGAAGCGGAAGGTGTTTTCAAATTTTTAATAAATAAATATTCTAAAATTGAGTCTGTATACTCAATTACACATTAAGTTCACATTAAGTACAAATTACCGCACTAATTTTAATAACGTGAGTACCTTTATTTATTTTTTAAAAATGAATTGTTATTGTTGTTTTTTTTTAATAAAAACTGCATATACATCATATGTAGGTAAAAAAGTAAAAATTTCTTTAATTAAAAAAACCGGTTTTTCCGATTTTACCGGATTTTTCAGACCGAATAATTCGAAAACCGATTTTGTACAAATTGTACTATTCGAGACCGGTTTTTGAATAATGTCGAATATTTGCATACCCTAGCTTCGGCTCACAAATGGATCGAAACCATGGCCAAATTGCACGAGTTATGCTTCAAACGGTTTCATTATCCCCCATATTCTCCCAATTTGGTCCCTAGCGACTATTATATGTTATCAAACTCATAAAGGTGGCTCCAGGGAATGAGATTTTCGACGAATGAGATCGGAGCGGAGCGTATTTCGGAGATCTTGAAAAATCTTACTATTCAAAGATCATCGCAATGTTAGAAAATCGTTTGAATAAAGGTATCGGGCTGAAAACATCATAGAACTCAAATGCTATGTAGAGCAGGTAAGCAATGCAGTATATAATGCCTACGGATCAAGTTGTCCAACAGGCCACAAGGCAAAAACAAAGCATACTCCTTGGTAAAGCGCCGACCTGACCAGACTCCGAAAAAATGTGCGATGCAGCTTTAATTTCACGCTAGCCGCAGCCAGGATACACAACGCAATGACTAAAGGCAGAGTGGATACAAGAATGTCATTTCTATTGCCAGTCGGAAGCTATACGCTTTGAGAAGAGCAACGAGCCAGAAACAACGAGAAACTCATTTTCCGGGCAGCACACTAGTAACTGATTAGGAGGCGGCAGATTGCTGCAAATCGAAAAGAATGGAAACTCGCCACGAGCATTTGTAGTAAAAATTTTGCACTAAGGCTGGGAAGGGCCATAGTCACCTTCATTCCAAAAGTACGGAAAAAAGACTACACTCTACCAAAGTCGTTTAGACCCATTAGCCTTACCTCATTTCTTCTTAAAACAATAGAAAAGGTAATAGATAACTATATAAGAACTGAGATTCTTAAGAATGCGCCAATGCAACCATGTCAACACGGATATAGGGTCGGTAGGTCCATAGAATCTGCCCTATACCAGCTGACTAGTAACAACCAGTCAGCTCTCAAAAAATAATAAACCGTACTTTGTGCCTTTCTAGACATAGAGAGCCTTTGTCCACAGAATCTGCCCTATATCAGCTGACTAGTAACATCCAGTCAGCTCTCAAAAAATAATAAACCGTACTCTGTGCCTTTCTAGACTTTGACAACACTTCTCACGAGGCTGTGAGGAAGTCACTACACAAAAAGGAGTAAATGATATGCTCAACAGATGGATATGCTAAATGCTTAGCACTAGAACTGCAGTAACAAAAGTGGGCATCACCACGATAAGAATTAAAACAACAAAAGGCTACCCACAAGGCGGAGTCCTTTCTCCACTGTTGTGGAGTCTTGTTGTGGACGAACTATTTTTGATGCTAACCGAGAATGGCATAAATGTCAGCGTTACTCAGGCGACATCGCCTTAATAGCGAGAGGTAAGTTCGAGGATACACTTTGCAACCTGATACAGAAAGGACTGCCAGCAACAAAGGAATGGTGCTACACAGTGGGATTAAATTTCAACCCAGCGAATCAAACAAAACCTAACAAAAGAATCCTGCAAAATCTCCAAACTACGAGAATGGATGGCACGGAAATTCCCTTTGAAGGAGAAGTAAAGTACCTAGGACTCACACTAGATTCAAAACTTCTCTGGAGAAGACATGCAGACTAAACTATAAACAAAGCAACACGCGCACTCATGGAATGTATGAACCTGGCGGGGAAAAGCTGGGGTTGCAACCAAAGAATTCTTCGCTGGTTGTATACCCTGATGATGTACTCACCTATGGTGCAATAGCATGGGCTTAAAAAACCAAGCTAACCACAGTGAGGAATTTGCTAACAAAGGTGCAAAGACTGGCCTGCGTATGAATCAAAGGTGTCATGAGAACCTGCCCTACAGAAGCACTAGAAATAATTTTGAATCTACCACCCTTACACCTTGTCATAGAGGGAGTAGCTAAGCGAACTCTGCTATGCATTGCTAAGGAGGGGACAGGATTAGGTAAAACCATCAGCAGTAGAGAGAAGGAGGATATTGCAATGCATCAATTACATCGATTACATTACATCGATCTAGCAAGAGACGATATAGTAAAAAGGTACAACTTCGAAAAACACTTCGAAATTAAGCTTAGTCCCAAGAAAGAGTGAGACAACGCGATAATATAGCAAGTCAAAAAACCACACAGTATATCATGGTATACATATGACTCCAAAACACTGGAAGGTATAGGCACAGGGGCTTATGAGCCAAGAACTAAGCACTCTGAATCTATAGGGACAACACCTAGTATCTTCCAAGCAGAAATCCTAGCCATACAACTGTGTGCGGAATTCAAGCTAGACCGGAAATACAAAGGTCAGGATATATGTGATGTGAGACAGCCAAGCAGCAATTAAAGCATTAGTTTCCTGTGAGATATCAACGAGAATAACATAGGATTGCCTAATAAAACTCAATGATCTAGGAAAGAATAACACTGTTACTATACTCTGGGTCCCAGGACACAAGGGAATACAAGGTAACGAAGATGCCGATGGCTTAGCGCGACGGAGTGCAGACACAAAATTTATAGGACCAGAACTATTCTGCGGATTGGGCTCAAAATCTATAAAAGAAGATCAAAGAAGGGAGGAGAGGCACAAACGTTCAAACCTTTCGAAAAGCCTCCCAAAGCTAAGACAATCCCAATTGCTCCTCAGAGATTTTTACACTCGGAGAGCAAAATTGGGCATAAGCTTAGGTAAAACAAATCTAAGAGTTCTAAAGGGCTTCCTTACAGGACACTGCAAACTTAAATAACACCTGGTGAAATTGGACATAGAATCCGATAGTAACTGCCGTTTCTGTGAAGAAGCAGAGGAGACTTCAATACACCTACTTACAAGCTGCGACGCCGTGGCTCTAGACGTAAACCAGAACTGGGGAACTATGAGCTGAGTCTAGAGCAAATTTCATCGCTTGAACCTTAGAACATTTTCAAATTAAAAAATTTTAAATACCATTAAGTTAACTAAAAAAAAAATAGTATTCCTCCCAGTAAATTTTTTTACCTTACATTATTATTTTACATTAATTTTTAATTATTTTTGTAATTGTTTTCAATTATTGTTATGGAAATTTATTAATGAAATTATTGGTAATGGTATTGATATTTTTAGCAAATATTACATCAATATTTGTCCCTGATCGTATTGTACAAATATTTTGAATTGCTGATCATTCGAAAATTATATTTATCAAAATGGCATTGTTTAAGGCCTAGAATTTTTATGAAATTTATATTTTTTATATTTCAAAAGTATAGTGTTTCTGACGTTATTTTCACTTCTGCAGCCGTTTTAGTAGGTAGGTATTTCTCCCATCAGAGAAATAGGTCTGGACGAAATTCTATAATCCACCAACCCAGCGGAGCTTTGAGAAGGAGGTACAATAGATCTCATTTAGGTCGCAGTACGCATCTCCAATATATAACATTAACATCGAGCTGAAAGGGGGACTTTGTGGAAGTATAAACAATTGTTTTGCCAAAAATCGTGTTTTTTCTTTGTTAAGCCGGCAGCAACTTGAACGCCTTAGTTTTATCAACTCTAGGATTTTCTAATGATTTAATATTTTCTTTTACGTCATGCTATTATCATAATATTGTTCACATTTTACGTATAGTATATAGCAGTAAAAGCCACACACATTGAAAAATGAATTTACTTATTTATTAACACGCTTTCCGATATACTGTTAATTAAAAATAAACTACTACCTAAAAATAACAGATTATTTTTTTAAGAATATTGAATAAAGAGAGTGGTCTCACAAGTAAGGAAATTGTCTTACTTATGTCTTGCTGGATAACTTTTCTATAATAGCAAGAAATATTTCAAATTTTTTTAAAACATTTGTTCCTGCTATTTGCGTTACTCACTGTTGCAACAAAAATACAAATAAAAAATTATTTAAGTATCGCGAGAAAATCCGCAGATGGTTGCTGGCGGTTGAAGAGAGTTATAGATATTTTTTTATAATAATAAATTTATATGAATTTACAAACTAATGTATAATAATAAAAATCCGTTAATCGAAATCTCAAATTTTTCAAAGAAGTATTGAATATTTACGTTCATTCAAATATTCTTTATAAATTAAAAGATGAAGGCATATTTCACTTTCATATTTATTATTGTTTTTCTTTTTAGAAAACAATAAAGCTTTTAATAGCCTTTTAAAGTTATGAACCTGTAAATGTAATAAAAGTTATTTAAATTTAATAAGAATTCCCAAATTTATTTTTGTTTTTGTAGTGAAAACAAAGCAATCTTATTTGTAATTAGCGCTTTAACACAGCATAGCTAATCAATTACTCAGATTTATTTTATTACAAATGTCAGGTCTGTAAATAAATTGGTATTAAATTAATCAAAATATACTGTATACAAAAGTTTTCCTTCAGTTATTCTATTAATTTGATAGAAATAAAACTTAAACGAACTTATGCATAAATTAATTCTGAAAAGAGAACATTATTCTTAGAAAGTATTCAAAAGAGGAAAAAGAAGATAAAATTACGATGAAGAGGAGGAAAAGAAGTTCCCGTTTTAATCCAAAAACTTTAAGTGCCGTTATTTGTTAATATGATGGCTGACATATACGCATGTAACATAGCCACTTATTTACTGCGAAAGGGTTCATCGAAAAGTTTTCGCACAACAACAACAACAACAACAACAACAACAGTACAAATAAATAAAAAAACCAAAAATTCTTAGAAAACTCTAAGGAACGTACAGTATTTTGTGTTATTTCTAAAGATGCTAGAGATGATTTTTTTATTTTTTGGTATGGCGCTTTGTTTGTTTATCAAAAAGTTTAGTGTTTTTATTTTTTCTTTTTCGCTTATTTGACTTCTGCCAGTTGTGGGACCCAAATCCAAGTTGTTAATAATGTACTTTTCCATTTTGGGTTTCACTACAAGAACGTGCCAAACCAAAAGAAGGTCAGCTCTGCTATTAAAAGCATCACCATTAGATTGCTTTGGGTCGATGCACAGTGATCCATGCCCATTCAAGCGTGAAACAAAGTTCAAAGAAGTTATCAGAATTTAATGAAACTTCATTTTCTAGTTAATAATTATCCACATTTGAAAAAATTAAATTGGTTTTTTTAAGCAAACCTTACAGTTTTTTAGAAACCGCAACTTTGTAGTTATTTTTTTTCCAATATAAGGCAAGTAAAGCCTGTTCGGCCAATTTCATGTGTTGTTAAACGAAGGTTAATTTCATAATATTTTTTTCAACACTTAATTATATGTTATAAAAGAAAAAATTTTATAGCTTTTTCATTTTAGCAACTTATTTAGAAATAACTTATCGATTAAAAGACCCTTTTTTGTGTTCTGAAGCTTAGTATGCTGTAGGAACGAAAATTTTTTGGCATCGATTTGGCAAAATTTGACATGCGAAATTTTGGTGCAGACTCAGTACTAACACATACTCACTATAACCTGTTTGTTGAATGTGTTAGTTGAACATTATTGTTGAATGTCAAATTTCTAAGCCAATTAATTGTACGAACATATAAAAGACTGCAAAATTTTGACATTTTAAATCTTCAATCGTGGTTGTGAACTTTGCTGCATTGAAAAAAAATCATTCACTCAAACGCGTACTAGCCAACGAAAAAAAAAAATTATCTACCGTTTCGCCGTCAAAAACGCAATGTATTTCTTACGGAAGATTTCTTTTCGCTTCTACAGCATACTTAGCTTTGAGCATTTATAGGGCATATTGCAGAATTTTTTTTCCAAAATGTATTTGTTGCACGTTAGGGCTCAAACACAGGGCTCAATTTAAAATATTTATTTTGAAAAGACTATAACACAGGGGTTCACGAAACCATGAATTAATAACCATAGGTTGTCCATTCGTTTGACGTTTTCTCGCAAATAGGAAGGTATACATACATACACCCGCAAAATCGAAGAGGAGAGCAAAAAAATAACTTTTAAATGACAACATAAAGCTCAGTTGCTTAAATATCATACTTTTTTAATATTAAATACGCAAAGCTACTGCTTTTTCTACTATGTTTTCCACTACTTTTTTGTCTTGATTGAAAAGTTTTTCTGAGTTTTTAAAATGGAAATTACAATGTTTTGTGGTGAAAATCAATGTTGAAATTATAAAAGAAATGTATACAGCTCACAAAACACAAAAAAAAAAATTAAAATTTTATGAATATTCGTATTATTTTTTTTTAGCTTTGAAGTTACAATCAGTTAAAGAAGAGTCAGTTTAAAGACAAAATTCAATGAAAACATATTTTTAAATATAGATTGAGTGTTTTCGTAGAATTATGCTTATAAAAGTAATTCCGCCAAAAATGGCCTTTTTTCTTTTGAAAAACGGATGAATGCAAAAATATTTAAAGCTGAAGCTACATTAACTAAGCCTGCAGACTGAAAGCTTTTTAGGGAAGCCAGAAATTATATAAGTAGTAGACATGGCTTAAAAAGCTCTTAGATCGAGAGCCAGTTTTGAGCATCGCTTCCCTAAAGTAAATTAAAATCTCTTCAGTAGCTCGGTTCTGTAACTATTGCGACAAATAGTCACTTTTTCTGACGTCACATAGTTTCATTCCAAAATACTCACTTTTGCGAAAACTGTGTTTCTGTAACTGATAAGCGAGTAAATAGAGGTCCGTTATGAAAAAGATACACAAGTGAAAGGGAATATATGAAATTGCAACTAGTGACAGAAAACTTTGTGAGAAATTGCATGAGGTTCTTCTATAAGCAACAAATAAAAAATAAATATAAATATTATTTGTGCTTAATTTATGAATATGGCGCAAAAATATACATGTTTATGCTATTTATGCTGACAATTACTTGTTTTGATGGTAAACAATTTGACACTTAGTGATGTTGATATTCAATGCACAAACCTTATCAACACATTGCGATCCGAGTATTCTTTTAATGCGGTTGCGTAATGCAATTATACAAATTTTATCATGGAATTAATCTCATTCATGATATATTTCACTTAATATATTTTATAATATAGGTGGCCATTGAATATGATTGTTGCTCAAACAAGCAAAAATGTTTCTCACCATGTTAGAACATAGTGAGATCTTCAATCGATTCGAGTCGCATATTTTGGTTTACAGAAACACTTCGTCTGTCGAATTCCTTTGAACGTAGAATTGAAACAAGCGAGACGAGTCACCGATTTTCCTCATTTTATTACAGAGACAGTGCAAGTAAGAATGACGTCACAATGACGTCAAAGTAAGAAAATCTGGTGAGAACTACGGTGAGAAAAGTTACAGAACCGAGCTATAGGTTACACGGTATGACGTGATGAAATTGATTTGTAGGCATTTTGTGTTTTTTGAGGTGTACAGGAATGACAAAATCATCTTTATTTGGAGATCGCAGATATCAGAGATAACTAAAACACTTTTTTGAACATTTTTATCATATATTTGATATCAACTTTAAAGTGTTATACTCAATTTCGATTTAGTCTGTCACTAACTGAATATACAGTTGGTTACAGAAATGACAACTTTATCTTGGTTAACACTCGTCAAGACTTGAGAGTCAAGTTTTGAATATTCCCTTTTAAGCTTGATTTTATTTTAACATTATTTGTATAATAAGAACAAGTTTTTTTATAATACATTCTAGTTTGGAAGGTAAAAAAGGAAGCGTATAAACCTTAATCTAAACTTAAAAATCTAACAAAGTTTAATGCTTATAAAATAAAAACTTAAAGCTAAAAAATCAACTTAAAGTAAAGAAAAACAAGGGGGAAAAAAGCGTCAGGAAAAAGGAACGAGGGAAAATATAAGAGACATAGGAAGATATAAAGTAATAAAACCAGAAAAAGGTGAGAAAATGATTACAAAGTATATTATTTTGAGAAATAGGAAAAAATGACTTGTCTAAACATTCTTACTTCAGGAATAGATTTAATACTACTTGGCAAACTATTCCACAATCTTATGGCATTAACGAAAAATAATCTTGATGAATTCAAATAGTTAAATTTAGGTATAATAAGCATACGACTTCTTTGCAGTTGACTAAACTGTAACTTTTCATATAAATAGGATGGTGTTCTCGAATGTATCAGCTTGTGTAAGAAAATGCAGTTTCTGAAATTTATATAGTTTACTAGGTCACAACCAAGGATGCTTTTGTTGAATTCAGATATATGGTCAAACTTACGAAGTCCATATACGTATCGGATGGCATGATTGAATGCCAGCTGTAGCTTTAGTTGCGAGCTAGAATCCAGCTAGCTAGCATGTAAACTAGCTCTGAATAGAAGATTATGGGAACAATAAGTTGAACTACTAGTTTTCTTCTGGTGCAAGTGGGTGTGAATTCAGCTGTCACTCTAAGATTGCGTAACACATAATACATTTTTCGGACCACACTATTAATATGATCAGAGCATGTCAGAGAGGAATTTATATAAAAACCAAGACTTTTTGCACTGCTTGTTAATTTTAGCTTATCAGCACCTAAAAATAAACCAGGAATATCTTCATGAAAAACTTTGTCTTTCGCTATAGGGAGCACAACTGATTTAAGAGGATTGAGCTTAAGACAATTACGAATTGCCCATTTATTTATAGAGTCTAGATCCTCATTTAGTCTGTACACTAAGTCATCTAGAAGACCAACTCTATTAGAAAGATATATTTGCACGTCATCTGCATAGGCATGCATTGTTGAATATTTGCAGACTCTAAATATATCATTGATAAAAATTACAAACAGCAGGGGACCAAGAACTGAACCCTGGGGAACACCACTAGATAGAAATTTGTATTCAGAATATTTATTACCAACCTTGACTCTTTGAACACGGTTTGACAAATAGCTATTCAAGAGTCGTATAGCACTACCACTAAAACCATACATAAACTTTAGTTTCGAGCCCAACGAAGAATGATTCACAGTATCAAATGCTTTTGAGAAGTCAAGCAAGCAAAGAAGGGTAATATGTCCTTCATCATAAAAAGTTCTTATATCATCAAGTATTTTAACAGTGGCAGTGGCACAACTGTGAAAAGCCCTGAAGCCAGATTGCATTGGAGATAATAAATTGCTATCATTAAAAAAATTTACTATTTGATATGCCATAAGTGCTTCACACACTTTGGCCAGGCAAGATAGAATGCTGATAGGCCTATAATCATTAGGCCTATTTGCAGTTGGTTTTTTGCTACCGGCAAAACAAGAGCAACTTTCCATGAAGACGGAAACGAAGACGTGGTAATACAATGATTTACAATGTGTGTAAGGGGGCTAAGGACTTGCAAGAGAATAAGCTTTAAGAATTTTAATGATATAAGGTCTTCACCTATTGCATTTGACTTAATTTTTACTATCGACTTTCTCACATCATTCACACTTACTGCGGAGAATTGAAAATTTTCCTGGACAGCATATTCAGAGAAATCCATGTGGTTGCTAGGAGTAAGTACAGGGTTAGAGAGAAAGTAATTATTTAAAATATCTGGGTCAACTTTACATTCATCAGTACGTTTCTCACCAATCCCCATAGCTTTCAAGTTCCTCCACAGCACCTTTGAGGGAAGTGAAAAATTTAATTTCGACAAGCAAAATTTTTTTTTGGACTGTCTAATAAGGTAAACTGCCGCATTTCTAGCAGTTCTAAATTGTTCCCAATTATAAGCAGTCGGACACCTTTTCCATAAGTTGTGAAGCTTATTACGTTTTTAAATCGCTTTTTGTACATTAGCAGTAAACCATGGGCATGCTGAATTTTTTACCATCACTGAGCGTAAAGGAACATGTTTTTCAAAAAGAGTATTAACAATATTTGTAAATACATTCAATTTATCATCAACTGATTCAACAAACCATACGTCATTCCAAGATGTTAAACATAAGTCATTATGGAGAGCCCAAAAATTAATCGATTTAAAGTCACGATAGGTGATGGTTTCAGAGTTGCCATTTCGAGACAAATTAACATTCAAACAGCAATTGATGCTTCAATTTACACAGTGGAAAAATGTTTTCCTTTTAGCTGATCAGTTTTGGTCAACAGCTTCCATTTTATTAAATTAAGTAGCTGATCATCGCAACAAATAAATTAAACTAAGAGTCAATTCAAAAAACGAATATAGATTTCTATATATTAAATGAATGAAAAAACTGTAGAATTTATATATAAAATTTATTTTTTGACACCTTATTTGGCTGCAAATTTAAAAAAAAAATAACGATTTTATCACTAATTAAAAGCAAAAGTAATATAAAACTGCTCACGAAATTCAAAATATTGCTTAAATTTATTTTATTTATAATTTTTCTAATAGGTAATTTAATAATATTTCAAATGACAATTCAATGTTTAATAATCTATGGTAAAGATATTATAAATCTATATATAGATATTATAAAAGATATTATATAAAGATAATGGTAAAGATAAAGATATTTCACTGTACAGATATTGTACCAAGCAAACAAATTTTAAAAATCGATAACTCGATAACTAGTTGAGGTATTGATTTCTTGTTCGACCAAACATATTGTTTTTTGTTCTGAACAAAAAACCATTACCAAATCGTGGCGCCCCAGTTATTGTAATAGTGCCCTAGTTTTTTTTTTTCTGATAGCAGCAATATATAGAATAACTATTTTTTTTACACAAATACACAACGAAATACTGAAACATAACTATTTTTCAGAGATGATCACAAAACCCTGGTTGTCATTTATATATGAGAGAGAATATATTTTTGTTTACATATTTACGGGTGTTTTTTAAAGGAATGAACAACCTATAATAATAACATCATGACACGAGACAGTACTGTTAAGGACAGTGAGAAATACGTATTAGTTTTCAAACTTTGTGTATGTGATTAAGAGTCCAGACAGTTGTTAAGACAGTTGGCCAGACAGTAGGCAAAATGGTACAAAACTTCCATTTTATGAAGAAAATTTCTGTTAAGACGACGAACACGCCAAAAAATTGCAAATTTCCAATTAATTCTATTAAATTTTCTCGTCTTCTGTCATTTGATATGCTAAATCTCAATTTAATGTCCTAGCTACTGTCCTGCCAATTGTCTACAAAAAAGAAAAAAACAGAAGAGCAGACAGTAGCAGACAGCAGCAAAAGTGAGTGTGTGTGTGGGTAAAAATTTGTTAATGTGTTGTAACGGGGATCCCGTACAAGTTTGCACCCCGCATACTACGCCACTGCCTTACTACACAATTGTGCGCTTAACTCAACCAACAGCCATACCCACACACACACACACAGCCAGCACATTTAACGTAGCCAAAAGCTGAGTCTAAGTAAACCACACGCAACGGCCAGACACGCTATAATTCCCAGAAGGTTTATAGCAGCATATGGATAAGTAGGGCACATTGTGACAGACTTTGGCACGGCTCGAGAGCGTAGTGCTTTGTTCCGTCACTTACTTGTTGAAAACGATAACAAGTTCGTTGCTTCAAAACGAGCTATCGCAAGGTGGCTCGTATTAATACATTTAGTTTTTTAAGTATTATATTAAGTAGTTAGTGACTCATCACTTTTGCTTCGGCTTATCGGGAGTCTCGTTTTTTTTCTCTCTTTACTTATTTAGCGACTCATCACTTTTGCTTCGGCTTATCGGGAGTCTCGTTTTTTTTTCTCTCTTTACTTATTTAGCGACTCATCACGTTTGCTTCGGCTTATTGGGAGTTTCGTTTTTGTTTTTTATTTAGCGACTCATCACATTTGCTTCGGCATATCGGGAGTCTCGTTTTTTTTTTACTTATTAAGTAGTTAGTGACTCATCACGTTTGCTTCGGCTTATCGGGAGTCTCTTTTTTTTTCTCTCTTTACTTATTTAGCGACTCATCACTTTTGCTTCGGCTTATCGGGAGTCTCGTTTTTTTTTCTCTCTTTACTTATTTAGCGACTCATCACGTTTGCTTCGGCTTATCGGGAGTTTCGTTTTTCTTTTTTATTTAGCGACTCATCACATTTGCTTCGGCATATCGGGAGTCTCGTTTTTTTTTACTTATTAAGTAGTTAGTAACTCATCACGTTTGCTTCGGCTTATCGGGAGTCTCTTTTTTTTTTTACTTATTTAGCGACTCATCACTTTTGCTTCGGCTTATCGGGAGTCTCGTTTTTTTTACTTATTTAGCGACTCATCACGTTTGCTTCGGCATATCGGGAGTCTCATTTTTTTATACTTATTAAGTAGTCAGTGACTCATCACGTTTGCTTCGGCCTTTCGAGAGTCTTTAGGAATTCTAGTATTTTGTTGTTATTACACTATTGTTAAAATAAATACCAAGGCGCTTCACGCCATATACAGACATTTGTAAAGATATATATATTATACAAATTGTATACAATAATACAAACTATTAAATAACGCAGCGCAGTCGGGTCTTGCCAAAGTCATTGTCACAACAAATATCACCGAACTTCAGGGAACACCGAACATCTCCGAACTTCAGCAAACACCGAACATCACCGAACTTCACCGAACACCGAATATAATCGAACCAGCGTCGGCAGACTCACTCACGACTGTATATTTATCGTTCGTATTCCTAAAATATTGTGTATTGTAAGAAAGACTTACTCATATGATTACATTAAGAGAAAAATATACATGATATTGTATACACTGCTAATTTAAGATTTAACAATAAAGCAGAAAAATATCATCTGAGCACTAAAATCAACAAGTCTTCTTATTTATTTTGGACAAAAGTTTGAGGGTCTTTTGTTTGACCCTGGAGCCGCTGAGCATACCTCAGCCTGTGAACAAAACTCCCTTACAGTGCGACCCCCGTGTAATACATAGAAACTTGACAGTTCTTTTTTTTAGTTAAATAATATAAATATAAAATTAAATTTCAAGTCTCTGTGTATTAGAGTCTTTTCACAACAACTTTTTTTTTAAATTGAGTCACCTTAAAGAGTTAAATTTTTCCAGTAAGCTATGTTTTTCTAATTAATGAGTTACAAGGCAAAAACTATGATCCTTTTCAATGATATATAACACTTATTGAATTAACTTTGTTGTAACAGAGAAAACGCATGTTTAAAATAAATTTTGCATATCTACTTCAAAATCTAGATTCCAGCTAGATCTAGTAACATTTAGGATGCATCTAAATGTCAAATTTTGATTTATTCTTTTTATTTGTACATTCCTCTAGCCAACCTTATTTAAAATTATGCCAAATTCCTAAAAGTAAGAACCGTGTTCAAAGCCACTTACGTTCCCCACTGTGCGACAGCGTGACTAGCTCTTGGGCAAATTGGGCAAAAGTACGCAAAAGTTTTTAGTCCGAAAGCAGCATGTAAGTCATTAACAGTTTTCTTACTTGTCTGCGGGTCTTTTACGAAGTTTTTTTTTTTTATTATTATTATTATTATTATTATTTATTTATATTAGTACATTAAGAACTAGGTTTTTTTATAGTACAGAGCTCAAAGACATAATTTGAATTCAACTTATTATAAAACATTTAAACTTAAATCTAAGGTAATTTAAATTTATTGTTATACAATCAAAAGTGTTATCAAAAAATTTTTATGTTAAACAAATGCAAATTCATAAGACAGATAAAACTTAAATTAAGAAAGAGCAAACAAGAGAGAGAGAGAGAAGGTCATATAGAGCTAAAGATCTGATATTTTGTTAAGTATTATGTGATGAAAAGTGCTTCAAAATAGCATGTTTGAAGGATGTTTTTGACGCTATGGATTTTAAGCTAGGTAATGAATTCCATAATCTAGCGGCATTAATAAAGAATACTCTTGTGGAGTTTAGAAAGTTAAAACTAGGTATAATTAGCACTTGGCTTCTAATTGACCGACTAAATTGCAGTTTTTCAAATAAGTAGAAAGGAGTTTTGTGGTGTATGAGTTTGTGTAAAAATATGCAATTCCTGGCATTAGAGTAGCTTATAATATCGCATGCAAGTATACAGTTTTTTAATTGAGCTAAATGATCAAATTTACGCAAGCCGTAGACATAGCGTGTGGCATGATTAAACGCGATCTGCAATTTAAGTTGAGACCGCGAATCTAACTTGCTGTATACAAGTTCAGAATATGTTATGACGGGGACAACGAGCTGAATTACAAGTTTATGTCTTAGATCAATCGGTGTATACTCAGACGACATCCTAAGATTACGCAAGATATAATAGATTTTGCGGGCTACACTGTTGATATGATCTGTGCAAGTAAGGGAGGCATTGATATTAAATCCAAGACTTACAACACTATTAAATATTTTTATGATTTTATCACCCAATATAACGTCTGGAATGGAGTCAGGGCTTATTTTTTCTTTAGAGACAGGCAACACATACGACTTAAGTACATTAAGGTGAAGACTATTTTTCATAGCCCATTGGTTTATACTGTCAAGATCTTCATTCAGTTTACATACTAAATCTTCCATGAGGTTTGTTCTACCAGACAAGTAAATCTGAACGTCATCAGCATAAGCATGCATGGACGAATATGTGCAGCAGTGAAAAATGTCATTCACGAGCATGGAGAAGAGCAGCGGGCCAAGAACCGATCCCTGAGGCACACCACAGCAAACAGCTTCATAGTATGAAAAATTGGTACCGACCTTCACTCTTTGTACTCTATTTGTCAAATAGCTACTTAACAAATGAGTGGCACTGTCGCAGAAACCAAAAAAATATTTGAATTTTTGACAAAGGAGTTCATGACTTACAGTGTCAAATGCTTTTGAAAAATCAAACAGACACAATAGAGTTAGTCTACCATCATCATAATAAGACCTTATATCATCCATTACTTTAACCGTAGCAGTAGAGCAACTGTGACCTGCGCGAAAACCAGATTGGAATGGAGACAAAAGATTATTTTCACTTAAGAATGATGATATTTGGTTAGCCATGATAGATTCACATACTTTGGATAATGAAGACAGGATGCTTATAGGCCTGAAATCCTTCGGTTCACAAGCTGTATTTTTTTTGCCACCGGCGTTACTATAGCAGATTTCCTCAAATGTGGAAAAGACGATGTAGTAAAACAATAATTAATAATGTGAGTAAGAGAGCTAAGCATGTGTGGTAAAATAATCTTTACAAATTTTATATTTATACCATCTTCACCAACAGCATTTGATTTAATATTCAATACAGCCTTTGCAACATCGTCTTCTGTCACCGTGGTAAACTGAAATGTATGTTCAATAGGAGTACCTAAAAATGTATGGGAACTTGGCGTGTAATTTTGGTTCACATTGGCGCTAGCCAGAAAATATTCATTAAGACGGTCAGGATGAATCAGGCAGTTAGGTGTTTGCTTGTCAACAATGCTTAAGTTTTTTAGATTGTTCCATAAAACTTTAGGTGGAAGAGTGGTTTTGAGTTTGGTTGAGCAATACCTTATTTTTGATTGCCTTATTATGGTTATGGAAGCATTCCTAGCACTTCTATAGTTTTCCCATTTTTCAGATGAAGGATTCTTTTTCCATATTGCATGCAACCTATTTTTTTTTTTTATGGCAAGCTGTACACGATTTGTAAACCACGGGCAGGACATATTTTTAATATTTACGGTTTTCAAAGGGACATGTTTTACGAACAGTTCAGTTGTTGCACTTGTAAATATGGTCAGCTTATCTTCAATATTATGACAAAACCACACATTATTCCACGGAGTTACAGACAGATCACAGAAAAGAGCATAAGAATCAATAGACCTAAAATCGTGATATGAAAACGTATGTGACGTAGGTGAACAAGATAAGTTAATGTCAAGAGTACAGAAAATAAGGTCATGATCCGATAAAAAATAAATTTGGTCAAACAAAAGGACAGTTGAAATTTCAGATACTATAAAATAATCAAGAAGACTAGGACTATCGTTAGACGAGAAACGTGTAGGCATGGTATCATTTACAACAGACAGACCAACGGATGTAATATTGTCACAAAGAGATTGTGTTATACTGTCATTACATAAAATATTAACATTAAAATCACCACATACAACAAAATAATTAAAATCTATTGAAAGATCTGACAATTCAGAAAAATAAGAGTCAAGACTATTGCACTTATTAGGGTTGTATACACAGGACAAGAATATTTTTAAATTATTGTCAGCTATGCAGACATTCAGGTACTCAATTTGACTAGATTTTTCGAATTAGTTATAAGTTTTGCATTAAGATTACTGCGGCAGTACATTTCTACCCCTCCGCCTCTTCGATCTTGTCTATCATTTCTGAAAAGTGTATAATTTTTTATATTATAAGCATAATCCAATATTTCACAACAGAACCAAGTTTCAGACGCACATTCCTTTTTGTTATTGCATAATTTTTTTGTTTTCTATTTCTTATTCTTATTTGTCGTTTCTTTTCTTGTCACTCACCGCCATATTTTGTTGCCTCTTGTTTTATTATTTCATCTTTGTTTATTTCGCTTTTTTCATTGAAGGAGTGTAAGTAAGGAGGGGTAAGAGAGTGGTTATAGTTTTGCTTGATATTTTAATTGCTCCCTTTTGTTGCTTTTGTTCTTTGACATACTTCTACTGCTACATTGTGCCTATTTTTAACTGCTGTATTGCAATTTTTAGCAACAAATAATAATTTAACGCCATTTACTCGCTTTTAATGCGCAATATTTATATTTTTACTTACCGCTTCTTTTTTTTCTAATGGACATAAACCCATGCTCATTCATACATACATCAAAATTCGTAATAGTGTACAGCCTTTATTCGAAGGGGCTCAGTTCTTGGCTACGAAATGATCAAAAAAGTTCTTAGGTTTAAATAGAAAATTATTGGTTTTAACGTGTTTTTTTTTCCAAGTGTACTTTTTGTACTTTATAGAAATGTGTGTGCCTATTAGCATAGTTACATACTTAAATACCTAAAAAAACGTAGCTCAAGTTTTATTTTCTCATTTTTCTTTTCTCCATTTCGCCTAAGCAAATATATTAAATTTATTGGGTTAACAACTTTAGGCCAACTTAGCCTCATGTTAATATGTATTTTGGTCACATTTGTTGGGATATTAAATTTAATGCCTGCTTTAATATATAAACACTGAAAGGTGGGTTGTTTGACGAATGTGTGTGTGTGTGTGTTTTTTTTTTTTGTAAAAAGGCGTCTCATTACTTTTTAGCTTTTTTGTTGCGTCGGCGATTTTTTAATGCGGTTATTATTTTTGGCCACTTATTCGCACTTAGTTTCGTTCGTAAAGCAAAAAAGTTTAACTGCAAATACAGCCTTAACAGCTTGTTGCTCAAATTTTCAGATGACGTCATTCATAATGTGGTGGTAATTACGTGATTTCTCTGCAAATATTTTTTTCGCTGAATAAGCCAACAGCAGAAAGTTAAGCAAGTTTAAGTTCTAAGAGTGAAAGTTTTAATAGGAATCAACTTGAAACAACGTAATTTGACTATTTGCAGAAAATGCACTGGATTCTGTAGTTCTAGGATAAAGTTTATTTAACTAAAAACTAGGCTTTAAATAAGTTAACAGTTGTGTTAAAAGTTCATTACAAGTTTCTTTTTTTTCTTTTGTAAATTGCGAACTTTCCTTTCTGCAGTTTTAATTTTAGTTTTTTGGGGAAAAATGTGTTAGATTCTTGTTGCCAAAATATAAGTCAACAAAATGTTGTGTGACTGACTTTATGCAATGTTGTTGTTGTTATTGTTGTTGTTGTTGCCTTCTTTCATACAGTAATTGACCTTAAGCTCTAAATGACAACCTTACAAAAATCTTTAGAGGTCACAATTAAGCATAAAACTTAAAAATGTACTCAACTTTATGGAAATCGGTCCAGCTAATGCAGAGATAAACTATCTGACAGATATTTTTATGATATTGACTTTGGTGCCCTCTATTATTTAAATATAAAACCAAAATAGAAAAAATTTTTTTACTTTGTTAACTATGAAGATTAAATTATTAAAAATTTCAATTGTAATTTTAATGAAATGGTTCAACAACAAATTGTATAAAACTATCTTTTTAGTGCCCGAGAAACTAATGAAATATCTTTAAATATTTCATTTTGAAAAATGAATTGCTCATTGGTTCCAAATCGTAAGAAGGCGGAAAAAACTCAAGAAGTTCTCTAATTTGCATAAAAATATAGATATATATGTGTTTGGGTCGCTGATCAGGAATCTGAAGTCAAAAATTATAAATTAAAAATGGTGGCCATGATTAACTTTTGAGCTAACTTTTCTAAGAAATTAGTTTCTGTAACTTTTTTAATGTATTTTTTAATGAATCTGAGGTCCTCAATATAAAAAAAATTACGGAAGCATTAGCTTTTTTTTTTTATTTTTAATTTTTGTATTAATCTATTACTGAAACACTGGCCCTCAGAGAACAATTACTTCCAAATGGGACAGAGAGGCTCAAAGGATACAAAATTTTAATACAAAAATCACTTTTATTAATAAAGTCTGGTATGAAAAAAATAGATTTTTAGACAAAACTTTTGATTGGAAAGAGATATTGGGGTAATTTTTTCACATGAATTATTTTTTAGACCTGCATTTTTTGTAAAAATATAAAAACAACATTTCAAATAATAAATTTTGCGAAAAAAATCAAAGTCCCTTGTTGTTTTGATGACAAAAAGAGTAAAATAATTTTTGCGCTTATCTGTAAGAATTTTTGCAAATAAATTGTCTGTTATATGAAAGGTAGTCAGATGTGCAATTTTTAATTGATTTTATTTTTACAACAAAAACAATTTTTGAGTGATTTTTTGTGTGACGAGTGAAAAGCGGGACATAGTAAGCAAAGTTCTGTTTATTTTCTGTGGACGATTCGGTTCATACCCTCTGACGCTGCTCAACCGCTGTGATCTTGCTCTTCTCTGTGCGTCGTTGTTTTAGATTTGCTTGGTAATTGTTGTTGGTTCAGTTAGCTGAAATTTTTTTAGATGTTCTCATTGTTTACTCGACATGAACATCTGATTTTGACAACTAACTCGCTTTTTTCAGCTTTCTACTTCATTCCTCTCCGAGTCGGCCCTACTTGGTTATTCTGCCATGAGATGGAGTACGAATAAAACGAATGTTTATTTTCAGCAAGATAGATACAATAGAGAATACAGCTGCGTGTAGCTACAGAGGCAGTATGTTTGCATACTACTACGGAAATTTGAGAATGCGTTGTGCTTTATAAAATTCTTTTAATTTTTAAATACCATAATAAATTCGAATTATTTGCATTATGCATTACATTTTTCCATATTAAAAATTTATTTTGTTAACTAAAATTTTCATTTTCAATTACTTTTAAAATATAAATATTTATATGCTTTTTACTACAGGAAAAATAAATCTATATATATAAAAATGGATGTATGTATGTGGGTATGTGGGTATGTGGGTATGTGGGTGGGTATGTGGGTGGGTATGTGGCTATATCACGTATAGACTCCAAAACCGCTGAACCGATCTTTATGAAATTTTCAGGGAAAATAAAGCCACATCTTGAGAGTGTTCCTGTGAGGTTTCGTAACGATTGGAGAAGGGGGCGTGGTACCTCCCATACAAGCCAAATTTGCTCCATCGATCACAAACAAAAAAAAAATATCTCACGGTTTCAATCGTAAAAAACTAAGATTTGGGGATTTTGTTCAGATGGTTACTGTCGGTAACTGTACAAAAAATGGGCGTGGTCGTTATATAAATATGCCCACTTTTTCGAAATCATGGCAATTCCGGAGTTCTGCACATTTTTACAGTGAAACTTGCTCTTTAGGTGCTCCAAGAGACGAACACAATTTATAAATGTTTTCACGCCCACTTTTAACGCCCACAAATCAATATCTATATATATATATAAAGCAAAACGATGTGTGTCTGGCTGTGTGATGTCTATAGACTCCAAAACTACTGAACCCATTGACCTGAAATTTTAGCAGTCGATTTGTTTCAGGTACGAGATGGTTGAGGAAAAAAATTTGCCACACCCCCCTTTTACCGCCCCCAAATCAATAAAAATGTCATATTTCAGTCGGTTTGCGTCGTATATGGCTAAAATTTTGTAATTTAGTATGTACGGTTACTGTCGACAACTGTCCTAAAAATGGGTTTCCACGCCCCCTTTTACCGCCCACAAATAAATGAAAATGGTTTATTTCAGACGGTTTTGTTCGTATAAGACTTAAATTTGTTACTTTGGTTTGTGAAGTTACTGACAGTAACTGTACGAAAAATTGGTTTCCACGCCCCCTTTTGCGCCCACAAATCAGTAAAAATGCTATATTTCATGCAGTTTTGGCCGTATGAGACTAACATGTGATACTTAAGTTTGTATGGTTACTTTCGGCAATTGTACTAAAAAAAGGGCGTCAGCGCTATATAGCCACACCCACTTTTTAAGAAACCATCAAAATTGACTACTGGGTCGATTGAGCTAAAATGTTGGCTTAGTTTGTACGGTTACTGTTAGCAACTGTACTAAAAATTGGTCTCCACGCCCCCCTTTTACCGCCCACAAACCAATGAAAACGTTTTATTTCAACGGTTTGGGTCGTATTAGACAAAAATTTTGTAATTCAGTACATATGGTTACTCTCGGCAAGTGCACTAAAAATAGGCCTGCCCTACTTTAGTTAAACTCACTTTTCGGGGAGTTAGCGTCCAGTGAAGTAAAGTGCGCCAGGCTTAACCTAAATTGAGCTGAAATTTGGGCAGTCGATTTGTTTCGATTACGAGATGGCTCAAGGGAAACATTTTACCGCTGGCAAAACAACAAAAATGCTATATTTCGCACGGTTTTGATCGTATTAGACTAAAATGTGGTTATTTAGTGCACATGGCTACTTTCGACTGAAAATGGTGAATATATTTGACATTTTTGTGTATAGCAGTAAGGCGGTCTGTGGCAGAACAACGTTTGCCGAGGAGATAGATTGTTCCTGTGAGGTTTGGTAACGTTTGGACGAGGGGGCGTGGTTTCTCCCATACAATCCAAATTTGCGCTATCGACCACAAACCAAATAAGGGATATATATCAGACGGTTTCGATCGTAAAAACTAAGATATTATCATTTTGTTCAGATGGTAACTGTCAGTAACTGTACAAAAATAACTTTTTCGTCGCAATATATATACGCTCACTTTTTCGAAATCATGGCAATTCCGGAGTTCTACACATTTTTATACTGAAACTTGCTGTGTAGGTGCTCCAAGAGGCAGTCACGATACATAAATGTTTTCACGTCCACTTTTAGCGCCCACAAATCAATATCTGTACATATAAAAATAAATCGTGATTTGTTCGGATGCTTAAAACTTGAAAACGACTAGACCAAATAGGATACTTTCTTCTACTGGTTTGTTCGTAACTGCTACGCAAAGGTTTAGGAAAAAAGTAATGCCACACCCCTTTTATCGCCCACAAATCAATAAAAATGCTATATTTAAGAAGGTTTTGGTCGTATTAAATTAAAATTTGGTAAGTAAGTTCTTATGATGACTGTCACTAACTTTAATAAAAACGGGCGTTGTCACACTTCATCTACGCCTACTTTTGGAAATATCACAATACTCCGAAACTATTGGTCCGATTGAGCTCAAATTTTGTAAGTGGCTTTGCTTTGAGTACGAGATGGTTTAAGAAGAAATGCCACACCTTCTTTTACCTCCCATTAATATAAAAACAATTTGTGTTATCGAATAGCGTTATGGGTTGCACAGCTTAGAAATTCGGTATTCGACCACAATTTAGACGTACCGTTTCAGTGATGAAATTTTATTGGAGTTGGACAAGGGGGAGGGGCACCTCTCATACAACCCAAATCGGTGATTTCGAATAGCTTTGAATTTATAGGAATTCAGCTTTGGAATTCAGTTTTTGACCTCAATTTACACATGCAGTTTTAATGATTTTTTTTTATGGGCGTTGGACAGGGAGGCCTGACATCTCCCTTACATCCCAAATTTGCAATATCGAATTGCTTTGAAGTTATAGGTTGACAGCGTAAGAAATCGGTATTCGACCTAAATTTATACATGCACTTTCATTTCTTACATTTTATGGGCGTAGGGAAAAGGGGAGTGACACTTCCCATACAACCCAACTTTGTGCTATCAAATAGCTTTGGAGTTATAGGTCGCACAGCATCGGAATTCAGTATTTGACCAAAATTTACGCATGCAGATTTACTGATAAAATTTTTTAGAGTTTGTCGGGGGGCGTGGCACTTCCAACTTAACCCAAATTTGCGATATCGAATAGCTTTGGAGTTATAAGTAACTCAGCCTCGGAATTCAGTATTCGACCTCAATTTACACATGCAGTTTCATTGGTAAAATTTTATAGGCGTAAGGAAAAGGGCAGTGGCACCTCCCATACAACCCAAATTTGTGCTATCGAAAAGTTTTGGAGTTATATGTCGCACAGTTTTGGAATTCGGTATTCAACCTCCATGTACACATGCAGTTTAATTGATTACATTCTATGAGCGGTGAACAAGAGGGCGTGGCACTTCCTATACAACCCATATTTGTTATATCGAATAGCTTTGTGGATACAGGTCGCACAGTTTCGGAATTCAGTATTCTACCTCAATTTAGACATGCTGTTTAACTGATAACATTTTATGGGCGTTTGACAAGGGAGAGTGGCAGCAACGCGCCGGCTTTCAGCTAGTAATTAAATATTACCCATATTTATTTCCATTAATTAAACATAATTTTGTATAACATTTAAGTTTTCATTTAGAAGATGAAACGCTTTAAAACAGTTTTGAAATATTTTAATAAAAAAAAACCAAACTTTTTCTCTGTTACTGTATAAAAAGGAATTCTACGTCTATACTTACGATACTATCGAAACTGATTACTTAATAACAAAGCCTCTAAAATTTACTTTATAATTTTTGGTTGTTAATAATAATCTTACTAAAATTTAAAAAAAATAAATTTTAACAAATATTTTAATTAATATTTTAAAAACTAAATACTTTAAAAGAGAGATATTTTCCACATGTATTTGTAAATACATTTTAAATTAGTAAATATATAATATAATAGTATCGATGAAAAACCGTTGAGAGTTTTTGGAAAGTAATGCAATTGCAGCTCTTAATATCGATAAAGTAAGAATTGAAGAAGTGAGAAAACTTCTCGAATGAATGGAATGTAACACATTTTGTATTAAAGAGATAATTAATTTGACTTGAAATCTGAAAAAGTTCCAGAGTAAAAAAAGTTAATAAAATTCATTACAGTACATTTCCGGTCACCTACTTTACTAGTAACACACATCAACACGCACTCACACATACGCACGCACACACACCAACACAACTCTTGACATGCTTTCAACGGCAAAGCTTTTAAGCTTTAATTTAATTTGCATTTTTATGAACACATTGCCGTTAGCTGACTGGGTTGCCTTAAGTCCTTGCAAAAAATCTACATTTAAAGTGCATAAATTGAATGCAGAATAAGCTTGCATGCTGCATAAGCTACGCATAAGTAACGCAGAGTTGTGCTGCAGGAGCAAGAACGAGTAGGATGATACAACAAGAAGCACTTCAAGCTGAAGATGCAACAATTGCAAATTTATTTTAAATAAATATATAGTTCATACCTAAGCTTTTTCTGAAGCTGAGCTGAGTTGGGCGGGAATAAGCGCGTAGATCTCTATGTGTGTCTATGCGCCTGTGTTAGTAATGAGCACTGCTTTAAGAACTCATTTTGGTATAATGAACAGATGCAATTTATTTGCTTGACGCTTACTAGCACTCTTGTAAAAGAAAATAAATGCTTCAGTCAAAATGTTGTATGCAAATTAAATTTATTCCAAATGCTGTGCATTTTTTAATGATTAAAGTTGTGAGTGTTTTAGTGTGTGTGTGTGTGTGCATATATTTGCTTATTTAATGTGAAGAATTGTTATTTAAGCACAAAGTTTACGTATCTCAGAATTATTTGAGCAGTGCTGAAAATGTTTAAGCAAATAAAAATATTTTGAATAAATTTTTTTACTTCTTGCATCAAGCATGACTGACGAACCCGTTAGCTAATTTAGATTTCATAAATTTAAAATTGTTTTTATTAATGGAATCTAAAAATATAACTATGATGGCAGCGTATTTATAAATCTTACCTTAGTCTTTACTATTCACAAACCGATTATTTGTAAAAAACTTGCAAAATTAATACAAACTTTCAAATAATATATTTTTTAAAAATTTTTTTGTAAAATAAAATTATATTAAATGACATAAAAAAAAAATATATTTCCTTGCCTCGATAGTAAAAAAGCCATAATATGATGTGACAACCAAAAAACACAAAAACGTGCCCATTTGTTAACACTTCGGAAGGTCAACTGTCAAAGTTGGACGGACGAAAGATGATAAAACAAAGTTCAAATTACACCTTGCCTCTTTATTGCCTCCATATTTATCGCAAAAAATTTCACACATAAAGCAAACCATATTCATGTAAAACTACCCAGTGTGCAAAAACAGGGTTTCGAAGCGCTTCAAGAAGGCCATTATATGGAGTTTTAAGCCCTTCCTCACTCATATCAAAGCCCATTAACTTTTTTATAACGCGAAAATTTTCTAGTCCTTCCTCTCTCGCGACTCTAAAGAGGCTTGCTAGAAGTCCTTTTTGAGAACGCACGTTAGAAATAAAAGCAATTTAAATATCAACCTTAGTTTATTTTGCATCATTACAAAAGTAAGCTTTCGGGAGCACGGGTCGAGACCCAGCTCGGAGAAAAAATGTTTTTTTATTTTTTTAAATCTACATTTTTTTGCAAACTTTTCTGTTCATTTAAAATTTTTTGTTTCAATTTTTTTGTACAATTTCTTCATACAAAAATATAAGAAAAGACTTACTACATTATTCTATATAATGAAGAAGCACACCAACGACGAGAAAGACACGAGAAGCAATACTTTTTGCCATACAAAATTGTATTGCTTCTCGTGTCTTTCTCGTCGTTGGTGTGCTTCTTCGTGATACAGAATAAAGCAGTTAGAATTTTTCCATACAAAAGTTTTTTATAATACGATAAGTAAAGAGTTAGAATTCGAAGACCTGGGCTTAGGGTTTCTGGACTGTTTTTAACACTAACAGCAAAACAGCTGCTTTTTTTTAAGAAAATGAAAAACAGCTAACAGCTGTTTTTGAAATGCTGTTTTTACTGTTTTTCATTTATTTTAATTTAAATTCGAAGAAAAAATCCATATAAGGTTACAGATAGTTATAAATAAATAACGATGTTGGAGTTCATCTCTTACTAATTATAGTAAGCTAATATAAGCTAATTTGTTCATTTTGGCCAAAAATTTCAAATAAGATGCGAAATTGGCTCATTTCCCATGCAAATTCTAATTTTAATTTCAAACTCATTTTACCGAAATGAGAAGCAAATGAGATTAGTCGAAAGCATTGATGTTGAAATAACTGAAACAACTGCCGATAATTCTACAGTTTATGGAATTCTAACTCTACGATAAGAACTTAATGTATTACTTCCGAAAAATTAATCACCAGCAGTAGCTCCTGGAGAAGCCAATTTTAAGTTGTTAAAGTCTGAGTTTATTCTCTTAAAAAATACATGCCACCGTACAAAAAATCCTTAGAAGTTTTTTGGTGCAATATTGACTATTAAGCCAACATCTACAGAAGTGGAAAGAGTGTTTTCAATGTGTGTTAATTTAGGCACATATATAAGCTAACACCTTTTTGTTTAGTCATTATCAGCACTTGTATTTTTGAAGTGTTATTATAAGAAATATAGTAAATATTAAAATTAAAAGCATTCGATAAAATCATGTTTATTGTATGGTCAAATTTAACTTGAATTATTATAAGACATGAAAAAGCAGTCAAACAGCTGTTAACAGCTGCTTTTTTAATATTATAAAATAGCAAGTAGCTGTTTTTTAAAACGACTGTTTTCCAGAAACCCTACCTGGCTTCAAGACCCAGCTTGGACAAAAATTTTTTTTTTAAAGAATTTGGATTTTTTTTTATTGTTCATATCATTTATAATTTCTTCTAAATTTTTCTACAAATTTTATCATATAAAAAAATATGCGAAGGTAGGCACTACAGAAGCACTCATCAATAAATGCACTACTAGCATGCCTTCTTTTGCGTAACACTTGCTAAAATGCCAACTGGGTAGAGGTGAAGTATAGTAAAACTGCGTTTCCTTTTTGTAAAGAATTTTTTTTTGAAAAGGATTTCAATATAACAAGACTGCTTCTTGTTTCACACAATTTAATTGAATACTTTAAACTTGAATACTTTATGCGTTTAAACGTTCACAAAGCATTACAATATGTGTATAAAAATATAAAAGAGAACAATGCCTTTTTTCGTTTATTAGAAAAACTTCATGTTAAAAGTGTCTCTTAAAATTATTTCCTTTAATATTCTTCAAAATTCACTACAATGACTTGATTGTTTAGTTCTTAACACACTCTAAACGTATATTCAAGACCATAAAACTTTACTAGAGGTCTGTAAGCGCAATAGCTTTAATAAAATCCATATATTTCAAAAATTTTCTTACTCCTTACTTAAGTAAATTGTTAAAAATAAAGTAAACTTTTCAGTCAACTTCATAAGAATCAAAAAATAATTTTTTTTTTATTGTAGTTTTTATCATTGTTTACCTCTCTTATGGTCTTTTTTCCACATTTTCCATTACATCAGGACACATTTTAACATTACTACAAGAGGTTTGCTTGTGTTCTACTCTTTTCAGGTGGAACAATGATACATGTTGTTAAAGCCAAAAACAATAGCTAATTTTCAACTCAAACATCTTTTGACCTAAAACGTTAAAGCTCTTCTGATTGTTGTTGTTGTTTGGGTTAACTTTTGTAGTGTGTTTACAAATAATTGCTTGTTTTTGCAGAAGTTGTCGCTGTTGCTGTTGCTGTTGCTCTTGCAGCTGCTGCTGACAAGCTAACAGCTTCAATTAAATGTTGTCTCTTTCGGTGTTGCAAAGTAAAAATAAACAATAAACCTACAGCAGCAACATCAACAAGAAAAACATGACATTGTTTAGAACAGCAGCATCAGCTTTATATTGATGTTGCTGTTGTTGTTGTTGTTTTTTTTGTTATTCCTATAAACAATACGCCTTTGATGGGTTTGTCAATGTTTGAACGCTGCAAAATGTCAAGCTTTGTGTTGCTGCTTCTGCTGTACTTTAGCTTGATTGTTGCTACTTTTACGTCCTGCAAGCAATGCTGCTAGTGTTTTTTGTTTTTGCACTGTTCAAACTAAAAAAATCTGTGTATTGAAAAAAATGTAACTCTTAAAATGAATTTATGAATAATTTTTTTAAATTATTATTGAAAAACTAAAAACCACAACAAATTCTCTTAAAAAAACATTATTGCTATGTTAAAAACGATTTTATATCGATTTTCTAAAAAAAAAAGTGTAATGGTTACATAAAAGCACGTCTTAAGGCCTAACAACAATGTTAACTTATTAAAATTAGTCATGTCTTTTAGAGTTTTTGTAATCAAGGAAGCATAACCTATTTGGTAAGCATATATTATACAGTGGCTCACAACGAAAGTCGGGCAGGCATTTCTTAGCACTTTCGCATCGGTTTCAGAAATGAAAATGTAAGAAGTAACTTGGAGTAAATATTTTTTTCAAAACGTTCTTTATTGGTGAGCCAAATTAAACAGAAACATAGAATTTTATTTTATTTAAGCGGTAAAATAAAATTAAATCAAACTAAAGCTTTAAAAACGAGCTCACATTGAAATTCGGGCAGATAAGGAGTTTAATGCTAAAACTAAGAATTTTGTATTTTTTTGACAATTATTTTTCTTAAATTTTTAAAAACCTCAGCTCCAATCTGATTCCACTCTTCACTTAGGATACTTTTTTTTAGGATTGGATCTTTAGTTGCCCATCTCTGATACTGCACTCAGGGTTCAAGTTCATCTCATTGATGTTCTATAACATTTTAACCTGGGACTTGTGAGGTTGTTTTTATGACATTTGGACAAATATTAAGTACACAATTCATTACCAAGAGCATCGTATGTTTCAGTTCATTGTCTTAGTACTACTAAAAATTCTCTGCAATTCCTTATTTACCCGCACTTTCTTTTACTTGCGCCATGAGAATGTCAAGGAACACATTTTTGTCCATTATACCTTCAATAAAATGAATCCTTCTGACATCAGACGCAGCCCCAAACCATGACTGATCCTCTACCATGTTTAATCGTATTTTAAGAAGTTTTATTGCAAAATTCTTCATTCGGTTTTCGCTTTCCATATAAATTAAATAAACTCTCATCGGTAAACAAAACCTGTACTAAAAGTTTATTGTTTAAAAGTGCTAAAGATCCTTATGTTTTCTGTTTTATTAACCTTGCTCCAGAATAGAAAGTCTTTGGTCACCTGATCATGCATGAAATTGGGGCGTTCTATTACATTTTTCTTTCTAATACAGTGCTTTTTTCGTGGTACTCCTCAATTTAAAATTTTTTTCTTAAAACTCTTCAAATTGTTTTTGAGTGTATGTACTTTTTTCAAATGTACTTTTTTCAAATTGAGTTTTAACATGACCTCTAGTTTTGGTGCAGATAAAAATGGGTATTTTATTATTTCTCTTAAAAAATACCTTTCATCTTTGGAGCAAAGTATATTTTTAGCTACTGTACGTTCTTTATTGCATATTCTCTTATCTTTTATATAATGCTTGATTATATAGTGCACTGTTGATTTACTTTTTAAGGCGATTTGTGAAATTTGTCGCTCGGATTTTCCTTTCAAATAATAATCTATCACGATCTGAATTTCTGCCAGTGTTGATTGATTCACTTTTCGAGAAATGTTTATTTTTTTAAGTTTTGCGTCTGACTGAAGTTATTCCAACGGTAGTAAAAAGTTGTAAGCAGGAATAGCGGTTTAAGGACCACAATTTGCATTTTTTCTTTACTTGCCCGACTTTGAATGTGAGCTCGTTTTTATAGGTTTGTTTCGATTTAAATTTGTTTCAACGTTATGATCTAATTTTTTAATTATGTTTCTATTTAATTTTGTTCACCAAAAAATAACGTTTTGAAAAAAAATATATATTGCAATATTCTTCATACATTTTCATTTCTGAAATCAATGCGAAAGTGCTAAGAAATGCCTGCCCGACTTTCGTTGTGAGCCACTGTATAATGCAAGAAAAATTTGTTTCTTGTTTTTTGAAATGGCGCAACAACCATGGCTGAAGTAGAGCGTCTTTGAGAGCTTGTATTTGAAAGCCATTAAACTATAGGTGTTCTGCGGCTGGCAGCACAACTGCAGTTGTTGTTGTGCTATACAAAAAAAAGTTTTTTAATAACTAAAGGTAAATCCGAAAAAATACACTGGGGATTAAGGAATTATTTAATCAAAAAAATCATCAAATAACATCCTAACCCAGGCAATTATTGAGATATCAAAAAATCCTACGTATTTCTCTAGATATTATAACTGTAAATAAAAATTTGAAATTTGAAGTCGCGGAAATAAAGGGCTCTCCAATAATGACGCTCTACTACCGCCACTTTTTTAAAAAAAAGAAGACACATTTTTTACATTATATTATATATGCTTAATAAAACTCCGTAGGTATATTTTACATAAATTATGTTTCCTTACTTACAAAAATTCAAAAAGACATGACTACTTTTAATGTCTTTACAGTGGTTTTAGCCCTTAAACAAGATCTGGACGCAAAAGCAGATTTATAACTTATCAAAGAAAACTCCTCCTTTTTAAATTTATAGCTATAGTCAAACAAATAGCACAATTTCTTTTTTTTTATCTCATCAAATCCAGTTTATTTTTCATTTTGCTAAAATAAGATGAAGGAGTGATGAAGATGAAATTTATTTATTTTTTATTTTATTTTTTTTACAAAAAAAATTTCAGACCTGTCAAAAAGCTGTATTGAGGTATGTCTCAATTGCCGCTTTACCTCAAATTTTAGAACATATTCCTATCCGACAATAAAACTAAGTTAAACTGCATTGGTGAAGATGGCAAAACAATTATTACAGCTATGAAATAAATGCAGCCACCAAAACTGTTCATAATGACCCGATTAAAAAAATATTAGTTGGCGAACAGCGGTCGAACATGGGCCGAATGACCGTACACAGGTCGAGCATGGCCTAAATATAATCAAAAAAGACTATCGGCCGAAAGATGGGTCGAAAAAAGATCGTATTTGTGCTAGCCATTTCTATCTCTCGCTTGCTGGCGCCAGTTGGAAATTCGAAGCTTCTTCAGGTTGTCCTCTACTTGGTCTTTCGAACGAAGATGCGGTTTATTTTGCTTGGACTTATTTAATTTCTATTTTTATGTATAATATTTATCCAAAATATTTTGGACTATTTTTTGTTTTTTTTGTGGGCATTATTTTATTGGGCTTTATTTCACTGAAACAAAAAAAAAAAATGCTTTGCAAATAGTTAATATTGCAAGATTACAAAAAGTCTCAGTTTGCCGATGATAAACCATAAAATTTATTTTATTTCATGTCAAATTTATTTCATGTCAAATTTATTTCAAATAGAATTAGACCATTTTTTTATTCTTACAAAGTTAAAAGCATTATACTTTAATGTTGTTTGATACTTATACTTTAAATTTGTTAAAACTCAAACCCTTTAATAGGGTCCGCCATCTAACGTTTTTTTTTTCAACTAGTGCTTATTTCGTGAATGGTAACACTTACCTCATGTCTGATTTGACAGATAATTAGTTTTATCCTTCCGCTAAACGAATATGGTTGTGTTTACGCTTGAACAATGCTGGGAAATATTGCGACATTACTTTGAAAATCATGGTAATGTTGCAGAATGTGTGCAAAAATTGCGTACGGATTTGGAAGAAGAGAAGCACCGTCAGCTCCGTATGTTCGCTATCTTGTGAAAAAAGTGAAAGAAACTGGCATCCTCATCAATAAACCAAAGCGTGAAAAGCCAAAAGCAGTGCGTACACCCGAGAATATTGCTGCTGTGGCAGAAAGTGTGCGTGAAGCGTCATCAACATCAATTCACCGTCGTTCTCAACAATTGAACATTTCGGAGACATCATTGAGACGAATTTTGCATAAGGACCTTGGTATGACGCAATACAAAGTCCAATTGGTTCAGGAATTGAAGCCAACTGACCATCCAATGCATTTTCGCTTCGCTAAGTGGGCCTGCAATCGACTTACAGAAGATGCCGATTTTGCCAAAAAAATCATCTTTTCAGATGAAGCTCATTTCGATCTTGGCGGGTATGTAAACAAGCAAAATTGTCGCATTTGGGGCACAGAAAACCCGCACGCATACATTGAAAAGCCGCTGCACCCAAAATGAGTCACTGTTTGGTGCGGATTTTGGTCCAGAGGCATAATTGGGTCATTTTTCTTCGAAAATGAGCAAGGAGTGGCAGTTACAGTCAATGGCGATCGTTATCGGGCCATGTTGAACGAATTTTTGTTCACAAAAATTGAAGAGGAGGATATTGGCAACATTTGGTTTCAACAGGACGGCGCAACGTGCCACACAGCCGAAGCTACACTCGATGTTTTGCGCTCTGTTTTTAAAGATTGCATTATCAGCCGCAGAGCTGATGTCGTTTGGCCACCTCGGAGCTGCGATTTGACACCGTTGGACTATTATTTGTGGGGTGCCCTCAAAGATAAGTGTTACGCCGACAAGCCAGAGACAATTGACGCTTTAAAGGACAATATTCGTGAAGCCATTGGTGAAATACAGCTGCACACAATCGATAATGTGCTTAAAAATTGGACCGATCGTGTAGGCTACTGCATGGCCAGCCGAGGCAGCCATTTTAATTAAATTATTTTCCATTATTAAACGGAAAAATTGTACTTTCAAATAAAAAAAAAAAATGAGAAAATATTCAGTAGTTTTTTTTTTATAGAATTTTCAAAAAGAAAAAGTTATTTGACGGACCCTTTATTTCGCTTCTAACACAAAGAGAATTACTTTTAAAGTCAAATTTTTAAAATAATCTGCTCATATACGAGTACATATGTCAAAGTTTTCTTACTCGTTATTTTAAGAGATTTATATATGATACTAGCTTAAACCCGGCACGTTGCTGCCGCGGCCCCGTTGCCAGACGAGAATAAAATGTTATCTGTGAAACTGTATATGCAAATTGTGGTCGAATACTGAATTCCATAGCTGTGTGGCCTAAAACTCAAAAGCTATGGAATTTCTCAAATTAAGTTTGTATGGGAGGTGACACGCCCAATTGTCCAACGCCGTACAAAGTTATCAGTAAAACTGCATGTGTAAATTGAGTTCGAATACTGAATTCCGAGCCTGTGCGGCCTATAACTCAAAAGCTATTCGATATCGCAAATTTGGGTTGCATGGGTGGTGCCACGCCCCTTTGTAAACTCCCATAAAATGTTATCTGTGAAACGCCTCGTGTAAATTGTGGTCGAATACTGAATTCCGAGGCTGTGCGGCCTATAACTCCAAAGCTATTCTATATCGCAAATTTGGGTTGTATGGGAGGTGCCACGCCCCTTTTTCCCAACTCCCATGAAATGTTATCAGTGAAACACTGCACGCAAATTGTGGTCGAATACCGAATTCCGAGGCTGTGCTATAACTCTAGGAGGAGTTCTGCCTCAAACACCCTGACACGAGATTTTTATATATTAGATTTAGTATAGGCTTAAAACTATATTTAAGCTCAACCTCAAATGAAAGCTCAATTTCATTACGAATTTAGGCAAAAACTTAAAATTGTTGCATAACATTTAAAATCTACAGACATCGGCTAACACTGAATCACACACACACACTTACCCGACAAAACAACCAAATGCACTTGCACAAAAGCTTCAAATTACTTAAGTGAATGTCGCTTAAACTCCACTTAAACTTCTCAAAGTTGTGTTAATGTGCGTGTGTATTTGAGTTTCAGGTTTGTTGATAATTCGGACAAAGTTTGTTAGAAGCCAGAAGCTACATTTTTTTGACAGACATGAATGGACTCTTGCTTGGCCATACTGTAAGAAAAACAAAAACTTTGTTGTCGTAAAGAAGAAACAAGGTCAAAATAACAGGGTAATACTTGGAGGGAGAAAAAAAAACCTAATTAAATGTGTACAGACAAAAAACAAAGGCAAAAAGAAAAATAACATGAAAGGTAAAATTAACTAAGTTTTAGTTGAGCAGGTAATGAGTCTATCTTTAGGCACATCAATTTATGCAACATAGCTTTTTACTGTGTGCATATTAATAAGAATTCTGTGTATGTGTGTGGGAATAACCTCACTTGTTTACTTACCTTGGTTGTTGCGTAGTTCAGACGAAAATGCTGATTATGCAACATAAAAAAAATAAACAAAATAATATCTATCAAAACTGTTTAAGCGTAATAAACACGTACTATTTGTCAGTCATTCGTTTGATAAATATACAGCCATACCAAAAACATCCGATGAAAAATGGGATACTTGCTGATTTAGCCTACGTGCGTAAGTGGAAAGTGACTAAATTTACACCTGAGCATATAATTTCTGAAGCAAAAGGAAAAAAAAAAAATTATAATAAATAAAAATAAATACATAAATGATAAATTTTTTCTGTAGGAGTAACGGGCGAAAAAATAATTTTGCTCTTTATCGACTATATTCTGTTCATTTATATACTATACCATCGTAAAACATAAATATCCAACCAGTCTTTTTTTGTCGCGCTTCACTGCATACGTTAATTTTACCTGTGCCACGCACCTGATCGAAATGGCGAATTATTCAGCTGGGAACAAAAAGGAACAAAGTGTAGCGTAAGAGACCAGACATTTTGCCTTCTTGCAAGTGCAAGACAACATTTTTTTTTTCATTATTTCGATTTCTGTCTTTCGTTAGATTCCTCTGATTCGATATATATCTTTAAACCTTGTTTTTTTTTTCATTGCCAACTTCGATAATTTTTTTAAAAATGCAGAGCTACCTCGAAACTCACTTCCCAAAAATGTAACTTTAAAGACAACATAAAACTGGTCATATCTGCAAAACAACAAAAGTTAGAAGAAAAGAATGTTTACATACACTCTAAAAACTGATTGAAAAATCTCTACAATAAATTTTGTGAAATTTCATGTGTTTTCGGTTAGATAATTCTAAAATATGTATATTTTTTACTTTTCACGCTACAGCGTGTTTTTGCTCAGAGAGTCTTAAAATACTTTTCCCTACTTTTCACACTATTTCAACGTGTTCTCACTCAGATACTCCTAAAAACGCTCCAGCAGCGGTATTTTACGCTTGCCCTTAAATAAACACCTCTGCTCTAACGTCATATGATTTCAAAGAGTTTATTCGAACAACCCAGTAGTTCCAGTCTTGAAGAAATCTCAAATGAATCGTGTACGATTTTTCTTGATCCTTGACAAAACATGCTGAATTGGCCATTCATTTCATTGACGAAAATTTCATATAGATGTTCCAAATTCGTGCAAGACGCAATGCAGAAACGTCGAAACTTATCATGCACGAGCCCAATATCGAAATATTGGTTTCGTTAACGAAAAGTAGACAGGAATATAAAGAAAGTTCGTCAAGGAATTAAAATCGAAACGTGCTTCTGGACCGAATTCAACGTCGTGCGATATATTTGATAGGGGATAAAAATATTTCATCCTCTATTGGAAATCGACGTAATATTGGTTTCGTAATGGCCTGACGCCATCACACCGTAAGTTTTCCAGGTCCACTCGGGCAGCTGTCCAAGCTCATTCCTTTACTATTGCCTTGATGCCACACAGAACCTCACGTTGTAGTGATAATTCGTTCTTTAGTCGTACGGCAAAGTTGTGGAATAGTCTCCCTGCGAGCGTGTTTCTCGTCACTTTTGAGCTGTGCAAATTTAAAACAAATCTTTACCGAAACTACTCCATCTTTTCAACCTCTAACTAACTATCAACCATCTTACAAATCAACACAACGCTCATACATGTATAAGAAACATCACCTGAGCTTTCACTCAACAAAACAGAAAACAATGATACCAAATTGTCAAAATTAAACGAATTCGACAGCAATGGCAATGACACCTAAGCAGTGGTGTCAATGAATATTTAAATACTATCGAAAACCATCGATAGTCAGTCAAAAACTATCGATGGTGTCACGATAGTGTGAAATTATTGATAGTATCGAAAGTGTCATCGATAGCTTGCGAACTCTACAGTTTAGCCTCTGAACGATTCGGCGAATTACAAAAATCATGAATATCTTGAAGTTGTTGTAATAGAGTGGAAAAAGTTAGGCGCTGACAACCGCTACTTTGCATTATATTTTGTATGAACTTCTTTTTTAAGTCCACCAGCTTATGCAGAAACTTCCCTTAAGAAATCATCACGAAAAGTTTGTCAATGATGCCGCGAACTACTGGGAAGTGTCCAATTATATACAACTTAAACCGTAGATTGGTCACAGCTTAATTACTCAAGTCTACTGAAGTAGGAAAGAGTAGCGCCTTCTGCTGAGTTATTGATTCTATACAGAGCTATTGTTGTTGCCATGTTCAAAACTTACTTGAGAGACTACACAAATTTCTGGATTTTTTTTATAAGCGCAGACAAGATTGGAAGAAATAATTTTAGAAGACTGTTTTTATAAGAGAGCGAAAGAAATAATTGTAGGTGAGAGGATTCACGCATTTTTAACGATAAATATTTATAATTTTGCTCTATGTAGGCAATCAGTTGCCAGCAATTATTGTAGTTAATTCTCGTGAATTTTTGCTAGAGTGTAGAATACAAGTCTTGAAGCCTATTTCATGTAAACATAAAAAAATTTTTTAGTTTCATGGAATATTGTCGCTATATTTGCAGAAATATGCCTTCGAGTGTTACGTTAAAGAGAAAAAAAAAAATAAGAAGAGAAAAATCAAGACTACACCCAGGACAGAATTTCTCAAAATGTTATAAAAATTACTTTTCGATTAACCCATTAATGCTTACTACCAGAACCCGTTGAGTTTAGCTTTTGAAATTTTTAGCAAAAGCTTAACGGAAAACTCTGAAGTTTAAAAAAAATCTAAAGGATTAAGGTGTGGCGAAGTAGAGAAATAAAAAAAATAAAAAATCTAAAAGAAATTAAAAAAAAATTATAAATTGGAAAATTTTATTTTCGTAGCGTAGGCGTTTAACTTTAACCTAATGCACTTTTTTATTTATATTTTCTTTTTTCTTGAGGTTTATAAAACAAAATAACTCACCTGAGTGGCATTGTTCACTTTTTTTTTTTTTAAATATTGTACGAACTGGCTCAAAAAAGTACACAAAAAGTCTTTTAATGTCAATTTTATAATTTTTTTTTTTGGAAAAACCCTACTTTTCGCCTTCTCTTGCTGGTTGAAGCAAAAGCTTTTTAGCGGCTGAAGATTTTTGAGGAATTTTTAAAAATGCTTTTATCGCGTATGATATATCATGCGTTGTCATTAATGGGTTAATAAGAAGCATTAGAATAGTGAAAAAAGAAGTGACAACTAGAACAGACACAATTCCTGGTAGAGTTTTATTTCAATCTAAAAATAAATTAACTGCTGCAACGTCATATGAAAAAATTGACGATAAGAAATAAATTCGTGCGATCTCAACAACGGAATTTACTCCAACAAGTGTCAAGTCATATTAAACTTATACAGTGGTTGGTATAAAACTTATACAGTGGGTTGGTTGGTCACAGCTTAATCACTCCAGACTACTGAAGATGCAAAGGGTAGCTTCTTTCGAAACAGTGTGTCTAGCGTGTGATATAGCGTGATTGACTCTTTACAGAGTAGTTGTTGTTGTTGTTGACTTCTTCAAAAACTATCTTGAGCTAAAAAATTTGTAAAAATCGTGTCAAATCAAAAGTATAGATTACAATTAATTATAAAGTATAACCTTGTCGAAAAGCTAAAACAAAATATTTTCAATATTTTGGAGAAAGTTCCAACAGAAAGGTCCAAGAATTTACACGGAGAAAACTGTTTGCTAAATTAGTATGGTGATTAAGCAAACATGCGCTTGATTCTCAGTTACTTAAAAATTATGCTAAATTTCAGCAAAAACTAATCAAAATTTGCTATTTCAATTTATAAGAACTAAGCAAATGTTTGCTTAAATGAAGTAGAAATGTGCTCTTGCAATTTATAATAACTAAGCAAGCATTTGCTCGAATTTGATCAAAATTTTGCTTAGTTATTATAAACTGCAAAAGCAAATTTCTACTTAATTCAAGCAAATATTTGCTTAGTTATTATAAACTGCAAAAGAACATTTCTACTTAATTCAAGCAAATATTTGCTTTGTTATTACAAATTGAAACAACAAATTTTGATTAGTTTTTGCTGAAATTTGGCATATTTTTGAAGTGAAATAATTATTAACATTAAATTAAATTGAAAAATTACCATCATCCGGAGACTTGAACCTCGATCGCGTGAGTGAAAGTGCATGGGCTTATCCATTCGATCATCTCAGTTGTTAACCGATCGTCGCCTAATTTTCTTCATTAAGAATAAACGTGTGTTCGTGTGTTTAGAAGAAATTTGCTTGAATTTAATAAAAATTTGCTATTTGAGTTTATAATAACTTAGCCAATATTTGCTTGAATTAAGTAAAAATTTGCCATTCCAATTGATAATAACTAAGCAAATATTTGCTTGAATTAAGTAGAAATTTGCTATTTGAATTTATAATAACTTAGCAAATATTTGCTTGAGTTAATTAAAAATTTGCTATAAGTTTATAATAACTTAGGAAATATTTGCATGAGATTAATATAATTTTGCTTTTTTGTAAATGTATGAGGAGTGATTTCAATTAAATCAATAAACTTTAGCTTGATTCAAGCAAAATAGTTTTCTCCGTGTAGGAAATGTATTGCTAAGTGAACAGATTTAGTGCTGTTGCCTAGAATATTGTATGCTTTTGAGTAATTTTTTTTATTGGTTGACAATAATCAGATTTAAAAAAATAAAAATTTTTCAAAAAATCTCAGATTAAAGAAAAACTTTCGTTGTATGAATAAAAATAAAAACTGTCGAACAGTGTAAGCGTCAGAATTTCAGCGTCAAAAGCATCAAAATTTAAAAATGAACAACTCAACTATCTGCAAAATCATTGTCCTGTAAAATAACGTTTTAAAATTTCAGTCAATTCGGCTCAATAGAATTGATTTAACCACTCGGAATGATCAGAAAACGTGGTTTCGAGAAAAAAGCTTTTAAAGTTTTTACAACATCCAAGCAAAATTTTTCATTGTGACATGCATTCTTAGGGACACTGCTTCCAGAAGACATTATTTAGATCCAATTGTGCTATTCTTAGCCTTAACAAGAAGTGCTGTCAAGAGGCATTCTCATAAACTACTTCTGGAAGACATTAAAATATATATAATTATAATACAATATAATAATGGTCACTGTTATCCGCGGCTTAGCCCGGACGTTTCTTAATCAATCTCCTTAACGCCTTAAAGACGGGACAAATTTTTCACACATGTGCAAATTTTTACCTACTTTTTATTTTAACTAATTTTTATGTGATACGGTTAGTTTTGCGACATCTAACTTAGTGATGCAATATGGCATCATCGTCCTAATTGGGTTAAGACAACACATATCAAAAAATAAAAAATGCTCTTTTGTCTTTTGTTTTGTTTTGGAGCACCGCTCTGCATTTATGTGTATCTCACTTTTCGCCTTACTCGAGGCGCATCAGTTTTTTTTTGTTGCAATGTGCTATCTTAGCACGAAAGAAAGAGAAAAACATAGAGCAACATAGAGTTTATTGAAATTCTCGCAGCACAAACGCATCAAAAGATAACTTATAATGGCTATGTTATGGTGCCGGTCATATGATCTCCGTTCAGGTACTTTTTTACTCTCTTTTTTTCTTTGATGACAAATGTATGCTATGCTTACGGTGATATGATTCCAGAAAACTAGTAAACTTTTTGCTTCTTTTCGTACTTTATCAATCGATAAGTATTGCTATGAAGCAGGTTTTATTAGTGCTTTCATACATTTCGTACTTAAAGTGCACTATTTTATTACTAAAACACAAATATATTGCATAATTTCACAACGCAATACTGCTTTGATCAGGTGATTTGGTATAGACCGAATCATTTGATGACCATGGTTGTCAAAATATGTTCCCTCGCTCACTTTCTCAAATTTCCCATTTACATTGAAACAACAACAATTCATGGCCGTGACCGCCACCATAACATAGGCATAAGCAATGTGTGGCAGCTGGGATGATTTCTTAAAAAACTGAATATTTTAATTATATATACTTATTATTAAAATCGACCCAGTACTTTTTGGCGTAAAGTCGTAACTTTAAATTTTCACTTAAATTTTATGTAATAAGGGTGTTTTTTATAGAGTGATACAACTTTGAGTTGGCATCACTGCTTTATTTGACCACCCATTTAACAACCCATTTACTTTGATATTTAACTATGGATCAACTTTCACCAGAACTACGCGTGCAAATTGTGGAAATTTTTAATCAAAATCACGGTTCTGCACAAATTGATATTGATTTTGAATTTCCATGGAAAATTTTATTTTCCAATGAAGCCCATTTTTGGTTGAATGGGTACGTAAATAAACAGAATTGTCATATTTGGAGTGAGGATAATCCACAAGATTTTGTCGAAACACCATTACATCCACAGAAAATTACTGTTTGATGCGCTTTATGTTCTGGCGGAGTCATTGGCCCATATGTCTTCAAAAACGATGATGGTCAGAATGTTACTGTCAATGATGAACGGTATAGGAACATGATTCGAAGTTTTTTCGTACCTCAATTAGCTGGCATTAATCTTGCTGATATGTGATTCCAACAGGATGGAGCCACATGCCACACAGCGGGCGCTACACTTGATTTACTCAAGGAAACTTTTGAAGAAAAAATAATTTCACGAAATGGCCCAATTAATTGGCCCCCAAGATCGTGTGATTTAACCCCATTGGATTATTTTCTTTGGGGTTATGTAAAATTACTTGTCTACGTCGATAAACCACAAACAATTGAGCACCTGAAAATCAACATTCGAAGAGTTATCGGCGAGATACGGCCGAAAATGCTGCGAAAAGTTTGCAAACATTGGTGTTCCAGATTGCGCCTTGTACGTGTCAACCGTGGCAACCACATGGCCGATATTATATTTAAACATTAAAGTCATAAAATTTTCTATCTAATAAAGCTCTCCTCATTGATATTAAAATATATTACTATATTTTATTATGATTTAAACTTATATTACTCTATAAAAAACACCCTTTAGTATGGATAGATATATGTTTTAAATATTTTCCATAGTAGTTTTATTCCATGGAATGCCTTCTTACGGTTCTCCTGGAAAACACCTACTAGATTCCTTTCATTGAAGGGCTCAAAGAAATCTTCCGTTGAAAAAGTTCTGGAAGCACTTCTAGAGAAGACTAAGGAAAACATTCCTTCCTATTGCATGCATATGTTAAAAGAATGCCTTGTGGTTATGGAAATAGAAGGGATGAAATTCACATAACCTTTAATCCTTTATATTATTTTTTAATACGAAATTTGTAAAAATCGAATGAAAGCCACGTCCGCCTCCCATACAAAGTGACTTTGTGAAAACTCAAAAATGTCCTTAAATTCCAAAAAAATAATACAAATGGCTTTATATATTTCTCACGAATTTAAATCTTTACACGCACTCGATGCTAGGAAATGGTAAAAGAAAAATTAAAAACTCCGCCCACCTTCCATACAAACAGACGTCGTCTTAATAATAAAACCTTTATAAATTGAAAAACAACAAAAAATAATGTTTTAACTTGATACTGTGCACATAAGCTTTAGTACATTAAATGTATTCTGTGTTTAAGATGTAAAATGGATCAAAATCACTCTTTATAAAATGAAAGTCATTCAAATAATAGAACTTTCAAGACTTCAAATAACTAGAATGCGGCCAATTTAACAAATCGCAAACAGTAATTGATACTGAAATTTCGGAAGAAATACCTGTTAAAATCGGCCTGCTCCAAGGATCGGTCTTAGCACCGGTTTTATTTAATATATTTATATATATGTATAAATGATAAGTGTCTTAAATATTGTAAAATGAATTATTTGAAATTATAACGAAGGCCGACAAATAACAAATAACAAATATATAAGTAAGAAGAGACAGAAATAACTTTAGATTACCTTTTGCCAAATGAAATAAAAAATTGTGATAGTCAAAACCGATGCAAGAAATTACTGTTTAATTATTGTAAAACCACAACAGTTAGATTACTTTAAATTTGATTTTTTAATATTTTATGTAATAAACAATGTAATATATGTTTAAGCTTATCAAAAATACAAGAAATCTCGTTGCTTTCTTGATACCATTAACTGTAAAAATAATAAAAAAAAATTAATTTACAAAAAGGAACGCAAAATAGTAAAAAACCAGCGGCAACCAGTTGGTAAAAGCGCTTTATCTTTGCTTTTGACATGACGAGTCTTAAACTCGGCTTGGCACAGCAGACAGCCGGTACTTTAAGCTCGCCCTAAGACAGTAGAAATCACAGGCAATTATTTGAAAAACACAACCATATCGCTCATTTCGTGCAAGACTGTCACAACTCAAAATCTGAGATTTTTGAGTTGAGTATACAGGAATATCCGTTATAAGAATCTCTGTAATATATTCCAAAATCAGAAAGATTTGCGCTCAAATAACGGTTTTATGGAGACTTTTGTGGTTTTTGCTCTTTGCACTCAGGCAGTTTTATTAGTTACAACAACGTCACATTTTAGTCTGTGCGTGATCTTCTTTAAATTCGTTCAACATTTTTTTAGTAAAAACGCTGTATTTTATCTTATAACGATTTAATTTATAAAGTGTGAGTTAAAATTCATATGGTTTTAACAACAAAAGTGGCCTATTTCGAAATGTGACGGTTTTGATGTTTTGTGTTTGATTTTTTGAGTACATTTTTTATAAATATAAATGTAATAAGACAAGATGTTATGTTGTTGTTGCTAATTTTTTGTTTGTTTTATAAATCATTTCGACTTAACCCATTATTGTCAGCAAACTTAACTCTTTAAATTTCAACCACAACTTGGAACAATTGAAGTTATCACATTCTTGCTGTTAATATATAGTTAACAGTTTTAAAGAAACTTGTCACATTTTAAATTGTGCCGTTATTCCTGATAATTTTTATGAATACATAGGAGAACTTTTCATTTTTCTTTAAAGGCTCTTCTTATATTAAAAACTCATGGAACACCAACAACAAGCTTCTTGTTCACTTTCTTTTACCTCGAGTGATTCTACTTGTTGCTATGAGTTCGATTCAGACGACTCTCAGAAAGATTTAACATATAAACCAGCCGACAACACTGCAATAGAAAGTGATACCATAAGCAACAACTCCGTTGTAGACGAAGTTTATGAATCTGTTGTAGTAGGTGATGTCGCTATCGCTGCGAATTCAAGTAGTACGACTAAGAAAGGTAAGAAGCGACAGAAGAATCCAGAAAAATGGCGTCGCAATATAAAAAAAAAAAATTGAGGAATTCAGGCAAAGAATATGAAATGTGGACGAAGGAGAAGAGAATTCAACGATGTAGAAGTATTAAGCCTCCTTGTACTGAGAAATGTAGACTACAGTGCTCTAAGAATTTTAGTGATAATGATCGCTTAAACATTTTTAATTTATATTGGTCTCTAAGAAATATTGAGAAGCAAAGGCAATTTTTGTTAAACTGCATGGCTGAAAACGAGCCTCGATATCGATATATTAGACAAGGGGGAACGCGACCACCAAGACAAAAAAACATGAAATACTTTTTTAAGAGAAATGAAAACATAACACAAGTTTGCAAAAAATTTCTAATGAGTACACTCGACATAAACAATAGACCAATTCGAACAGCATTAGAGAAGAGCCAAAAAAATACTCAAAATTTGTTAGAAGAAGACAAACGAGGCAGACATGGCAAGCAACCAAGAGTGAATCCTGGAATTAGAGAGGGAATTAAAACATTCATAGACTCCATACCTAAAATTGAGAGCCATTATACACGAGCGCATTCAACAAAACTGTATATTGATGGTAGCAAAACTGTTGCAGAACTTCATAGAGATTATATAATTCGCTGCCGAGAACAAAGCATTGATTATGGAAATTACCCATTATTTTATCGCATATTCAATACGGAATTTAACGTTTCATTTTTTGTACCCAAAAAAGATCAATGCGAGCTCTGTGTTGCTTATGAGAACTTAGAAGGGGATAAGAAAGGAGAGCTGCAAGAGAAATATGACCAACACATTTTGGAAAAAGAGATTTCAAGAATTGAGAAAAGTCTGACAAAGAGAATAATTCCCCAGATACGTTGGTAGCTGTTTATGATATGCAAGCAGTTATGCAGCTCCCAAAAGGGGATGTTTCAGTTTTTTATTACAAGTCAAAATTAAACGTTTTGAATTTTACAATTTTTAACATGAAAGACAACACCTGCGAGTGTTATGTGTGGGATGAAAGTAACGCAAATAGAGGTGCAAATGAATTGGGAACATGCATCCTTCGCTATATGAGGGAAAAGTCTCTTCAAAACAACACGAAACACTTTATTTTTTATTCAGATAACTGCGCAGGCCAACAAAAAAATAAATTTATGATTTCAGTTTATTTTTATGCAGTACAGTTTTTAAATATCGAAAGTATAACTCATAAATACTTAATTAAGGGGCATACACAAAACGAGGGAGACTCCGTGCATTCTCTTATTGAAAGGAACGTGAAGCGTCAGCTTAGATGTGGTCCAATTTATACTCCTGAAACTTTTATTTCCATTATAAGAAGTGCAAAAAAAAGTGGCAAGCCATACAAAGTGACAGAATTATGCTTCGATGATGTTTACGATATGAAACAGTTACATGCTGATATAGGCCCTCTGAATATGGCTAATGCAAAACTATCGGATATTAAAATCGTAAAAGTAAGTAAGGAGTCACCAACTTCCTTATTTTACAAGACATCATACTCTCATGAACGATTTGAAGAAGCAAAAGTCTTAAGGCGAGTTTCTAAAAAAGACATTCATTTTATACAAGCTTTCTCGTCCAAGCCTGGTATAACCGAGAGAAAGAAAATTGATCTCTTAGATTTAATAAATAAGGGTATCATACCTAAATACTACAAAACTTTTTATGATTCGTTATAAAAATTAATTTTAATTTATGTTATTTAAAAACAAAAAACCATTATACATGCGAAATTATATATTATTTAATTATCTTTTATGTTAATAAGATTACATATTTTTTTGTCAAATGAATAAATGAAAAGTTAATTGAAAATTCCAATTGAATTATTTATTTTTTTTTTTAGCAATACCGTCACAACACTGCATATAACATTTTATTCTTTGCATTTTTGCAGCAATAACGTCATAAAACTAACAGTGTGAAAAAAAAATATTTTTTAAAATACTAATAGTTATCATAAAAGCTATTTAACTTCAGAATAATGTTTATAAAATATTATTCTACCAGAATGTGCAAAAATATAAATGAAACATCTACATTTATGGAAGAAATATGATTTTCAAATGTTTAAAGTGGCCTCCTGAAAATTCGCAAATTTTAAGTTGTGACAGTCTTGCACGAAATGAGCGATATGTATTTAAGATAGGGGAAAAATATATAGAGAAAGAAAAGAAGAATTATGAAAAAATTATAAAAAGTGACAGTACATAGCAGGAATATCTTAAATAATGAAAAAAGAAATGAAATAATTTAACCCCTATCATCAGCATTATTCTTCTCTTACAGCAGTACCGATGCATTTTTTCTATGCATTTAAAATGGCGTTTAGTTTTGATTCTTCTATTAGTTAATAGATGTCACCATCGATACTTTTTTACCAACCTTTTCGATAAAATGTTAGCAAGTTCTAACTAGATATTATGAAATTCAGAACCATGAAAATCAAACAACATTTAAGTTAAGCATTTATGATAGGAATTTTTTTTAGCTTTTAGGCTTTTAAAGTACAGCACAGTTTTTCGAATAAAAATAATTAAATATTTTAATAGAATGAGAAAATGTTAAGTAAAATGTTCAGTATTCGACCAAAACATTTACCAAATTGCCTTAAAATGATAAAATATATCAAAACTTGCTTGAAAACAACAAAATGTTATAAAAACAGAGAACATTAAAAGCTTTATTGCCAAAGGGGTTTATATTATAATTATAATAATAATTAAAAAGGCCTTCTAACTTTTATACTGTGCAGCAAATTTCTGCTATACCGTTTGCTTCCTTCAAGCATTCAAGAGTTTTTTGTTTGGTTTTTTTGTTTGTTTTTGTATGTTTGTAACTTTGTTTAACATAAACATAATCTTTACAATGAGCTGGCGGGTGATTGCAGTAGATGGAAAAAGTGCCAAGAAATTATTAATAGAAGTCTTACCTGCTCCTTATTCGCCACTCCTCCTTGCCGGCATCAAGTAACTCGCTCATCTCTAATTTCATTAAGCAACATAAAAACAATTTACGACTTAAGGCCAGACCGTAAGGTAATATATTTAGAACGATTTGCTGATTTTACTCTACAGCTCAAGTTACAGCATCTGGACTTGGATACATAGAGACAGAAAACCAAAAACAAAAATCATAGAAAAGTCAGACAATTCAAATAATAAAAAATAGAAAAAAAAATAATAGAAAACTGAATAATTATAATTATAATAATAACAAGAGAAAAGATAAAAAGCAACCACTTGTAGAGAAGATGTTTTTTAAATAAATGTTTCCTTAATAATGCTATTGAGTGGAAGCACAGTAAACAGCAGAAAAACAACAAAAAAAAACAACAAAGTAACAAAATAAGAAAAACAACAAAAACTTTGAAAACATAATATTAATTAATATACACTGCGAGGTAGCTGTTAAATGCTCAAAGACGGAGGTGTATAGAGATGGAAATAATGTTAATTAACTATAGATACTATAAAAAATGAGCACGATGCTCAAAGGTTTAAGAAAAATTCAAGTTTTTTTTTTATTTTCTCCTACATGATTCGTTTAAGGATAAACTTAAAAACATTAGGCTGTGTGAGCAAGTAGGAATAAATTAATGACACGAGTGTGAGAGTTATTTGGCGCACGTAAATATGTGTGTGGGTTTTTGTAAATTAAACATGACTATAATGCATTAGTTTAGTTATCACACGTACGATATTCTTTATAAGAACCTATTTAAGTGCTGCCATATCTGATGCTAGATGCTGAAAGTTGATATAAATATTCTAGCCATCATTTTGCAGCACAATTTCTTACATTAATAATGTATTCAATTTGCCATTTGCGTCCCAAGATTGTCAACATCAGAAAATAACTCAGCAAAACCTGGCTCACAACCTTGTTTAATGCCTTCACATTCATCGCCAATCCAAACGAAACTCTAGAAACGTGACAGTTTTTTTGCTTTTGCAATTTTTGCAAAAAAGCAAACAAAATTCTGTTTGATTTTCTTGTTGCTGGAATTGAAGTATTTTCGCTGCAGGTGTTCTCACAATGTTTTATGTTTATTTTAACAAATTTATTTATGCCTTTGTGTTTTGGCAACATCAGAAGCAAAAGTAAGATATTGAAAAACCATAAATGGATTGAGTTATAAATGAAAAATGAATTCACTTGAACCTTGAAAGTTATCCATTCTAAACAAAAAAACATCTGTATAAAAAATTACAAAAAATCGTGACTTCAATTGAGTGAAATGTACACTGAGTGTTAGAAAAACAGGTTCACTTTTTTGTGCATTTTTCTGTCCATATCTTTTCATATAGTAAGTACATTACAAGAATTATACTTTTATCTATATAAATTTTAGGTTATTTGTAAAACACTCAAATTGAGAGAAGAAATGAATTTAAAATGTTTCCCGTAATTGCTAAAAATGTAATTAAACTAATGCTTTGTTAGAATTCTGCGAAGTTTTCAGTTCACCAAAATCGGTTTTGTAGCAATAATTTAATTTTTCGCTTAATTTTGAGAGAAAATCGTAGTGGCACCCATTTTTTATTATAGAATATTGTAATTCTTGCGAAAATTTTAATTTTATCTTGTGGGGTTACACACAGAATAAAGTCTATGTGATTGATCCGAAGACGATTCCAAACTGAAAACGCAATATAACATCGGTGATTCGGGCCATTTCGGGGGCCATACTGCAAAATGTCATCAGAAATATGACCGAAAGTGTGAGATATCTACAGAATAGTCGTGGTGAACATATCCGCGAAATAATTTTTCACACATAATCCTATTGTGTGACCTTTCGAACGAAATAAAATATTTCAAAAAATTACGAGCCGTTTGCGTTTCATTCAAAATCAAAGTACCACACGTCTTAATGGAACACCCTTTACCAGCTCCCACTCCGCACTCCATCTAGGAGCCGACAGTGTAGAAGGAAACATCGAAGACTAAGTCTCTATTCCGCCACTCTACCCTGGTAGGGAACTTGGTCGTAAAGGATTTCGTGAAGTCGAGCTTAGGAGCGTCATAGTCCATGTTATTCCTGTTATCCTTCAGTTAGTGAGGTAACGGGTTTAGAATGTTGCTGTATCCATATGGCTTCGCCATTTGTAGGACTCTCTGAGTCTAACTTCGCTATTGGTTGCAGTTAGGGTTGCCAGGTCCTGAGAGGCTGTTGTCGGGACAAATCACAAAAATTCCGGGATTTTTCATAAGTCGTCGGGACAAAAAAACCACATAACATATTTGTAGGAGTATTTGTATTTGAAAAACATAAACATAAAACAATATTGAAAACAATACGATTATAAATAAAATCTAAATAATAAAACAAAATAATTCACAGCAATGAAACATTAATATTTCATAAAATCACATTAACTTAAAACATAAGGAGTAGCAGAAGAAAACCGGACAAATAAATTCTTTCAAATTTTATAGGAGAGGTCAAAACTGTTTTTGCTTGCATTTTTTTTTGTTTGTTTTTATAAGCATATTGAAAAGATTTTTAGCAATAATTAATCTGTGATTTTTTGGTTAGTCGATCCGGTGATGATTGAAAATGCCGATGCAAAGTCACTTTGGTTCAAAATCGATTCATCCGCTTTTGTTCTACTGCTTCTTAATTAATAATATATTTATTTTAAATATTTTTGATTAGCACGAGTAGCTTTAAGCATTTTTTCACCGTCTGGTGTGTTTAATAAGTTCCTAAAACTAAGACAAGATTCATTTATATTTAGTCTTATTAAAAGTTCACTTTTAATGAGATCAACATCCATTTTATTTCTTTCTTTAGTATACAAACTCGTTAAGTGACTGAAAGTTTTATCACAATATGCGTTGCTAATTGGAATGGAGAAAACAAAATTTATTATTTTTTTTTAATTCTTTGAGTTCTTGGTTCTTCAATTTAAAAAAGAAATCAAACCAAACTTTTGAAACATGTTCCTCTTTCGACAAATATTCATATACGCTTCGTAATGCGTAAAAATCTGAATATAATTCGTCATAATTAACGTTTGATAAATTCAAAATATTTGAAAGATCTTGCAGTTGTTCCCATGAAAATAGTTTTGTTTTAATATTTATAATAGAAATTTTTTTATAAAAAGAATTATCGTTGAAGTCATAGCGATTTTCTAAATAGTCAATGGCTTTTCGTAAAAACTGTTTAGCTTCTTTTTTAATTTTTTTTTTCATTGTGGGAAACATGGCTCATTGTTAGAATGGCTTGTGCTTTATGTCCAAAAAATTTGTCTTGAAGCCGACTTTTAAGACTGTTTAATAGTTTTTTCATGATAGTGTCTAATTCTACAATTGTGCAGGCATCACTTCCCAGTGCTAAGACAGCATAATGAAAATCTGGCAAAACATTGCTTAAAAAAAATAAGTAAGCTTCTGAAATGCCTTCATGCATGCATTCATCATCTTCATTTGATAACTCTGATTGATTCAAACCATTTGAAACAAATGCCCATAACTCATGCCTACAAAATGCTTCACCTTTTTGTAGAAAATATCTCTTCACGGCAGGCCAGCTTAGAACCAACCTATCTAAAGCTGGAAGAAGGGAAAGCCACCGAGTTGGTACATGACGAAGCAGTTTTTTGTACTCCAAGCTCGCAAATTCAAAACAGTCTTTCAATTTTTCATTTTTTAACGCAGAAGAGCTGAATTCATTATAAGTTTTGATGACAATGTTTTCAATATCTACGGATAAAAAATTAAGTGCATGCTTGAGACAGTTGTTTATAACATGGCAGTTACAGTTTGCTTTTCGAATTTGATTGTTAATATTTTGCAGTTTTTGAAAAATCGAGTTGCGTTCGCTATAGTTTACCGAAGCATTGTCGGCGCTAAAGGCACTAATATTCTGCATAAGCAAATTGTTGTCTTCTGTTATTTGTTTTATGCTTGCGAAAATATCTTTAGAAGCTCCTAGAGGATTTTCGTAAAAATCCAGAAGCTTTCTACAAATTCCAACCTCTGAGTCAAAATACTGAACTGTATATGCGTATAACTTCATATTTCCCACACTAGTACCATCAATACTAACAGAAAAATAGCAAGCATTTTGTACACCAGTCACGACTTTTTGTTTAGCATACGGTGATAAAACATATCGAGTAATTGCTGCAGCCTTAGTGCGCCCACAAGCGACTTTATTGGCAATTTTGCTGTCACTGTAAGCAACTGGAGCAAGTTTCATTTGGCAATTAAAACTACTGTAGCTAAGACCATGTGCTACGTTATGAAAAACATATAACAACTCAGCCTTTGCTATATTCAACTCCTCAGAAGTGTTCTTTTGAATAACAAAATTGTCTAGACTTGCCGAAATTTTTTGAGACGATTTAATTTTTTGGTGTCTTTTCGTGCTCATATGCCTTTCTAGAACTCGAACTCCTTCGTACTTAACCTGTAGCTCTACTCCACATATCTTGCATATTCCGGTGAAATCGTCTTTTCTCTTCAGCCAGTCTACAAAATCAGGGCGCTTCATCCACATTAATGAAAATGCAGTCATTCGCTTTTTATTGGCACCTGCCGTAAAGACTTCTTGAGAACTTCCTTCATCTTTATCCTCAAGTGCTTCCATAGAAAATCACACATCTAGGAGTTATTAAAGTAATAAATTAGTTAATATATAACAAGACTGATTAAAGTTTATTCTTACATGCTTGAGAGCTGTTTTAATTTTATTTTAACTTTCATACAACTATAAAGCTAAAGCAGCTAATTTCCAGCAACTGTCAAACATTTTTAAGAAGACGTAGCCGATGGAATAACTAACGCCGTGAAAAATGCAAAGCTGTAGCCATAAGATATGTTTGACAACTTCAAAGATCGCTTTTACACTAGTCAAACTTAAAAGCAATTTAAAGAGTTTGTTTGTAAATTGTGGCGAATTGTGTAATGAAATGGGAGCGAACTATACAATTGCTTTTGAATCATTAATTTTTTTAATTTTTTCAAAATTCCGGGACAAATTGTCCGATAACGGGACACGGTACAAGCCATTCAATAACGGGACAATCCCGACGAATCCCGACCACCTGGCAACCCTAGTTGCAGTAAGCTTTGAGGTGTATATTAGATACATTCACATTTATATGGATTTTACTAAAGTAAAATCTCCCCTCCCCCTCATATAAATGGTGCTTGCATAAAAATAGAAATACACCCAAAAGAGACCACACTTTTCATATACTGGATGAGCTGCAGTTAAAAACGTGTTTTTCGGGCCCCCAGAATTTATGTGTGCTAGTATCGCCTGTGGTCGAAGTTCGACTATATCAAAATCGATTTGTGTTTTGTTTTTTTTTTAATTTCTATTGGAATAGGTTTATCAAAGTTAAAAAATATTACATTGATAAATAGTTTTGGCTAATACATATCCACAACTCATTTTATATAATCTGTACTCGCTGTTATCAGAATCAGAATGTAAAACAAATTTTCATGCATCGGTTGCTCTGATTATTGTTTATGTTTGCTTCTCATATTTTTTCGATGTTCATTTCGCCATTTCTAAAATTTTCACGGAATTCTCACGTCACACTTATTTTTCTTTGAAAACAAGCAGCGGACGTGAGTTATTTTTTTCATTTACCAAAATACTAATAGTTCAATTTTAGTGAAGTGGACACATTTTAACAAGCAATATAATATATTTTAAAATCTTAATTCATTCAAGGTCACTTGGTGCAAAAAAAATTTTTTCCAGTACAAACTTTTGGTTCTTGAAAATCCTTGAAGGACATGAAAATATCAAATCTTTGGCTCGGAATATATTTTCAGATCATATAAAGTCCATTTACTCCAGAAATCATAAAAAAATTCTCAGTGGCTTAGCGTCTGGTCTGAAAGGAATTAAGGACGAACAAACAAACAAACAAACAAACAAACAAACAAACTAACAAACATTGTTGTCGTTTAACAACAGTTGAAAGTAGTCATGTCAACTTTTTTTAAATAGCACTAACATACCAAATTTATTACATTTTATACAATTTTGGCTTATACGACTAAACTGTCTGAAATATGGCATTTCTCCTAATTTATGGATGTTGTATCATGAGTAAGGGTTCCTTAAACTAAAGATTTTCCTCTACACAAAAAGACTAAACACGCCTGAAGAAGTTTTCACTTAAAAAACTCAATTATTAACTCTACAGGCGTTGGAGGTCTCGCAGCTAAATTGTAGGTATAAAATATATAATTGGTTACGTCATGTGTCTATTTACCACTGGGTTCATTGAATGAAATTAATTCATTCTCTTCAGGTTATCAGTTCGTGAGAGTAATTAAAAAACAGCAACAACAACAATGCCACATAGCTCTGTTGAAGTGTTCTGAGTCACTTTCTTCTCTCTCGTGTATGCTACAGCAATGATGTTCAACAGAGCAGTGTTGCCAGTTTTTAATACCCAAATTCCTCAAAAATTCCTCAAATTTTATTGAAATTCCACAAAAATTGTTTTACAAACGATTTTTTATTTATCAAGTAAACAATATATTTTTTCCTACACATTTTCTAGCTTATTGGATAACTATATTTACCCTTTGAGGACGACAAGCGAACCGCAGTAAATTTAAATTTTTTTTTTGTAGGATTGTCATCACCGATGGCATATTTCTATACAAAAGTGAATTTGAAACTTTTTAAATATTTTTTACTTTAAGTTTTGAAAAAATACGAAAAAACCAATCCGGAAAATTGATTTTTTACTTTGTTGGAGTAGCTTCATAAAGGTTTTGACATAATTTGGATGAGAAAATATATCCGCTCGTATTTGAAAATCGTTTGTGGTTTCCATACCTATAAAAAAATATATATTTTCACTTCCTCATTTTTTCTTTCTATTAAAATTAAAATAAGATCGAAAAATGGCACATGTTAAAAGTCACACTGATTTCTCATCCTTTAAGCTTAACTGTATGAAAATATCTAGAAAATTGTGCTCACACGACTTAAAAATGTAAATAGGTTATTTTTCACCCACTCTTCGTCAAGGGGTTAAAACTCTTTATGCGTTCTTAAAAAATTTTAAGACTTTTTAGTTTTATGTAAGTTTTTGTAAAAAATTTTTAGTTATAAGCATCAATTATATATATGGAACTTTATTTTTCCAATTCAATTCAAACATGTTTTTATTTGACTCAAATAGTTCATCACTATTTTTATTAATTCCTTCTTTAGTAAAAATAAAAGCTTATAACAAATGATAAGACTGTTTAAAATCAAGTCAGTTTCTCAAACTTGTGATATTATTTACTAAATACTCGCTTAGCTGATGCATTAGAAAAAAAAGAAGAATAGTAATGATGTTACTTTTTTTAATTTGAAAACAAATATATCTATTAAATTTTTTATATTAAAAAATCTTTTTTAACTCGTCAATTCCCAGTGTCTCCTGTAAGTGACAGAGATTGAAGAATTTATTTATCCTATAAAACAAAAAAAAAAAAAAAATTTGAAAAATTTACTACTACTATAAAGTACACACGGTAGTATTTCTATTTTTTTTGGCAACCCTGATACATACATCATCTGTTAAATTATTCATTTGTCTCAAACAGTTTTGAAATTTTTGTGCGTCGAAGTGGTTTTGAAACTTTTTTTGTTATAAAAATGCCAAAAGGGTAAGTACTGTAATACTTGTTTTTGCAAATTGTTGTTATTGAATGTAACTTGTAATAGAAATGTACTTGTAATAGAAAAAAAGTCGTATTCTTCTTATTACCATATTAAGTTATAAGTATAAATTACGCCCAGTGTCACCTGCAGGTGACACCCCCCTTACAAAAAAATTAAGGAATGTACATTTTTTCTTATTTTTCATAATTTAAATATCTAAACACGTCAATTAACACAAAAAAATAATATTCTGCCATCAGACAGAAGCATGGGAATTGACGGGTTAATACGACTCTGGATCTAAAAAAGAATCGAAGTAAAAATAATCTCCACTCATTATTGAGATCTTAAACTGCCAGATTTGATTGAATTTATATGCTCGTTTTTGCTGGCTTTTACTTCAAGGAGTGATCTTAAATATCTCTAACCAAATAAGGACAATGATGTAATATGGCATCACTAAGTCAGATTTCGCAAACTAACGGTATCACATAAAATTTAGTCAAAATAAAAATATGGTCAAAATTAGCCAATGAGTAAAAATAATTTTTTTGTTGATTGAAAGAGTTAATCGATAATTGCTGCAGTAGAAATAATAGTCAATGCATGCCTTTGCTTCCGATGCAGACCGCAACCATGTATCCTTATTTATTTATTTATTTATTTTAATTATTAACAATTAATTCATAAATTAAAAGCTAATATAATAATAAGCAATAGCAACAGTGGCCTTCAGCTTATCCAGTACAATAGATTATATTAGGTGGTATAAATTAGCTTGTTTTAGGAAGTTTATGATACACAGTATATTGTTTTCTGAGGGGTTTGAAATCATGGCTAATGGATTTTGGTCTTGGAATATTTGTTGTCTATGGGTAATAAAGAGGGGACAGTTGGAGAAGATATGAGAGAAGTAATCACGGGGAGAGACTGAACAGGGACAGGGGAGCTGGGATACAGAGTTCATAAGAAAACTATGGGTAAGATTTGAATGACCTAGTCTGATTCTTTCAAATTTTATAATGTCTAACCTTTTGAAATGTACCCCTTTCAGAAAGTCCTTAATAGATAGTTGGTTAGAGTTAGTGGATTGGTACCAAGTAGAAGAGGAATTAAATATTGATATTTGTTTTTTTGCGAAGGATAATGTTAAGAACTTATTTATGTCTGAAAAATTGACATTATGGGACATAACTACTGGGGCGTTGGCTGCAAATTTAGCTGTTTGATCTGCAAACTCGTTGCCTGTGATATCAGAGTGCCCTGGGATCCATATCAGAGTAATCTTAGGATGATATTTAATCAAATAATCTCTAATTTGAGCTGAATAAAAGTTATTGTTGTTGACATTTAAAATGGATTCGAATGCTGATAGGGAGTCCGAGCATATTGCATAATTTCCTCTATTTCTGCTGGCGTATATAATTGCATCGTGTATGGCTATAATTTCGGCTGAGAAGACTGAACTGTAGCATGGTAAAATTGCAAGTTTAATAACTTTGTTTTGAGTTGTGATGCTGTAGCTAACTTTTGTATTTATCTTTGAGCCGTCTGTATATAAAAATGAGTGTTTTTTTAGCTTGTTCTTGATTTCTGAAAACAAGCGTTGAAAAATTTCGTTTGGAGTGTTGTCTTTTTTTAACTTGTGTAAGGAGGTAACGCAGGAGTCAATGTTAAGTTTCCATGGAGGTAAAAGAGTTTTCTTGAATTTCTGGGGGAGATAAGGGATGTCTAGAGCCTTTGAATTATGTACTGCTAAATATAAAGTTGACTTAATTTTTGGTGTTTGTTTTGAGGTGCAAATTTGTTTGACAATGTGTTGAATAGGAGTGTCATGACTAAAGATTAGTGCTTTAGAAAGTTTAACGGTTGCTAAGTTTCTTTGTGTTTCGAGCGGTAAAATATTAGCTTCAAATAAAAGATTGTTAATGGGGGTGGATCGAAAAGCACCCAGAGCAGTTCGAATAGCCGAATTTATTATAGTTTTAAGCTTATTTAAAGATGACTTGGGAGAGTAGCCATAAATAAATAGGGAGTAATTAATTTTAGATGTTATAAGTGCTTGAATGACTGATAATATAGTTAGAGTGTTGCAGTTCATTTTAAAGCTGGAGAGGCATTTGATGACATTGAGTGGCTTAGTCATAGAAGTACACATATTTTCTATGTGGGTTTTCCAAGTGAATCTTGAATTAAATGTCAGGCCTAAAATTTTTAAATTATAGGTTTGTTGAAGGTTAACATTATTAGTGAGAATCCTACAGATGCAATTTTTCTTGCGGCAAATATGCATATACTGACATTTACTTGTAGATAAAACAGCACCCGATACATCGCACCATGCTAAAATGTCATCAAATAGTTGGTTGAGATTAAGAGTCGGATTTTTTTCCTTGTTTGAATTGATTATCAGATTGAAGTCATCTGCATATGCCGTGAAATGTATTTCCTTGTGAACAGCAATTACTTCACAGAGCTTATTGAAAGATATTAGAAAAAGGATGACGGATAGGGGAGAACCCTGTGGAATACCGTTGTGCAGTTTTCTCGGGTCGGAAAAATGTTTGCCCAATTGGACAATTATTTTTCTATTAGTCATAAAATGTATAATATAATAGATAATTTTTGGTCCTATTTTCCACTCTAAGAGTTGGTCGACTACAGTGTGAATTCCAACTTTCTCCAAAGCTTTTTTAAAATCAAGGGATACTATTGTCAAATGTTTTTTTCGGGAAAGGGTCTTTGCTATTAGATGATCAATAATGAGTAAATTTTCACATGTTGATTTACCCTTTCGAAAGCCAAGTTGATGAGAATCTAGTAGCCGATTTTTTGTCACAAACCACCACAGTCTATTTGCTATTATTTTGTCCATCAATTTTGAAATGCAGGGATTGAGGGATATTGGTCTATATGAATTAGTAAGGGTCTTATTTGATTTTGGTTTGAGAATGGGAATAACCATACTAGTTTTGTATTGCTGGGGGATGCGATTGTTAAATAAATTATTATAAAACTGCAGAAGGCGTACTTTAAAAGGTTTTGGTGATGCTCGAATCATAGGATAAGAAACTCTATCTATGCCTGGAGTTTTTCCTTTTAGTTTCGCTAATGATGAGGAGAGTTCTAAAAAAGATATATTTTGATCTATTATACTTGCGTCTGGACAAGGATTGAAGTAAGGTGAAGTGTTCAGTGCGGAAGATTTTTTCAATTGGAAAGTGTGAGAGAAGTTTGAGTCTTTTGAGTTTTCTGACCAGAACTGGCAGAAAATGTTAGCAATTTCTTTTTTGTCTGATAATTTAGTATGAGGTTGATTAGGAGATTCGATGGTGTGGATTCCGTGGGTAACTTTGTAGCCGGAAAGTATCCTAATATTGGACCAAATTTTTTGAATAGGTGTGTCTGGGCTAATAGTAGAAGTGAAATCGTTTAGCGATTTGACTTTTTCCAACTTTATTTCCCTTTTTAAAATTGCATTGGCCTTTTTATAGTTTATCAAATTTGTTGCAGTAATATTTCTCTTAAATGTGTGCCAGTATTTGTTTTTCTCATGTTTTAGTTTTTCTAATTTAGTATTCCACCAAGGAACTTTTTTGGGGCTTGAGTTGGGATGGGATTGAGGAATAGAATTGTTGGCTGCTTGAATAATAATTTTCCTCAAATTAGAAGCTTCCTTATTAACTTCTGTTGAGATGGGAAAATGGGCGTTAAATTTAAGACAATTTTTAGAAAATAAACCCCAATCAGCTTTATGTAATTGGAATTTAGGCTTATAGTTAATATGTGAACGTGTCGGAGAAGAAAACAATGAAGTAATTATGGGAAAGTGGTCACTGCCATGAAGATCTGATTCTATTGTCCATTGGGTAAAGGGTTTAATGCTGGGTGAGCAAAAGGTTAAGTCAATATGTGAGAAAGTGTTGTGAGTAGTGAAGTGTGTTGGTGATCCATCGTTTAGAAGAATAAACTGTGATTGATTAATAAATTTTGACATAATGATTCCTCTACGATTGTTTTTAGGAGATCCCCAGTCTCTATGCCAGGAATTGAAGTCGCCAGAGACAAGTAAAGGGGAAGAAGTCAAACTGAATATATTTGAAAGACATTGTAACGAGAATTGTATTTGGGGGGCGATATAGGACGACATGACTGTAAATTTAACTTTGGAGATTACTTCAACTGCAACTGAATCGAAAAAATTGTTAATTGTAATGGGTTTATGCTGTAAAGAAACATGTATAAGAAGTGCAACTCCGCCGTATCTAGTGGATGATGAATTATACGTATATAAGGAAAAGTTTATGGGAATAGGGATATTTAGGAGTGAATGGATATGAGTTTCCTGTAAAGATATAATCTTAGGGTTGTATTTTTTTATTAATATACATAGTTCGTTGTAATTATTTAAGTATCCTTTTATATTCCACTGGATTAAGTTGAGAGCCATCGTTGATAAATAATGAATTGATTAATCAAATTGATTAAGTAAAATAAGAAACAGATTAATGAAATTAAATAAAGTTTAAGGTAGACATAGTTGTACCATTTTGGCAATTTACTTATAAATATTATTGTGTTTTGTGAATTATAAGAAGGAGTATAGGACAAATTAATATATGCGTTAGAATGAAATATAATCCTAGTTATGCCTTTCAGCAAAAAATGCAATAAGAATTGGGCAAAGAAAGAATGCTTAGCTTCTAGTGTGATTAACATAATAGAGAAAGCGATTATAACATTGTCTGGTATCATTACAAAAATAGATATGAAAAGTGCCTTAACTATTTTAATAAGAACAATTTTTGCCAAGCAAAAAGTGATATCTAAATTGGAAACAATTTTACAATACATATGCAAATATTCTGATCTGGGAGTGAACCAGAAAAGAAGAGAAATAAAAATGAAGCTTTTTACAATTATATAAAGTACAAAGTCGTAATTTTTTAAATTTATAAGATAGTAATGTAAAGTGATATCTGAAATAGCTTTGTTTATGTTTGGTATGATTTTTTGACTTAGAACATATAATTTGTAACAATGGAAGAAGTTTGAATAAATGTGTTTGAGAGTTGAATACTTAGTCTTCATACATGGAGTCATCGAAATCTGAGTCGTTAGTTGCACTGGGAGATGTTGTTTTGTTAGCATTAGGTTTATCTGATTGCTTGCTCTTAAGCTGTTTAAGTAGACGTTTCGGAGTATTTTTTGGAAATATTTTTATTTTATTGCCTGCAAGAAGCTTGGATGATAGGCTGCTACTTGTTGCGATGTTTCGAGTGCTGGAACTGAAGAGTTTGGTTTTTCCATTATCACTGTGCTCAGAGGTCAAATTAGGCTGTTGGTCGATATGGTTATTGCAGTTATTGTTGAAGATACTTTGGCTGACGTCAGGGGTAGGTGCATCTTTTTCTGTTTCGTCTTTTGTATCGTTGTAGAAAGGATTGAGATCTTGATCGTTGCTGTGTTGTAATGTTTGAATAGACAATTTCTTGTTTTGAATCATGTTAGAGGAAGTTTGATGGAGTTGAGTATGAGCAAATTGAGATAAATTCGATGAGCTTTCAGAGTTGGCGGAGAGAGTGGACGTGGTTGGTAGATTAACTGTGGATGGACTGAGTGAGGAGCGAACGACTGATGCATAAGTGTAATTTTTGTGATGATGTCGATCATTGTAAATAGAGAGAGCGGTTTTAAAGTCAACTTTTTGGAGAGTTTTGATAGCTTGAAGCTCTTTCTGCTTAATAAATATTGGACAACTTTTGTCCAATGAATGATGATTGCTGTTGGTAATTTTTTGGTCACTACAGTTAATGCATGATTTATCGTTCTCACATTTTTCGTTTAGGGATAGGTCGATATGATCTTCATTACCGCAATTTGAGCAAATACTTATGTTTTTGCAAAATTTTTCAATGTGGTTAAATCTAAAGCATTTCTTGCACCTAGTAGGCAGTGGTATAAAGGGACGAACATTAACCTTTTCGTAGCCAATATTTATTACTTCAGGCAATTTGGTGGTAGCAAAAGTGATTATAATCAGTCCCGTTTCTTTCAAATTTTCGTTTTCTCTTTTTAATATTTTTCTCACTTCAGAGACGTTTTGAGTTTTAAGTTCTTCTAATATTATATCTTCCGGTATGTCTCTCAATTCGTTTGTATATATTACACCTTTCGAGTTATTAAGAGTTGAGTGCTCGGTAATCTCAACTTGAGTTGAGACAGTTAAAGCTGTTAGTGTAATCAGTTGTTGAGCTTGTGTTAAATTTTTCGTGTGGATTAGTATGTTGCCGTTTCTTAGTTTTTTGCATGAATTTACTTCTCCTCCGCATAAATTATCAATTACTTTTTTTATAAGAAAGGGAGAGACATTTGCTAAAGTTTCAGTACTCTCTTTTCTCACCATAACTAAGAACTTCGGACCGGGAGTAATTGTTTTAAGTTTTTTTGTTTTATCAACGCTGAAAGCTTGAGTCCCGTTGTTGTTAGGGCGGTCAGGTGGATCTTTCATAGCGAAGCTGTTTTGGTCTAAAGACCCGACACGAGGTTTAGTAAATAATTTATATTATATTAAGATTATTTTTCTTTTATTTCACAATTTATTACTTATAACTGGTTAAGATGTTTTAAGATTTAAGTCTATTGTATTGAAAGAATATTACAATCTGAATTACGCACTTGATAATTAATGAAGCACTAGCCGAGACTAATAGATGATTACTCATCAAGCGAAAGCACAGAACTGCATGTATCCTTTTTTTTTTTTGTATTTATTGTATGTTTAAGCTGATTTTAGCTAAAACCGTACGCCAATTACTAAGTTCGTTTGCACTTGTTTCAATTTTTTTTTTTGTTATTGTGACGGGAAGACACTATAGGAAAGTTCAGTTTATTTTAAAGGTATGTTTCTACCAATCAGAAAAAGATGCTGCCGAAGTTTTTTTTTGTATATATATTAAAAAACAATTTAAGAATTTTAAAATTCCTTAAAAATTCCTCACGTTTTGATTAATTACTCGCAAAGTGGCAACACTGCAACAGAGCTGTGTTGCTATTGGTTTGCACTGTCCCATTGGGAAAAAGGGTTTTTAAATTTGCTTGACGGTACAACAATTTTTTTGTTTGCGTAATAATATAAAACTTAATAATTTTCATACTGGCACTAAAGCTACACAAATATTACAACAAAATTCAATCCACATGTAAAATTGGCCGTTGAGTCCGAAACCATACTCATATTTGGCATGAAATTAATTTCGCGGTCCCCAGGAGCAAATAAATGCGAATGTAATGTTGATTTTTTTCCACTCTGTCATTATTTCAAATCTCTCAATCTGGTATATAATAATGATATAAATTAAATCTGGTATATAATCTGTTATATAATGATATAAAAATTAAACACTTCCGTTGAGAGGCCTGCTTAATATACATAATATTTTATTTATTATATGAATGTACTTTATCGATAAATATGTATTTGTTATAGCAAGGCAAGTTTATGCCGATAATAGGTAATATAATACCATTCAGGAACTTAAAAGTAGCATAATTTTGAATTGGGAAGAAATACCGAGAAAATACATCAAATAACGTTTTTACCAAATTGCGGTACTGAAGTATTAAAAAACAAATCGAGGCTGCACTCAATACTAAATACTTATATTATTAAAATTAAAAATTGAGTTCTTTTAATTTTTTGCTTTTGAATAATATTGTGCTATCTTTTTGTAGTACTACTCAATATGTTTTTGTTTTTTTCTGAATAACAAGTTTGATTTTTATAAATTCAGAAATTTCTATATTTTTTCATTTTTTTTAAAATCTAATTGCTGTATAGTAAAAACAAAATTTTAATTTTAATCGCTTTCAATAAAATTTAAAAAATTTCAATGTGCTATCTTTTTGTCAAGGAGCTTAGCATCAGAAAATTTTTTTTTCACTGCATTTGAACAGAAATTACTTTGAAATGTTAATGATAAAAGAAAAACCGACACAATGCATGTGTTTACCGTTTTTATAGCACAAAAAATAATAACAATTAATAATCACTGCCAAAAACTATGCAAACACTTGTTTCTGCAATTTGTTTCACTATTACCACGTTTAACCGGCACGTTAAATCGCATTCTCTGACATCGTTTTGACTCAGTACAGTTTAATGTACTGAATGAATGAAGAACTGAATAAACTTCAGTGAAAGCGATTGTGGAAGTGTTTTGAAAATTTGTCAACTCAAATCAGCAACCCAAATAAAGTTTGACAGTAAAAGCAAAAAAGCTGGTTTTCGGAACAATTTAAAAATAAATTTCTGTTTATGTGCACTTTCTAAGAGGATTGAAAATTTAAGAACCGATTTGAAATTTGACTTTATGAGATATTTTTGAAATTTTGAAGACGGTTTGAAGTTCAATTTATGCAAAGGTCTGAATCAAATCGACTTCGTTCAAATCGACTTGAAGCGTGAATATAAACAACGCTTATTTTTTCTCCAAATCCAAATGAAAAGTTATGGCGCATCGAAGCTACACTGTCAATGCCAAAACATTGATGATGCCTGTGGAAAATATCGGAGAAAAGTTTGAGTCTTAGAAGACGTCTCAATTTTGACAACTCTCCCTTATTTTAAGCAATATTTTTAAATAAAAAAATAAATTGATCAAAGTTTCTAAAATTTTTTATTGAGATGTTGTGTGAATGAAAATTTTGTTCAAAATTGATTACTGAAAAGAGGAGAAAGTTTTCAATAGTTCATATTTTATTGTATTTTTTTTTTTTCAATTCAAAAAACTATTTTCATAGTTTCAAAGTTTCAATTATATGTAAACTTTGGGTTTTCTAGCACGGCTGTCCGTCTGTTATATAGTTACCTGGTGGGAAGGTCTCAAAGAGTTAGGGTGGGAGATAGTCTGTCCGCTTTCTGTTACTTATCTTGTGGGGTTCCTCAAGGCTCAGTACTTGGTCCGTTGTTTTTTTCAATTTTTATAAATGATATATTTAGCAAATGTCGTCATGTAACCATGCATGCATATGCTGATGATCTTCAATTTTATTTGGCCAGTCCTATTGGTCTTGCTGATAATTTATGTCTCAGGATGAACGAGGATTTGAGCAAAATAACTAAATGGGCTAGAGCTAATAAGCTTAATCTAAATCCACTGAAGTCATTTGTTTTACCTATCTTTAAATCTAGTTACTCTTTGTCTGATATACCAACGATTTATCTTAATGGTGTAGGGCTAAGATTTGTTGATAAAGTTAAAAATCTTGGATACCACATTAACTCATCACTTTCTTGTGAGGATCATATTAATTCGGTTGTTTTATTATGAGATGAGTTGTAAGATTTATTAAGCCCTTCGGAACCTGAGGTGGACAGCATCATTTGTACCCGTCGACACTAGGAGAAATTTGGTACTCCAGCTTATAATGCCATTCATTACGTACTCAGATGTTGTGTATAGTAAACTTGATTCGAGGTCCAAACTAAAGTTACAACAAGCTTTTAATAACGCTGTCAGATATGTTTATGGCCTCAGAAAGTTTGACCGCGTTAGTCATTTGAGCAATCAAATACTTGGTTGCAAAATGTTCAATTATCTGGATGCCAGGAACTGCATATTTTTGCATAATTTGATTTACACAAAAACACCTAAATATTTATTTGATAAGTTACAATTTTGCAGATCGAACAGAAACATGAAACTTTTTATCCCGAGAAACAATTTTTTAAACTCAAACAGACTTTTCTTTGTAAACGCTATCAGAATTTGGAACTCATTACCTCTAAGAATTAAAATTATTCAAAACAAACGCAACTTTAAGCATGAAATTTTCGAATACTTTTCTTAATACTTTCTTCTATCTATTAAATCTATCTAAACTTACTATTTCTTCATCTAATAGAATAAAAATAATTTAAGTTTTTTTTTTTCTTTTTATCAAATAATCTAATGATGTTTTTTTGTTTATTCATGATTTGTTGTTATTTATGACTAGCTGTTACTAGTATGTATACTAGTATGTACTGTATACAGGGTTGCCAATATTCGAAGCGCCCATCTGGCAACACTGTAACTTTCCGCAGTGATGCCAAATCGACTAATGACATACCACATTTGAAGCGTCATTCCAAGCAAATGTTTACAATGGAACAGTACACGCCACGCGAACGCTCTAAAATTGTTGAAATTTACATTCAACAAAACAAGTCAATAGTGAAAACTCAACGTGCTTTCAAAAAAATAAATAATGTGAAAAGTGCGCCTTCCAAGAAAACAATTTATCGTTTGTATGAAAGATTTACAACTGGTAATACTCTTGGTAACCCAAAGAGGCCAAATAAAAAGCGACCAAGGCGATCGGATGAGAATATTGCAGCCGTACGAGCCAGTATTGAGCAGTCACCAACAACATCCCAAAATCGCCGTTCTCAGCAGCTCGGCATTCCCCGATCCACTTTACAACGCATTTTACGTGTTGATTTGAATTTGTTTCCATACAAAATTCAATTGGTAAACAAATTGTTGCCTACCGATAAGCCACGTCGATTGGAATGGGCCCAAAGAGTCATCGAAATGGCTGAAGAAGACGAGCAATTTTGGCATATAATTATCATGAGCGATGAAGCTCATTTTCAGTTGAACGGAACGGTAAACAAACAAAATTGCCGTATTTATGCCACTGAAAATCCACAAGAGATTCAAGAGGTACCTCTTCACGATGCAAAAGTCACTGTTTGGTGCGGCGTTTGTGCTAAAATGCTCATTGGGCCGTTCTTTTTCGAAGATGATAATGGCCACAGAGTTACTGTCAATCAGGAGCGTTATCGCGATATGATAAACAATTTTTTCATGCCAATCGTTCGTCGAAAGCGTATCAGGCACTACTGGTTTCAACAAGACGGCGCGCCAAGATCACCAGATTTAACGCCTCCAGACTTCTTTTTGTGGGGTTATTTGAAATCAAAGGTTTACGTCAACAAGCCAAAGACCCTAGAAGAGCTGAAAACCAACATCCGTCAAGAAATAACCGCCATTCCCATCGAAATGTTGAAGAAAACCATGGAAAATGCTGCAAAACGGGCACAATATGTCGTAGAGGCCAATGACGACCATTTACGAGATATTATATTCAAGAAATAATGTAAGCAAATCTACTTGAACCCAATTAAATGATATTTATGACGAACAGACAAAAAAATTGTGGTTTCTTTGATTTATTTGAAAATAAAATGGGCGCTTCGAATATTGGCAACCCTGTATATATTTTTCTGTTTTTTATAATTAGTTTTTATTCTAAACTTCTTAATGCATTCAAAAGACTCTGTCTTATATGTAAACATTACTATTTCTAAAAAATGCTGTTTTATGCATATTTTTTATCTTTTTTTATATTATTTCCATACAAACTATTTTTATTGAAACTTTTCTTTCTAACCTTTTACAAAAACACAATAGAACTTAATAGATACTTTGACAGGAAAACTTAGAACTATAGTTGTGTTATTCTAAAGTATTAGTTAGAGTGTAAGCAACCAGCTGCAGTGACTAAAGAATGGGAATACATATGATTGTGATTTTGTGTATAAAGTGGAAAAAATAATGTTTGTTCTCGACATTACATATGGCGTTGCGACGTTTTGTCTCTGATATTTATATACACTTAAAAACTAAACAGAATACTTAAACTACACTTAGGGCTAAATTAAACATTACGAAGTTTGTGGAAAGATAATGATTGAACATGAGATAACAGAGAAGAAAAAATTCAGGATTTAAATTTTTGCTAACCCCTGTGGATGTCAGGCTGAGATTTTATGTAGAAATCTGGAAGCAGTGGGGTGTCAAAATCAAGGTCGGTTTCGATGTTTGCGTTTAAAATACCAACTGGGGTACAATATGTAACTGAAGACCAGTTGTATTGTTTTTGGAACGTTAAGATTTTCTTTAACAGGTCATTGTCATGATATTCAAGATTGTTTATAAATTTTTTTTTGTAATGATAAGGCGTAGCGGCAAATCGGATTCATGACGGCACTTCTATAGATGACTTTATTTGAGAAGCGTTTAGCTGATGATTCGAAATTCTTATTGACGCAGCGTTCTAAAACTTCCAATTCCTTGGCCACTGTTGGAGAAAATGAAAACCAGATCGGAAATGCGTACAACAAAACTGTACGGATGCTGACTTTGTAGATTAAGAGCTTCATTTTTTGACTCAGGAATTTATTGTTAAGCAGTTTAGAGAAATAGTTTGGGAAATAATTTGAAAAACAAACATAAAAAAAAAATTTTTGTTTATTCACTTCATATTTACTAGAAGTACAATTATCCCTAATATGAAAAAAGTTGAGAACCTCACTTTTTGTCTGTCCGCTTACCGTTAAATGCTCTAACTTTGAAATGGCAAAATCACAGCAATCTTTACGCAAATAAATTTGTTTTTACTACATAAATTTAGTAGTGGAGCTACTGTATGCTTTATTATGAATATGCCTTTAAATAAATCAAAGGTAATCCAACGTGACTCAATGATGCCACGTTCGAGTGGCCCTGTATTAATTGCCAATTTTATATTTACATTGCATATATCATATTAAAAAGTGTTGCAGCTGCACGTTGTGTGTTTTTTCGGTCATGCAATCACTGTGATATTTATGCGTTTGCTGTACTCGTACTCTGGCAACGCCGCACATAAGCCATTATCAAAAGCTTCGTATTACGCGCAAATTGTTGCCAATTTCACGAGCATGTGTCCATTTGCGGTAATTGAAGGGTTATTTTTTTCTGAAAATAGGAGAAAATAAAAATTTTCATTTGTGTATAAATCAAAATATATTTGCAACAAAAACTTATTGAATATTCACTTGACTATTTGTCACTGACACTGTCACTTTAGCTGTCGTTAGTGGTGAAAACAGTGACAGCAATGAATGGCAAAGCTAAGTGAGAGTGCTTTTCATCAAAGTGGTCATTTAAGATAGGCAAAATATAGCTAAAAGAACGAAATTGCTATTATTTCAGAGAGCATTAATAATACATTTATGCATGTATGTATCGGAATGTTTGTGTGAAATTCACTCGTTCCTGAATAATTCAATGATGTTGTCACCAATATTAAAGGAAGACGTCACACAGTGTTGCGAGTGGGACCATAAATGACGAAAACGAAGCTTCTAAAAGCTTCATTTCACAATAAAAAATATTTATAGTTTTCAATAGTTAATACTTGTGCTAAGAAAAAAATCAAAACTAGGTGTGTCGCCGCCTCGCACGATAAAAGTAAAACTTTTAGAAAATTATAAGTTTTAAGTACAAAGAATTTTTCATAAAACATCGTTACCTAAGAATGAGAAAAAAGAAATGAGTTGAAACAAAAGTTTTTATTTTCGATGCAAATATATCCTCTGTTTTTACATATATTTCATTTAAATGTTTTTTGTTCAAGAGTCCAGAAAAGGGACTTAACAAAAATAGTTTGAACTGTACCGCAACGTCAGTGTATATTTTTTTTGCAATAAATATTGACTTTGCACTCAAAACATACTCAAAAGTTGCTTTTGTTGTGAAAATAACTTCAAGATAAAAATTGCATTTCTGACTACCTTTATGATATGACATAACATTCATTATCATTACAACATATGTCAGGTGATGTGGAGCAAATATGCGTACGTGTTGATTGTCCGGTTGCCGGCGACGTGGTTGCTGCACAATCCTTTTTAAGTATTTATATTTTTGTATCTTATATCCTACCATGCTCAAATAGTGAAATTTATACTAAGCATTTTATTAATATACCTAATGTAGTTGAACGACTTAAGGACAATGATTATCCATTAGTTCTCGGTGATTTCAACTTGGGCAATACTTTTTGGTCATACTCTAATGAAATTATGAGTATGATTCCAAGCTCTATGAGTAATATTGGCCGCATTCAGCGCAGACAACAGTTGGCAACTGTTGTGTAAAAATTCGCTGAATGGTATAAATTTGGTAGCGCTAACTAAAACTGATAAAGTAGCGAACGCCTTTTAATCGAGCGAACAAATTCTATGCTACATGAACACAACTGTTTGCTTAACTCTCAGATACTGTTACTAACGCTGTTAAATTAATAAACGCAAAAATAACGCAGCAAATTTAAGTAAGAAACCTTTGCAATTGAATTAAATTTACATAAAAATTAAATTGAATCTAACTTCTGACGTGAAAAGTAGCAACACATTCAGAGAAAAACATCGTGAACTAAGGTAGCGCTACCATTACAGTTCACAACAGTTGTCTGCGCTGAATGCGGCCATTGTTGAAATAGAATTTTTAGACTCCGTCTTCTCGTTGGGATTGTGTCAATTAAATTCGGTTAAAAATAGTTTAAATAAAATTTTGGACTTAGTTTTTTCTGATCGTGATCTTAATGCTAATTGTAACGAAGCTGATTTCCTTTTGTCAAATAACTCTTTGCATCATAAGGCGCTTTTAATTCAGTTGGATACGGCAACCTTAAGTATACCTGCTCTAGAAGAGGATACTTTTGTATTTGCTTTTAATAAGGCAGACTATGTTGGCATGTCTAACTTCTTATCTAGTGTCGATTGGCGTACAATTTTTGGGGAAAATCTTTTAGTTAATTTTGAATTTTTCATTAATATTATTAACGAAGCATTTGTGACTTTTGTTCCTATAGGAAAATTAAGAAGAACACCAAGCCGGAATGGTTTAGTAGAGATCTCTTCAAGTTAAAAAACCGTATGAACAAATTATACAAAAAGAGTAAATTGAACATGGCCTTTCGTAAAAACTATCTTGTGGCTCGCAAACTGTATGAAACTCTGAAGATCTCCCTTTATAGAAGTAATGTCCGGTAGAGCTTTCTGGAAATTTTTCAATAAAAAGAGAAATATTAAGGGTCTTCCTAAAAATATGCATTTTAAAGATAAAACATCGAACAATATTGAGGATGCATGTAATATGTTTGCTGACTACTTCCAATCAAATTTTGTTTTAGATAATGTTCCTATACATCAAGATCGATCGCTATATAATGGAGAGCGAATCACTGATTTGGGCAGTTTAGTTCTTTCGGTAGAAGATGTTGTTGTCACTCGATATTAACAAGGGTGCTGGCCCCGATAATATCCCACCAATCGTCATTAAAAATGTGCTGCTGCACTTGCTCAGCCTCTTTCACTAATTTTTAATTTGTCCTTTGAGAAAAGTATATTTTTGGATATTTGGAAGGTTTCAATTATAGTCCCTATTCATAAATCTGGATCAAGACAAGACATTGGAAACTATAGACCAATATCTAAGTTACCATCAATTCCCAAATTGTTTGAAGCCTTGGTGAAAAAGCAGATCTATCAAGGCATTATAAATTCGATATCTGAAAGCCAGCATGGTTTTATCTCTGGAAAATCAACCTCTACAAACCTGGCTCTATTCACTCACTTAATAAAAAATAAATTAGAGAATGGTAAACAAATAGACGTTATTTTCACAGATTTCGCTAAAGCATTTGATAGAGTTCAGCACTCTATTCTAATTAATAAGCTCAGTCTAATGGGTTTTCATTCTTCACTCTTGTCTTGGCTTAGTGAGTACCTTTTAGGTCGTAGCCAAAATGTATGCATGGGAAAGACGATCTCAAAAGCAATATTTAATCATTCAGGTGTGCCACAGGGTAGCCACCTTGGGCCGTTGTTATTTATTCTTTTCATCAATGATCTTCCTAATTTTATACAGCACTCAGAATACCTTATAGCCCAAACAGAATAGGCATAGCCAACATGTAGCGAGCTGTCGAAAACATAGCCAACGAAATGTTGTGCACAGAATAGAATTTGTGTTGATAACGCAGATAGAAATTTATGCTTACAATATTTTGTTATTTTTTACTAAATTAGTAGATACAGCCTTGCATATAATAATTTGTTTGTTTTTTTTTACTAATTTGGACTAATATGTTTCAGTCAATTTTAAGTGTTCTAATTTGAACAATGTATTTTGTTATGTATGCTGATGATGTTAAGATTTTTAAATCTGTAAGCTCTCTCAGTGATCAATGGAGTTTACAAAGTGATTTAAATAGTCTGCACTCATGGTGTATGCTAAATAAACTGAGTTTAAATTTGTCAAAATGCAACATAATGTCATTTTATATGATAAGATCTCCAATGTTTTTTGATTACTCAATTTAATGCAACGCCTTGATAAGAGTAGATTCTAAATCTGATCTAGGTGTACTCTGTGATAAAAAGATGTCATTTTCAGGTCGTTATGACAACATAATCAGCAGGGCTAATGCTATGATCGGATTCGTTAGACGCAACACTAGAGACCCGTATACCTTGCTGACCCGTATACCTTAAAGACTCTTTTCATTTCCATTATAAGATCCATACTTGAGTATGGGTGTGTAATATGGGACCCATTTTATGAGTCGCATAGTACAAGATTGGAAAAAGTCCAAAAACGTTTTACTCGTTTTGTTGTGAAAAAACTAAATTGGAATTTTATGCCAGAGTATAGCTCCCGATGTGCACTTATTGGGCTTAAATCATTGAGTTCTAGAAGAAAATATTTTCTTATAACTTTTGTTCGAGATCTTTTAATGAATAATATTAACTGTGTGCCAATCCTCGCCCGTCTCAATATTTATGCTCCGGAAAGACACTTTAGGCAAAGAGATTTTTTTTTACATTCCGCACCATAGAATTAACTATGGCCGGAGTGATCCGATTTTTAACATGTGCACTGTCTATGACAGTGTAAGTGCTCGTATAGATTTCACTCTAAATAGAGAGGCATTTAAGCAAACTGTATTGAGTATTGTATAAATCCTTAATTTTATATTCTTACTAGCTGAACCCGGTGTGCTTCGCTACCCCCCTCACGCTGTTGCACTTGGTCGTTATCATCCGCTTGTCCCATGAAATAAATTTGTAAAAACTTAGGATCTTCATCTGGAATTGGCAATATTGAACCCATTCGGTGATAAATTTGGCCTTGAACTCTAAATGTTGGCATGAAGTTGTCTCGAACCACTTTAGTCGCACCAAACGATGTCATTTGAAAACACGAATTGTATTTTTGTATGTTGCTTAAGAAATGTTGGGAATCCGCTGTTGTTCCTATGAAGTGGAATATTATTATTTTGAATAATAATCATTTTATTTTTTCCTCTTCTTCCTTTTTTGATGCCTTAGGGGCAAATTATTTATTTATTCTTACCTGAAACTAACGATAGTAGTAGTTCTGGTGGTGGTAGCAGTTCGGGTAAAGCAATTTTACCATTTGCGCAGCACATTCCAGGTGCTTCATTTTTATTTTTCTAGGCATTGTAGTATTGGCAAACTTTATTACTTGGTGCAATGGCAACTAACTCATCTTCACTGCAATCAATTTCTGATGTGTAGTGGAATGCAATCAGCTGATATGATTCAGGGCTTCGACGATGCTGTGCTCTTTGACTACGATCTTGTAGACGGTGTGCCTCACGTTGCTCTGGTGTCTCGACAGCTCTTGATAAAGAGGATAGCGATCGGTCACTTCGCATGTGTGTTTGACGTTGAGTAGAAGTCTCGGAAGCCCTTGATGTCAAGGCTCGAGAGCGGTCGCTTCGTAACCGTGTTTCACGCTGAACAGATGTCTCCGTAGCCCTTGATGTTGAGGTTCGAGATCGCTGAATCTCTAAGCGTGCTTCGCGCTGAACAGCAGTCTCGGAAGCCCTTGATGTTGAGTCAAGAATTCATTATTTCGTAAGAATATCCTATTGTGAAAAGTTAATGACGATCGGTCCAGTAGTTAAAACTATAAAACGATTTTTAATTTTCCCAAAAAGGGGCGTGGTCCCACCTACTTTTCTCCTGGTACGTATTACTAACTATGCCAATACCATATGTACCAAATATCATCGACGTAGGTCAAAAAATACCCAAAATATGGCGATTTAAATTTTTGGGTTATATGGGAGGTGACACGCCCCTTTGTCCAACGAAAACTTTAAAAAGCCTTTTATTCTTTCCAGAATCACAGTAACATGCTGTGAAAATTTCAAGAAGATCGATCTAAGGGTTTGGCCTCCTATAAAGCACAAACAAACAAACAGGCAGACAGACATTAATATTTATATATATAGATTGAAAGCAGATTAATTATAATTAAAGTAAAATGGGGCGAAAAAGGGGGATTTGGTAATAAAAAAATCTATGGCTACCTTACCTGCAGATAAAAAGTATATAAAACTTTAGGTAAATACATATTACAAAAAAGTATTTTGTATAGCAAACATTGTTGGTGGTATAAGTAAGTATCTAAATTAAAAAAGGGGGCGGTGAAGTGGGCGTGGTTCATAACAATATGGCGACGTTAACAGCATTAAGAGCAATATACTACCAAATAAAAAATAATCCGTTGGAAGGAACAAATTTGTACAGAGAACAAAAAGTTAAAAACTTAAATTTGGCGTGATAAGGGGCGTGAAAGGGGGCGTTTCATAAGAAATGTTTATTTCTACCTCGCCTGGAGTATAATGTGTATACAATTTGAAGTAAATCTGTTAAAAAATATATGGGAGCAATTACATAATTTTAAAAAACTGGGCGTAAAAGTGGGCGTGGTCGAAAAAGTACCCTATTAATCATGCCAGAGTCCCAGTTAAATGCTGTGCAAATTTCAGGAAGATCGGTATAGAGGTTTAGTCTACTATAAGGTACAAACAAACAAATAAACAAACACACATTCCATTTTATATATATAGATAATAATTACATTATAATTATTGTTTTAGTTTAATTAAAGATGCAATAAATAGACTGTTAAACATTTTTGTCGATAGTTTATAAATAAATAAATAAATAAATAAATAAATAAATAAATAAATAAATAAATAAATAAATAAATAAATAAATAAATAGATAAATAAACATTCATTTGCAAAAATTCTTCCAGTTTAGCGCAAAAAACAGCCTTGCATAAAGCTCAGCAGTATATTTGCAATACTCTGTAAATTTTCCTTTATTAATGTTTGCACCACAGACAAACAGTTTAGAATAACTCCAAATCTATGAATTAGCTCTACGTTTACTCCCGTAGCTGCAGCTGCTAAAAAATATTGCCTTGGAATATCGACGATTAAATGCATGGTAGTTTTAATGTTTTCTTGAACTTGAGCTCGTCAGAATCGATTTGTTTTGAAGTCCAAAGACTCTCCAACATTTTAAGTCCAAACGATATGCAATATGTAATATGCACTCAAAAAACCTTATATGGGCCATTCTTTTACAAACCGAACACCTTTTTGACCGTTACATTTTTGATTTCCATGAATTTTTTTTACGGGTTCTATATCGAAAAAAAAGAGACACCTGTTCGAGGATTTGTTTTTTTTTTAAATAGAGGGCCTTAAAAGTTTGAGATTTTCGTGATTTTTGCCTTGGAGACTAATCTTGAAAAATTCATAACTTCGGATCTGTTTAAGCTAGAGACAATTTTTTTGTTTCATTTTGAAAATAGTTTGTTATACGCAGTTTAAATTTTTAAATAAATTTTGACCAATCTTATCTACCACTTAGCGTCTTTTAAACATAACCATCGTATTTTACGTCAAATTTTACATAAAAAACGATGCAGAAATAATTATTACTATTGCAAAAAAATTAAATAAACTCGCAAGGTACCTGACGTCGTCGCTCCACTTACAAAGTACACTTCAAATTATCGTCTCATACCGTTGTTCTCTGTATTATATGGCCAATATTAATATATATATATATTAGGGCGGGTCAAATTCTGGCTCAGCGAAATTCGTAAAATACATGTAATTTCAAGACTTTTTCTCCACTACAGCATATACAAATTCTGAAAAAAAGCTGTGCGGACTTTCGTAAATAGATTCATACACATACATTCATACATTCATATTTTATAATTGAGAACAAAATCTATTTACGAAAGTCCGCACAGCTTTTTTTCAGAATTTGTATATGCTTTAGTGGAGAAAAAGTCTTGAAATTACATGTATTTTACGAATTTCGCTGAGCCAGAATTTGACCCGCCCTAATATATATATATATATTATATATTATATATAATATATATATATATAATATATATATATAATATATATATATTAATTATATATATTAGAGTGGGGCGATTAGTATGGAAGGAAAAAAGTGTTTATGGGCGCTTCGCGTTTCTGATTCTTGAGATTGTACTGAGCAAAAAAGTCCACTAGACCATACGCCTACGCAGTTTTTCTTAGACTTTTGTCACGTTTTTTTGGATATTTTGGCCTATAACAGCCAAACCATTGAGATTTTCGATACAATACTAAGACAAAAATCTCAATGGTTTGGCTGTTATAGGCCAAAATATAAAAAAAAAAAAAAAAAATGGTGACAAAAGTCTGAGAAAAAACTGCAATTCGAAATCTGGAAGCTCGATTTTCACCGTAGACGTATGGTCTAGTGGACTTTTTTGTCCAGTACAATCCCAAGAATCAGAAACGCGAAGCGCCCATTAAGATGTTCAAATCGCCCCACCCTAATATATATATAATATTATGTAGTATGTCTAAGTGATTTTTGACTTGGATAACAAAATTGGCAAAACTCTCTGAATTGCGCAAGACCTTTTGTTTACAACTTTTTGTATAAGGATTTGAAATAATATAGGTTTATTTTCCAAATGGTCAAATTTAAAAATCTTCACTGGTTTTCTTTTTATTAGGGTTTTTGATCTGGCGTTACGTTACTTCAATTTCCACTGTAGTTCAATTGGATAATTAAGTTATTAGGTGGTTACGTAATTATGAAAATAAGTGATAAAAAAAGTTTAATGTATTGCCCTTTCCATGCCTCAACCATTTTTTCATTATATTTAATTATTTTCAATATGACAATGTCTTATATTTCTTGGTGCATAAATCATCCTTGTAGGATGTATGGTTTGGGAGTTATGACGAAAAAACCACATGTTTTTGGCAAAATGTGTTCTACAACTCCTAAACTACAAGAGATAGAGCAAAATGCTTTTCGACAAAAAAGTAACCCCCCCTTAAGGATGATGCCATGGTAATCATTTTGATGCATAATTCGTCCTTGTCAGAGGTGTAGTTGGAATTTTAGGGCGAATTTTATGGCGAAAAAATAAAAAATAAAAAATTCACATAAAAGGACATAAGAAATTAATATGTTATATAATTTTTCAAAGGATGCAGTCTTTTAGGCAGAGGCTTGACAAACAATTTGGTGCATAAATCGTTCTTGTAGGATGTATGGTTTAGGAGTTATGGCCAAAAAACGAAAAAACAAGTAGAAAATCACAAAAAATGACGTAGAAAAAAAACTAAGATTCTTGAATAAAAAAATATTTTTTCTAAGAATGCAGTCATGTGGGTATTTAAATGAAAAAGATTTTGGTGCATAAATCATCCTTGTAAGATGTATGGTTTGGGAGTTATGACGAAAAAAAACACATGTTTTTGGCCAACTTTCACTCCAAAAAGTGTTCTACAACAATAAAAAATGTAGTTCAATTGGATAATTAAGTTGTTAGGTGGTTAAGGAATTATGAAAATTTGTAATTAAAAAAATTTAATGTATTACCTCAACCATTTTTTCCTTATATTTCATTATTTTTAATATGACAATGTCTTATATTTTTACTAAAACAAAAACGTTTACGAAACATTTACTAAACATTAACTAAAAAGAAGAACTACATTTGTGAAAAAGTGCAGACAATTTGATCATCGTGGTTAATGTATTTATGTATAAATTGTTTAAATGAACAAAATTTAAATAATTCTCTAAGATAATGCGATAAAATAATTAGTTCTTATATTTTGGCCACGGTAGACTTTTCTGTGAAAATGTGCATGTATTTAAATATAAAAGTTCGTATTTAAAGCGCAACAGTTACTTCTTAAATAAGATATTATAAAACTAAATTTAAATACTTTTTATTAGTATAATTTATATCGCTCGCTGAGCACTGTGATTTTTTTGCTCGTAGCTGTATTTCCATTTTACTTTCCTCAATATAATAGTTATCTTATTAAAGTAGTTAAAATGTGAGATTTTATTATAATAATAAAATATTCAATATATCTGTGGCCACAAGGCATAACAGCTAAAGCTTGACAGCTTGAAGTTTTAAAATGTTCTGTGAAACATTGTGTAGCTCTGACAATACAAATTTCTATGCAAAATTGAAGGAAATTGACATAATTTTTATATCCATTTATTTGCGCATTATTTACTCAATGGAAAAGGGGCGGAAATCGCAAAAACGCGACTTAGGTTGTTTTTCCTTCTTAAGAAATGATCGTTTCCATATCTTATTTCGAATTAAGCTTTTATGCTTTGAGAACAAAGGCAAAAATATTTAACCTAAGTCAAATTTGTCTGTTATGCTTTGAACTTATAATACAGTTCTAAGACATCTAACTTGAGTTAAGTCGTTATTCCAAATTACACTTACATGCTCGACATTTTTCTGTAGCAAGTGTTTCAAATAACTGATCACTATTGCGTTTGGAAGTGAAATTTTTTTTATTACTGATCGCACGCGACCGTGTATTAAAAAACACATTTTACTCGTCTTCTGAACTTCCTGAAATTTCCGAATTAGATGTTGAGCGAAAATCTGGATCTTTAATAAAATCTTTAATCATTAGAATCAAAATTAAATGCTTCATGATTTTCTATTTGCTGCAGCACTTCTACGTCTTACAAAAAACAATTTTATGTTTTATCGATTATGTATTTAAAAAAATAGTAATTAATTTTTTTTTTACCTTTGCTAATCTACGAAACTTCAGTTGATGTGGCTGGCTTGCGGTTTACAATTTTGCGGTTGCAATTCTGCAATTCTGCCAACTGCTTTCGGCTGAGCTTGTTTTTTTATGAAAATTTCCTGAACTAACTAAATTAAAATTCGTTCAAACTAAATTGTGAAAGAAGTATATATGTTTTACTTTTCAAAATTTCTCTAAAAATTATGTGAAATTTCAAGATGTTTGCATCTCTTTGGTTACTCTATAAAGTGCACTTGTAATGTTGAAATTTACACTTACGCTTAACTCGAGTTGGGACAATGCCTCAACTCATTTTTCTTTTTAAAATAATTTGGAGTAAAAACCTAAAACGGTTTTGCCATGGTTTTTATTAACTTTTAGATACGGAGAATAAGTTAAATTAAAGAATGCTTTATGATATCGTTCGATGTTCAAAAGTTTCTTTTGGAATAGTGACCTAACTCAAAATAGGAAGACATAACATACAAACTGTTTTTTGCCCTTACCACTTAACTCAACTTTGAATTATTTTCTAATGATTTGAGAAAATCGAATCTCAACTTAAGCTGTTTTTCCCAAATAAAAATATTGAGTTGGAAAATTTATTCAAAACATTTACGAGTAAGGCTGTTCTGGCAAAACAATTGTTGCTAAAAACGACTTAAGTTATTTGGTTTTTTTGCTGCAGCACCCGTAAATTTTATGCAACACGCATCAAATTTTGTTGGCATATAGATACGCATGTTGTGATTCCAGTCACGTTAATAACTCCATTTTGTCCTAACTCGACTTTAGCGATTAAGGCTTGTGACCACAGATATAATAAAATATTTATTACAAACTATAAGTTGTCACAAATTATTGCCATTTCATTTGAAACATATGAAGAATGAAGAGACTTCGGGAAAAAAACTTCATTAGAATATAAGTTTCAATGTTGGCATAAAAAATTGCTTAAAATATCACACCTAAATGGCAAAAAAAAAAGCTTAACCCTTTCACTGCGGTCAGTGCGAGTGACAACAAGTCGCAGCAAGACTTCCAACACACACAGGCACACTCACACAGCCAAATACAAGCTCGTGCCTGCTTCTGACTAAGTGCAATACAAAATGATTTTGTTGCCAGGGAAAAGTTTTTGGCCAAAAATAACGGAAAAAGTTTAGAGTATATAAAAAGAAAATGACAAAAGTATTTTAAATTTGTTATTTTTGTGCTGCTAACTGATGACAAAACAGTGAATGAAGTATGGATTTGTATGCACAAACAACAATAACAACATACGCATGAGTGTGACAGCAAAAGATAGAAAAGTTTTTTTTTTGTTGCCAATGCAATGCCAACGACCACCTACTGACTAACGCCCACCAGCCGTTTGTCTCGTCAAATTGGCGCTAGTTGCTAAATTCAATGCAAGTCGTTGCAGCAGCAATAACACCAGCAACAGAAGCAGCAGCTAAGCTATCAACGGAAAGAGACAAAAAAAAAAAGATGTGAGAAAGAGAGCATCACATACGATTTTTCAGCAAGTTTTCGGGTAAAAATACTTGAAATTTAAAAAAAAACAGCAAATAAAACCAGAATAACGGAAAAACGAGCAAGGAAATATAAAAGCAATAAAATAAAAGATTCACAAGAAACATATAGAAAAAAAAAAAAAATAATAAAATAGTATGCAGACGCTTAAAGGAAGCAGCGTTTCGGGAAATAAATTTATGGTTTTATGTGAAGAACGGATATAAAAATATTTGTGGTATACTTTAAGGCGATCTGCTGCTGCGCATTCCTTAACAGCCGACGATGAAAATCAAATTCAAGCCAGGCAAAATGAAAATGATCTAATAAACAAGCATTAGAAAACTATTATAGCAAATTAAAATAAAAAATGATGTAGCTTTTAATGAGTTAAAAAACCCACAATAGATTTTAAGAAAACAAAAAAAAAAGCACACGAAAATTAAAACCTTTAACGCTTTGAAATAAACTTTTTATAACTATGCTCAACTTTACTCAAATAGAAAATTGCGTGCATAATAACTGTGATGCCAACTCGTAAAAAATTTGTAATAAACCATGTTTGTGCATTGAAGCTAAAAACCACCTGCATCACTGATATTTTTTTCATTTTCCAACACTTTAAAAGCCATCTTACGTTTTTACTGGCTAAAAGCTATTAAAACGGCAATCAAATTTAAGTTAAGCAAAAGTTATTAGAGTTATCTTCGCATATTGCTAGGTTATTGATAAATCCTCAATACTCAACATATGACTTAGAAATACTAACACTCCTCTTCCTGGTTGTGACCCTCCAGGAAATGTGAGCATTCCCATGGAATGTAGATGTAACCAGGAAACATTCCATGGAATGTAGGAAGCATTCTACTTTGGTGCACACTCCATTGCTTTTTTTACATAGCATGTCATTAGAGGGAAACATTCCTCTCCACTGTGTTAAAAGTCAAGTGGAAACATTCCTATCCGCTGTCTTAAAAAGTGAATTAGAAGCAGTCCTCTCCCCTATTCTGAAAATTAATGCCGAAACATTTCTCTCCCTTGTTTTGAAAATGCTCGACCAGGATTCGAACCCGGGGCCCTTGAGCGATAGTCAAGCGCGCTACCACTAGACTATCGAATTCTATAATAAGCGCTAGGAAAAAATGATATTAATATTTTCTTTTGTCATAGCTTGAAAATAAGTTAAAGTTTCTGCATGCATTCTTGAAGAAGCGGTTTGGAAACAGCATAAATTCAAAACTACCAATGTAATTTCAAAAGATATAATGGGGAATGTTTATTCATCACTTCCATATGTAAGTCTTCCAATTTATACAATAAGAAAGCGGTTTGGAAACAACATAAATATAAAACTACCCTTAAGCTTCCAAAAGATACGGTGGGGAATGTTTCTATATCACATTTAGATGGAAGTCTTCCGATTTTTCCTGGAGGGGAATGACTGACTGCTTGCTTGAGTGTTCACACAGTCATAATAAAAACACATAAAAATAAAAATAAAAAAAACACTTATATTAATTCGAAAATCTTGATTATAGTGTTATAGAATAACAATAATGTGGATTTTATAGCTTGATAAGAATATCTAAACACAAGCAAAGTGTTTACGTCAAACGAAACCACAGCGACCACTAAATTCATCCGGCTCGAAGGACCAAAATGTTCGGGTAGCGAACGATCGTGGTTTAATTATCGGGAAAAGAGAAATGGAATTGGAGTAAGAGTGGGTAGTTTATAAATACGTACATACATAAATCTAACTGGTGTGTTCGTCTTCTGGGCGAGTGGGTTGTTGTGATGTTAAATTCTCCGTGTTGAAGTTGTTTGTCTTAAAGTTGTCTTCTAATTAGAACCTAGATTTTTGGGTGGGTGGGTGAATTGATGTCTTTTTGCTTTGCACATTCTAAAACGAATGACACGACTCTGGCGCAACGTTGATGTTGCTGAACGGAAACGTCAACAGTCGTATCACTTGTGGCGAATAGCTCGAGCGGACGTGTTAAATGTACACTGTGATTACGTTTGGCATAAGCACAAAGGATGTTTTTTTTCGAATTATAGAATTACAAATAAGCATATCTGACAAATCAGTTGTCAGATTGGGCACGTATTTTTAACATTTCCTTAACACACAGTTTCGCAATATACCACAGAAAAATTCACTTGCAAATAAATAAAGAAAACGCTATATATTTTAAAAAATCCTTGTTTCTTTGAAACGCTTTGTTTCTTTGAAAAAAATCTTTAAAACGCTATATATTTTAAAAAAATCTTTATTTAAAAAAAATTCACTTGCGAATAAACAAATAAAGAAAACGCTATGTATTTTAAAAAAATCTTTGTGGCTTGTATCCAAAGAACTACCTTCTTTGTACTGAAAACGCTCGAGAAACTGATTGACTTGCATCAAAGAAATGATCCAATTCAGTTAGCAACCTACCAATACGAATACACGAAAGGGAAATCGGTTGAAACGGCACAACACTCCCTAGTAACACCCTCCCGAAAAAGCCATCCACCACAAAGAATACGCACTTGGTGCTTTTCTAGACATCTCAGGTGCATTCAACAATGTATCAACAATGGCAGACTCAAAAAATTCATTAGTAAAATTTCTATGAATTATATTAGTAAACAAAATATTCGTACATTCTACAAATACAGGGTTGCCAATATTCGAAGCACCCATCTGGCAACACTGTAACTTTCCGCAGTGATGCCAAATCGACTAATGACATACCACATTTGAAGCGTCATTCCAAGCAAATGTTTACAATGGAACAGTACACGCCACGCGAACGCTCTAAAATTGTTGAAATTTACATTCAACAAAACAAGTCAATGGTGAAAACTCAACGTGCTTTCAAAAAATGAGCGATGAAGCTCATTTTCAGTTGAACGGAACGGTAAACAAACAAAATTGCCGTATTTATGCCACTGAAAATCCACAAGAGATTCAAGAGGTACCTCTTCACGATGCAAAAGTCACTGTTTGGTGCGGCGTTTGTGCTAAAATGCTCATTGGGCCGTTCTTTTTCGAAGATGATAATGGCCACAGAGTTACTGTCAATCAGGAGCGTTATCGCGATATGATAAACAATTTTTTCATGCCAATCGTTCGTCGAAATCGTATCAGGCACTACTGGTTTCAACAAGACGGCGCGCCAAGATCACCAGATTTAACGCCTCCAGACTTCTTTTTGTGGGGTTATTTGAAATCAAAGGTTTACGTCAACAAGCCAAAGACCCTAGAAGAGCTGAAAACCAACATCCGTCAAGAAATAACCGCCATTCCCATCGAAATGTTGAAGAAAACCATGGAAAATGCTGCAAAACGGGCACAATATGTCGTAGAGGCCAATGGCGACCATTTACGAGATATCATATTCAAAAAATAATGTAAGCAAATCTACTTAAACCCAATTAAATGATATTCATGACGAACAGACAAAAAATTGTGGCTTCTTTGATTTATTTAAAAATAAAATGGGCGCTTCGAATATGGACAACCCTGTATGTGGCGTATAACGGTTTAAAGACAATTTTAAATGATTTTTCGTTATATATTTGTAGTACAAAGTTGTTGGTAAGAATAATAGAAAGAGCTTTGCTGAAGAAACCAAAATGAAAATCCTAATGGGTCAAGAGTTCTCAACATGCAAATGAGTGCATATCTGGAGTAATTAAAAAAAATATTTGGACAAAAGTCTTCGGTAAAGTGGCTAAACGGATGTTACCACGAGATTCCTCTTTTTAAATTAAGTGAAAAACGTTGAAATTATTAAATACAGACTTTCGTGCCGCACAGTGTATTTGCTGGAAATTGTCTTTCTGTTTGGCAATTGATATGAAAGTTGCAATTAAAAAAAAAAAATCTCCGCATACTATTACTATTCTAGAGCGTTTCACAGATGCAAATGCAGCACCAGATACAATAATAGCCTTGGACAGTTTTTTATTAGATTCATCAGACATTATTTAGCTTGAATTTGATGCTTGAAGAGAATTTGGTGAGCTTAAGGCATCACTAGACTAAATCAAATTTGCCGTTGAAAATGTTATCAGTTCACCTGAATTAGTTTTCACCAATTTCTCGTTTTGCCATAATTTAAGACAGTTCGTTATAAGTTTTGCTATTTTGCTCGTTTATTAACCATATCACAATATCTGCCAAGGACTGACTTAGTTTTGCTTGTACTTGTTGCAAAATGCAGCCAATATTTTCGTTTGTTTATTAGTAATGATATTTAAAAAATTCTTTGTGATTTGTGATCGCTGAGTCATTGACTTTTGTTAAGCTTACTTACGAAAGTGCAAGCTTTCTTGGTTTGGTATTTTTTTTTTACTGTATTCAATTTTATTTTTACTGTGATGGTGTAATTGGAGAAAGTGCAAAAATTTTTAGTTTAGTAAAATACCACATCATCTCCATCAATTAGTTTTTTTTTATTCTTAGAGCACTTTTAGGCGGCCTCTTTAGTCTAGTGGTAGCACGCTTGACTGTTGCTCAGGGGTTCCAGACTCGAAACCTGGCCGGGACACGGTATTACGCTCTAGCCTTTCATTTCTTATTTCTAATGAAAGAAACTTTAAAGCACATCAATTTACGACAAAAAGTTGTAGTTGGTTGTGGTAGGAAAAGTAGGTGGAGAGGAGCACTTTGAAAATTGATTTGACTGAGGTCAAGCCATAGCACTTGCTTTAGATTTAATATCACATGTTTCTACAGCTGCTGCCACATTAAGAACATCCTACACAAAAGTTTATTTTGATTATTCCCTTCTTCCATTCTATGTTATCACAACAGGCCAATTAGGTCTAAGTGGGCTGGTTAAAGACCTGCCGCCACCTTAACCAAACCTAACCTAACCTAACCTAACCTAACCTAGAGCACTTTTAATTTAGACTAGAAAATTTTCAGTTTATACCAAAAATGAATATTCCATGATTTGTGCATCCCAAATCACTGCCTCCACACCTAACTCAATTTATCCTTCACACAATAATGCAAACTGTTTATATTCCAATTCTATCTACTTTCTTTTTGGACTTTTGTTGTAACAAAAATAAACTGTGCTCAGTACCACTCTCGGTTAAACCAATTATGTCAGGTCAAGATGCAAAGCTAAGTTGGCTTTGCAGAAAAAGAGAGCAGCAGCAGAAGAGGGAAGAATAATTGCATGAAGCGTAAACAAATGCTTGGAAAAATAACATAGTTCAACATACTTTAAGAGTTTTAAAAGAACATTGTAAGCATACTTATAAATTATAATAGTTTGTTACGAGTTTTCCAGCTGAAGCTGCTTAGCTGCAATCCAATTTCTTTTTGGCATCAGAAAGTCTGAAGTTGTTTTGCGTGGGAAACTTTTGTGCTTATATGCAGCATATATCAATGCTTTTCATATTGTTGTTTTTGTTGCTTAAGTGGGAGTTGTAGTTGTTTTGGTTGTTGATATTGTTGTTGTTGTTTATGTTATTGGCACCGCTGTCATTGCTGTTGCTGTCCGTGTGCTTGCCAGAGCACACAAACACATATGCACATATACAAAGACATCACTTATGTTGTTGCAACAGCAGCAGCAGCTTTCAAAATATTTGTGTCACTTTTCAAGTTTCTTGACAGTTTTCTATTGCATGTATAGTTGTTGTTTCTGTTGTTGTCTTGTTGTTCCTGTTGTTGTCTTGTTGTTGTTGTAACACCAGCAACCCACATAATGTCCTTTGAACTCAGCCAGTTCTACGCGTCGCATGCAACTATTTTACTTTCATTCAAGTGTGCCTGTTGTTGAAGGGTACATGTTATAGCATCATATTTCACAAAAAAAAAAATATATATATATCATATATCTGGGTTACAAGATAAATTTCAGCGAAAAATTATTCGACTTTTAATTTTGTTCTTCATATCGTTTTGAACCACTTATAAGCTGAAATCAAAATTCCCCCTCTTTGTTAACTATTTTTAGAAACAAACTTAGATGCAACTAACATCAGCCATATTCTTATTGTCTAATGCACATGAACACGAATGACCTAAAAAAAGGGGTTTTTATATAATGGCATGCGTAGATTAAATCTATTTTAATACAATTTTGAAAAGTTTAATTTTACTGTACCATTAACTTTTAATTATTGTAAGAACCTTTATCCAAAAATTTTAAATAGAAAAACTTCCTTCAAATTGAACTTACAAAAATAAACACATCGAGGCAAAGCAGTTTTGACTTATTTTGCATATTCACAACACACAAATTCTTGCAATTCCTTAAAAAAAACTGAACAATTGTTTTTAACTAAAATTTTTAGAGGCCAAGGTTTAAATAGTCATGCAAAAATTTTATTAATAAAAAGTTCACTAGCAGAAATTTTGTAGCTATTTTTTTTCGAACTGTTTTACGCTCTCGTTGTCCTCTCTCGTTGCAAGTTTTTCGACTACATGAACGTTTTACTCATTAGAGTTTGAAACAATTTGCAATTTGTCATAAGTTGTTAAGCACTCTTAAATTTTTAACTTGCTACTTTTATGTTTATTTCAATGTTAAAAACTTTACTATACATGCATGTAATATGTTGATTATAAATATTATATGTTGTACTGTTAAAAGATCTCTTTGTATCGTATTGTACTAATAAACGTCTTAATAAATGAAATAAAATGAAATTAATAAACTTATTGGGTAATTCCAAAGAAAAGTCAACCGTGACCAAAAAATTAAAACTTATTAAAAACTTATTATTTAAGATTATTATCTAAGAGAAACATTTCAATTTTATTAATTTAAGCAAGTTATATATAAACTCATTTACCACGATGATCAAATCGTCTTCACTGTTTCACAAATGTAGTTTTTATTTTTCGTAAATGTTTCGTAAGCCGTTTTGTTTTAGTAAAAATGGAAGGCATTAGCTAAAGATAATGAAAAAACAGTTGAGGCGAGGAAGGAAAAAATATTAAAATTGTTTTTTAATTGCTAAATTAAATATTTACTTAACTATCTAATTACTTAATTACCCAATTAACTCTACGGTCCATAACCACCTGGACGAACGAGAGTCCATAACCAGGGTACCCGGGTACCCTAGTGAAGTTTTTTCGTTAATATTCAAATAAAATAATGTGTGTATGCACAGATTATTAGAAACGCTTGATTTTTATATCTCAACTGTACAAATTTCATGTTTGTAAAGTAAAATTGGTTTCTATGGGCATAAACTACAAACAGAGGAAAACAAATTCCGTAATATTGTTGTCGACTCTGCATGATGATGCAACTGTAGAAAAAAACGGCAAACCAGAAATCATCAATTATTATTACAAAACGAAAGGTGGCGTGGATGTTATGGACCAGACGCTTCGGGAGTATACCACACAGAGATACACAAAAAGGTGGCCTTTGTCGTTTTTGTACAATATGCTCGATGTTAGTGCTTTCGCGGCATACACTATATTTTATGATAATAACAGAACTGTTCCATATCAAACAACACGGAGAAAACGCTTTTTGCGTAAACTTGCTGGAGATTTGCGTGCACCAATAATAGAAGAAAGAGTAGCTATTCGCCAAGTAACGCGCCATTTTTCCACCAAATCAGCAATTGAGAGCTTTTTGGGAAGACCAGTGGAGACGGTAACCTATACCGAACAACCATCTACTTCTACGGCTTGATGGCAGGAAGCCAATAACAGGATGCTGCTATTTGTGCGCTTCTTTGCCAGACAACAGGAGAAGAAAGACGAGAAAAGTCTGCAACGTTTGCAAGAAACCAATTGGCGATCAACATACTCAAACAATATCAAAATGTTTTTCATGTTTCAACAATGACTCAACATAAGACATCAAATATTAGAAATAAGTTAAAATGAATAAAATATAAATAATTTAACTAAAAAAAAAATTACAGTTCATTTTTTACACATCAATAAACATTTTGAAACAAAATAAAAATAAAACAAACGTTTTTTCTTTGAAATATTAGGTAATTTGCACTAAGGTACCCCGGTACCCTGGTCATGGACCCCTGTATGCAAAAACATTAAACTCATTTTTTAGTTAATATATTTAACCAAATTTGATAAACTTTTTTCTAAATCTCTGATGATCTGGAGTTTCATGTTGATATCTTCAATAATAAAGGAACAGCAGCACTTTAAAGTTCTAAAAAGTACCCGGGTACCCGGTTATGGATCGTAGGGTTAAACTACAACATTGACAGTCTGTCAGGCACGTGACGTGATTTGTCTCCACGTGACGATGTGTAAGAATAACATTTTAAAAAACTGTGGACTGGATTTAAAATCTTATTACGGTGAAAGCATGTTTAAGAGTAATAAATATTTGGCTTTCCTCTTCCCCATGTTAGTTACTTTTGCTAAAATTTGTAATCGAACACAACGATTTGCAATGTTGGTTGACTGGACCAGTCCGACACGTGACAGTAGATGTGTTATTTTTTCGCTTGCATTTAATAAAATTTAAAGAAAGTTTGAACGTACAATGAAGAAACAAAGTGCAACCTATTTAATTAGACAAATGGACTTCATTTTCAGTGTGTATATTTAGAATTGACTGTACAATAAACTCAAAAAAAATAGTTGAATTTGTCTGTACGTGACAGTGGAATGCTCCTATTGATGTATTTATTTTAAAAAAAATTGTCAAGACACATTAAATTTCGCAAAATTTTTCTTAAATTTTTTATCATGGTTGGGTTACCAAATTACACAGGCTTACAAATAAGGGTCAACTTTTGGAACAGAGAAGACGAAAGTAGTAATTTATGTATTTTCGCACGCTGAATTCAAATCCGCAGTCCATTTTCCTCTATAAGGTCGAGTTTAAGAGTTATAAGCAAAATAATATAAAAATCCCATTTTTGATAATATATAAGAATATAGTCCCAATTCTTTTAAAGTATTAGCAGAATTTAATTGTCATTAATAGCCTTGATTAAAAAATACTAGGCCTAACTATAACTAATTACAAAAATTCATTGTCTTTTGTAGTTTTACAGATATCAGTCTTCAAATTTCAAAAAATTTAAAATTGTTTTCATGTTTGCAATCCTGTTTTTCTTTATTATATCCATTTTTTTCAAAAGAATTTCTTGTGTCAGATAGAATATCTTATTAGCTTTGGCAAACTTTTGATTTTTTGCCAATATCTTAACTGTCAAAGATATTGGCAAAAAATCAAAAGTTTGCTAAAACTAATAAAATATTATAACCGACAAAAGAAAGTTTTGAAAAGAACATGAACAAAATGTGCAATTTTAAAATTTTTGAACTTTGAAGGATGATATCCTTAAAACTACAAAAGACAATGAATTTTTTTAAACAGTTATAGTTCGGCCTAGTATTTTAACTATCGAATCTATTATTAAATTAAAAAAGATTAAAAATTACCAAAAAATGCCCTAAATCTAGTAAAAATTAACTAAAAACTAGAACTGATAAAAAACGATCAGAAATTACTAAAAAATTACCTAAGACCATTTCATATTTGGAATTTAGGAAACATAACTGGACGTTCCAAATAAGCAGGAAATGTCTAAGAAGCAGTAGAAAAAAGATGACATGTCATCCAAGTCTAGACACTGCCGATAACATATGAATTTACAGAGATCAAGCATCTTATTTTAGCTGAACGCTGCAAAAAAGATGCTAACTTCACACCGACCAGACTGCTGAGTTCTGAGTTTCATTTCATTTGGATTGTGTTACAGCGGTTTTAATCCCCGTTTCAATTTGCCGTTTTGCTAGTCGTACACGTGTCTCAAATTAATTAAAATTAAGTTTAAATATACTCTTGTCTAACTTGCTTTTCGAACTTATAGAAATGCTTGAAAACGCGATTAAAAAGCCAACACGCGCCTTTTTGTTTGCTATTCAGAATTAATTTCCATAAAAATAGAAGAAATGTTTTATTTTTTTATTTTTTTCTGTTATACTTTGAAATAACCTTTGCTTTGGAAACATAAACAAAAAACTTTATCATTGGAATAGGTTAACAACATGCTTAAATATTTCATGTGTGCCATAAATTGAAGTACTTAATCAATATTGTATCAACTGCGTTAAATTGAACAATAGACAATAAACAATAATAGCAAAAATGAAATAAAAGCAGCATATTAAAAATGGTGTTAAACTCAAATTGCACTCTTAGAAAATGTAGCTATTGCAAATTGAAAAAAAAAAGACATTGTTATCTGACACTATAAAGAAATACCTTTAAAATCAAACCATAAAAAATGAAGACATAAACATTGAGCCAAAAAAGAATTGATAGAAAAACAAAAAAAAAAAAAAAACAACCAAGAACACAAACACAAAAAAAGAAAGCAACTACTAAGCCAAAGGCGCCAACATGTCCTACAAGTGATTTATTTTTATGTATTTGTGCTAAGGTTGTTGTTGTTTTAGCAGTTGCTGCTGTTGTAGTTGTTGTTACTGTTTTTGTAAGAATAGTTATGAAAAGCCAAACCCAAATGCGAAAGAAAAAACTTGCCACTATTTATAGCGGCTTGTGAGCTACCACACACACACACACAAACAGACACACACACAGGCAGTTAGATAGACAGCAAACAACTTATAACGTGCTATGCCTCTGCTCATAGTTGCAAACACTCACCCCCACCACACCCAAACACACACACACACACATAGCACATGCTCGCTTCACAAAGCCACACTCAAACACGTTTAGTTGCTCAAGTCAATAATGGCAACAACTAACAGCAAAAACATGAAAAAATAACACTAAAATTTAAAAAAAAAAACTATTAAAAGTTGGCAGCACTGCATGCGTTGATCCGGTTTGTTGGCATTTTGTTTTAGTTTATTTTTTTAATAAAAAAAAACCAATTTCAAACATTAGGATTTTATGTTTCAGCGGTTACGACTGACGGCGATTTATGCTGCTCAGTCTATTTGTCGTTGTTGTTGTTTGTTTGTTTGTTGTCATTGCTGCACAATCACCTGGTGACGTTGTTTTTGCTGTTGTTTATGGGTGCGCCTGCATTCTTCGCTGCCGGCGCAGCGGCGTCAATCGTTGACACATCCAGAGTGGGTGGAAATCATTCCAGCATAAATAAAAAAGTTTCAAATTTCAATTTTTTTTATCGTCATTTTGATTTTTTTTGTTTGTCCCATTTGTGTGTGTGTGTGTGTGTGTGTTGTCTGCTTTAAGTGCAATTCGCATGCAGGCACGTAAGCGCTTTCATGTTTGTTTTCGTGCGATATTAAAAGAAAATCGAACATACGCAAAAAAATAAAAACGGTCTTCACTCATTCTGATCGAACAGCTTGTTATTCGATTACATTTATATCATGATGCATTGAAACGTTGCATTGCCTTAAATCGGTGTAGCTTAAGTTGAATTTTATATTCAGTAGCGCTGCATTGAAATTGAGCTTTGTTGCAGCTTAATTGAAAGCCAATTGTTGGCTAAGTGATTTTTTTTATTCGCTGTTTCTAAAAAAACCATGCAACTTCACGCATATGTAGAGTGCTGCATGCAGTGATTTTAGCAATTTTAACAAAATAAATAAAGGATGAGGAAAAATTTTTTTAGTTTATTTTATTTTTCATGTGATAGCAATCAAATACAGCAATCAAAAAACTTTGCAATGATATATTTTATATATTTATAAAATTGTGATTGTTATCTAGATATCTAGATATCCATAAGAAAAAACAAGAAAAATTATCTTCGTCTTGACCAAAGTTGAATACCATTACAGTATGTTCTAAGTTATGCATGCTTTATAAGTTTGCTGACGTCACACAGTGGATCGAAGCAAGGAAAAGGCGGAGCTAGGAATTAAAGCGGCAATCATACTAACAAAATGTTTATGTTGATAGTACACACAGAAAAAATCATTGTAAAATCAACTAGAAACATAATGATTTGACGTGTTTCCCCTATGATTTTGCTTCATAGAGATTTAGAGTAAAATCATTGCAATTTTCATGTAAAAATCGCAACAAATTTTCACGTTTTATGATTATGAAATCGATTATGAAATCGAATTATGAAATCATGTAAAATCATTATGATGGTCTTGTTGAATCATTATGAAATCATTATGAAATGCAGCTGAATCCTTACCTCAGTTTGAAATAAAAAGAACTTCAAGTTGGTTTTATTTAGTTTTTTTTTTATTGAAAAACATAAAAAACGACTTATAATTACAAAACATACCTCAATTTTTTTCCAACTAAATAATTTTTCTTGATAACGTGCACCAAGTCCTATGGGTGGTATAGCTTCCTGTTTATCTTTCTTAGATAAGTACCTTAAACTTTCCTAGTCAACTGAAGCTTCTGTTTCTATCCAAAAGTAATACAGCATTTTGATATTATATCACATACCCGTGTTCATGTGCGTCGAAGTTTATGGATTCGACTACTTCCACTTGTATTTAATTTTCATTCCACTTGTTTTACTTTTTCAGCTATTACAAACTATTTTTATTTTTAACAAAGCTACTTCTCGCGATAAAACTTCTAATGTGCTAAAAATAACGGAACTTCTTCAGCACGCAAAATTTTTTTTTGATGATGCAACCATAATTTTACTAGATTTCATAATGATTCTACATGATATCATAATGATTCTACATGAAATCATAATGATTCTACATGAAATCGTGTTGATTAACTTTTTACATGATGCAATAATGGTTTTACTGGATTTCATAATAATTCTACATGGAATCATAATGATTTTTATGCTGCTGCCACTTATAATGATTTTATGAAATATAAAAACATGCAAAATGAAATCAACTATGCATCACAATGATTTTACTATGCAAATATTTTCTGTGTGTACTTTGAATTCAGTTAACTCAAATTTAAAGTAAAAAAAAGTATTTAATTGCACCCTATTTTAGCTACAGGGTGTTCAAAAATTATTTTTTTTAATTACCTTTAGCTGGTTAGTAAATCAAAGTAAGAGGATGTAAATCCTAAGCCGCACTTCATTATTCTATGTAGTTTAATATTGCTATATTTTAAAACTATAGCTTAATTTTATTGTAGCTTTATTTTAAAACCACTCAAAAGTTTCAATAAATACGTTTTTAAAAATGTATTAACGAGCTATCAAAAATGATTAGTCCTCTCACAATATACATCCGAGCTTAAAATTTCAAAACAGAAAATAGCAAATTTTGACTTCCAGGCTGTTTTTGTCAATATTTTGTTTGCAATGATCCAACATTTTTTGATTTTATATGAAACCTTATTAATTGCGCTTTCGGCTAATATCAAGAACAGAAACATTACAAAAAATACAGCGAGCATTATGAGCGACTTTCACGAAATCTTACTGCATGTTTATGTAAAACGAAACGAACGCTGAATATCGTGAAAGAAACCAACAACAATATGTTTTTGATATGGAAAAATGTATTGCTTACCTTGTCTAACACTACGTTCAGCTTTCGTTTCATTATACTTAAGCATGCAGTTAGACAAAGACTCAGACACATATGACACATAAACATTTATTTCTAAGTTTGATTTAAATAAATAAAAAATAGAAGATAATAAATTACTTAGCAGAAACCTACTGCCCAGGAAGAGCCACGTGGAGGCTGCTAAAGGAGTACCACCCCATTTGCATTTGTATTTGTATTTATTCATAAGACATTAGTTCAAATTAGAACTAAGTTCTTTTACAGTACAACAAGTAAAAATACCTATAAATAAGTTAAGACAATAAACAAATTGCTTAGATATAAAAACAAATTAATACAGGGTTGCCATATTCGAAGCGCCCATTTTATTTTTAAATAAATCAAAGAAACCACAATTTTTTGTCTGTTCGTCATGAATATCATTTAATAGGGTTCAAGTAGATTTGCTTACATTATTTCTTGAATATGATATCTCGTAAATGGTCGCCATTGGCCTCTACGACATATTGTGCCCGTTTTGCAGCATTTTCCATGGTTTTCTTCAATATTTCGATGGGAATGGCGGTTATTTCTTGACGGATGTTGGTTTTCAGCTCTTCTAGGGTCTTTGGCTTGTTGACGTAAACCTTTGATTTCAAATAACCCCACAAAAAGAAGTCTGGAGGCGTTAAATCTGGTGATCTTGGCGGCCAATCGAAATCACCATTTTTTGACATCAAACGGCCAGGGAACAATTGCTTCAAAAAATCGATTGTAGTGCGGCTTGTGTGTGGTGGCGCGCCGTCTTGTTGAAACCAGTAGTGCCTGATACGCTTTCGACGAACAATTGGCATGAAAAAATTGTTCATCATATCGCGATAACGCTCCTGATTGACAGTAACTCTGTGGCCATTATCATCTTCGAAAAAGAACGGCCCAATGAGCATTTTAGCACAAACGCCGCACCAAACAGTGACTTTTGCATCGTGAAGAGGTACCTCTTGAATCTCTTGTGGATTTTCAGTGGCATAAATACGGCAATTTTGTTTGTTTACCGTTCCGTTCATTTTTTTTCGTTTATTTTTTTGAAAGCACGTTGAGTTTTCACTATTGACTTGTTTTGTTGAATGTAAATTTCAACAATTTTAGAGCGTTCGCGTGGCGTGTACTGTTCCATTGTAAACATTTGCTTGGAATGACGCTTCAAACGCGGTATGTCATTAGTCGATTTGGCATCACTGCGGAAAGTTACAGTGTTGCCAGATGGGCGCTTCGAATAAGGGCTACACTGTAATAGTGACTATAAACAAGATAATGAATTACATTAGATAACGATTAAGAGATTAATAATAATGAAAACAAAATAAAAAATATTGTATAAAAATATATAAGAATAATAATATGAATGAGGAATTAGAATATGTAAAGATAAAAGAAAAAGGATAGAAAAATAAATTAAGTTGAAGAAGTAAAGATGTTGAGAAGTGAGTTAAAATAGATTGCCTAAAGTTTTCCGCCCTTTCAATTTCTCTTAACCCTCATCCTGTATTTTGGGCAAATTTTGCCCAAACGGGTTTTTAACTCAGCGTATCATGCGTGAATTAAGTATTATCGGCAAGAAATTTTGTGGCAATTATTTTTCCCTATATTTCATCAGTGTTATGAATTAATATATTGTGGCTCCACCAGAGGCTCCTCCATAAAAAAAGTAACGAATGTTGTATTTTGGACAAATTTTGCCTAATACAATTTTCTATTATTTCGGCGAGCAACATTTAAAATGTGTGTCTTTTTTTTCGTTTTCCGGGGAATCTCTTATTTCTAAATGAGAGCCACGTGGCTGATCGGGTTTGTGCATGAGTATATTCCGTCTGTTTTTTATACGTGTATGTGTTGCTTCAATCAATGCTGAACACCAAATGAGAGTGTGCTTTGCTTACACAAAACATCGTACATTGCACGATAGAATTTTGATAGAAAGTTGATAGAATTTTGTTGCTAGCATTTCGTCGACTGCAGCAAGCCCAACATTCGCAACAATAACGGCAGCACTGTACGCCTTTTTTTTATTTTGGGGAATCACCAACATATGCTCAGTTGCTTTACCCCTTCAAATACATCAGAAAGAAGAACACATTCGAGAGTGCACCATGGTTATTTTTGCGACGTAGTTGATTTTTTTGCTCCCGTGGGTTGTGAGTTCTAAAAGTGGAAATATATATTTTTTACAGCACGAAAAAAGAGAAAAAGCAATGTCCAAAAAGGTATGTATAAAAAGTAAGAAAATTTTAGTGGATTATAACTGACTATACGATATCCAACACCAGCTTACTCGACGCCAAATAGAAGACCTGATAAGCGATTCATACAGTGAGCCTGAAGAGGGTGTACTCGACCATGAAAGCTCAATCGACGATTTGCAAAGTTCATCAGATAATGGATCAGTAACAAATATAAGAATATCGGAGGGAGAAAGTATTTACTCCGATGAAGAACCATTTACTGTTCCAGAGCAAGAAGAAGACCCTCCATCTGGTTTTTTTTCTAAGGACAAGAAAACAATTTGGTTTGACAAATGCAGTGGCTCGTTGGTTGGTAGGAAAACAGATGAAAACGTTATTACTTCCAAACCTGGACCAACCCAATATGCCATTGGGCGTGTTAGTGATATCAAATCTACATTTGAGTTATTTATGACACAGGAGATGCAATCTATAATCATAAAGATGACAAATATTGAAGGTGATTTTGATAGAATTTTTAAAAAATTTTGTACATCAGAAAACCTATTTATACATTACTATATAGGAATCAAAGTGTTTGGAGAAACTTGGAAGGAAATAAACTATACATCGTTGAAGGCATATTTTGGATTGCTGATATTAGCTGGAGTTTATCGCTCTTGCGGTGAAGCTATGGAATGTTTATGGGACGATGTGAAAGGAAGGCCGATATTCAGAGCAACAATGTCCCTGCGAAGATTCCAAAATATTAGCAGAGTACTTCGATTTGATGATAAGTCAGATAGGGAGGATCGGCGTGCTCGGGATAAGCTGGCACCTATAAGAGCTTTGTGGGACAAATGGGCAAATAATTTGAAGATTATGTACAATCCAAATGAATGCGTGACAGTCGATGAACAGCTGGTATCATATCGTGGCAAATGCCCATTTAGGCAATATATTCCTTCAAAGCCAGCGAAATACGGAATCAAAATTTGGGCGCTGTGCGACTCAAACACTAGTTATGCCTGGGCTATGCAAGTCTATACCGGGCGAAATCGAAATTCTCAAGGCATGCGAGTAGTGCTAGAACTTGCAGAAGGACTCAAGGGTCATAACATCACTTGCGATAATTTTTTTACGTCATATGATCTTGCTGCTGAACTTCTGAAAAAGAAAATGACAATAGTTGGAACTGTCCGTAAAAATAAGGTATTTCTGCCCCCACATATTTTGGATATTAGAAAAAAACCTCCCCTTTACTCAGAGTTCCTTTTTGAACAAAAAAATAAAGTGACATTAGTTGCTTATGTTCCAAAAAAATATCGTTGCGTATATCTGATAAGCACATTGCATCAGGACGCAAAAATAATGGACAGCCAGTCAAAGAAGCCGGAAATAATAGACTATTATAACCATACAAAGGCAGGGGTAGATACACTCGATCAACTGGTTGCTATATATATATGTAAGCGAAAAACCAATAGATGGCCTGTAGCTCTATTCGCAAATATGCTTGATGTATCTGCATGCAATGCTTTTGTGATTTGGACAACTATAAACCCCGAGTGGAACAAAGCAAAACATTTTCGTCGCAGACTCTTTTTGGAAGAATTGGGATTAATGCTATTGGAAGATGAAAAACTGCACCGTCAGACACAGCCATATGGTACTGTCGCCAGGAAAGAACGTAACCCTCAGGAAGAGAAAGCTGCAAAGAGAGGCCGTTGTTATTGCTGTGAAAACAAGTCCAATAGCACTAAATATAGTACTAGATGTGAAAAATGTAACCTATTTGTGTGCAAAAAACATTCCAACATCCAAATTATATGCAATTCATGCCACAAATAACTTTTGAACTTATTAAATTAATAAAACTTTGAGTTAATTGAATTAAAATTACTTGTAAAACTATATTGGGCAAAATTTGCCCAAAATACAAGATTCGTTACTTTTTTTCTTAGCAGGAAGAGGGTTAAGTTACGTGGTAACGCATTCCACAGTCTTATGGCATTAATGAAAAAAAAAGATTGGAAGAAGTTAGAGAGCCATGTCTTGGAAATATAAGTATCTTGCGTCTTCTAGACAAACTGAACTGCAGTTTTTCATATAGGTAATAAAGAGTTTTACTATGTATTATTTTATGAAGGTTGATACAGTTTCTAGCATTTAAGTAATCAACCAAACTGCAACCAATCAACCAATGCATTTCTGAAGTGAGAGAGGTGGTCAAACTTTTTTAAGCCGAAGACAAACCGCGTGGCATAGTTATATGCAATATTAAATCTTAGCAGGGAAGATGAGTCGAGTTTACTGTACACCACGTCAGAATATGTTATATGTCTTACCTGTGACAAATTGCATCACAAGCATTCGCCTTAGATCAAGCGTACAAAGACAAGCATTCTTAAATTTCGCAGGATATAATAAACTTTACAAACAACACTATTAACATGATCAACACAAGATAGAGAAGAATTCATACAATAACCAAGATTTACAATTTTTGACACAAATCTTAGCTTATTTGAGCCAGGAATGTTATTAAGGAAAGATTTATTTTTACAGATAGGGAGAATATAAGATTTGGCAGCATTTAGTTGGAGTCCATTGCTAATTGCCCACTGATAAATGTTTCTTAGGTCCTCATTAATTCTGCAACAGAGGGTATCTCGGAGATCAGCACTACTTGAGTGATAGATCTGAATATCGTCCACATAAGCATGTATAGAAGAATTATTACAAACAGCAAAAATATCATTTAAAAAGACAGAAAATAAGAGGGGTCCAAGGATCGACCCTTGAGGAACACCACTTATTATTGTTTTTTTTGTCCGACTTGAACTTTTTGCAATCTATCAGACAAATAATTTAATACGAGACTCACTGCACTATCACTAAACCCAAAGAAAGACTTGAGTTTCAGACATAAATATTTGTGGCTTACCTTGTCAAATGCTTTTGAGAAATCTAATAAGCAAAGTAACGAAATAGAACTAGAGTGGTAGGCAGGCCGTAAATCATCTTTAACCTTAACTACTGCTGAATAACACCCATGCCCTAACCGAAAGCCAGATTGAAATGGAGACAAGAGCTTATTTTCATGTAAGAATTTTTTTATTTGTAGGCTTATTATTTTCTCACAGACCTTGGATAACGGGGACAGTATACTTATGGGCCTGAAATGATTTGGACTAGATGGGTTCGACTTTTTTTCACAGGTAGCACAATTGCAGATTTCCATATTGCTGGGAATGTTGCAGATATAAGGCGGTGATTAATAATATGTGTTAATGGTCTTATTATATGTATAAAGATTATTTTAATAAATTTAATCGGAACGCCATCTTCACTTATTGCATTTGATTTTATTTGCATAACACATTTTCCAATATCTAGTTCACTAACAGGTGTAAATTCTAAAAGGTTAGGAACAAGAAGCTGTGTAAGGGAAATCGTGTTATTGCTAAAATAAGAGGTGTTATCTAAGAAAAAATTATTTAGTAAGTCTGGATCAATTTGACATACCGAGGTTGTCTTATTACATACTCCTAGTCATTTTATATTATTCCACAGAGTTTTATTAGGAAGGGAAACATTCAATTTGGAAGAGTAGTATCGGGACTTGGACAGTCTGGTAAGATTGACAGCCGCATTTCGGGCCATTCTGTAAATCTCCCAGTTAGCTGAAGATGGGTTGATTTTCCAAAGTTTGTGCAGTTTATTTCTTTTGTTTATGGCATTAAGGATTTTTCATTTAAATTTTTGTTTAGTAATTTTTTTTTTTATTTTTTTTTGTTTTTTTTTATATTTAAATCAACTTAAATGACATTTATTCAACATCTGTAATGAGCAGTTCACAAAACTCATAAAAAAAATTTTATTAAATTTTTTTTGATTTTTTCCTCAATGAGGTTATAGCAGGTTCTGATGTTATCAGAAGATATTTTATAACATCTTTGTTGCTCGCTTCTTGACTTATTTTGCGAGAGTGTCTTTCTCTAAATGCTCTTCTTTATTTCGAGTCTCATCTGCTTCTTTAGACAGCTTACTAGTTCCAAGAATTGCGTAAGTTTTTATTTCTGATCCATGCAGTAGAATTAAATGGATCCACATATAGTTCAGCAGTTTTTTTAGCATAGGTTTCATAGCAAGAGCTTGTAATTTGACAGAAAATATTCTTAGTAATAAGCTTTCAATATCTTATAGATGAGCTACCTTTTGGGATAAAATAAAAATTATCTGATAATGTTTTCAGTGTTTGTGATTCTATATCCTGAAGATTCTATTAATAGCTTCTTTTGTTGTTTGACGCTGTTGAAGTTTTTTGATTTACAATTGAAGCAAAATTGCGAATAACGTTGTAAGAAACATTTTTTAGTGTTTTTTTTTCGAATACATTTAAGAGTCTCTCTTTTATATACAAACAGAACTAAGTAAGCAGTTGAGCAGTTTGGGGTATTTTTATCGCATACCCAAAAAAATTTATAAAAATGAATAAAAGTGCTTGTTAAATGAATAAAAGTGAACGATTACAATTTTGTCGTTTACAACGTTATTCGCGAGAACACTTCAAGCGAAAACTAATGAACCAATTTTGATAGTTTTTGTGCCTTTGAAACAATCTTAATATAAGGTGTCCGAATAATTCGTGTCTTATTATTTTTCTAGGATTAAAACTCTTTAGCACTGTTTATATTAATAATTTTTGTCTTTGTAGGGTCACTAGACTTAGACCCAAATTTTCGCTAAATGAGCAAAAATGGGCCGATAAAAAATATTAACTTTCAAAGATGTATGAGTATTTGTAAGAATTTTTTAAAATTTTATGTAAAAATCACTTTAAAGAACTCACAATTATCACTTGAGTTTTGTTTTTTTTTTCTGACAGCCTGAAGAGTTTACTTTTAATATTATATCGCAAGTTTAATGTTAGAACCATAACATAAAAATGTAAAAATTTTATATTAACAATATGTTAATTGATTTCTTAGGTCAAACATGCTTGCGTACTTTTTTCGCTATCTTTTGTTTGCAAAATAGTCTTGAATTCAAACACATGCAGACAATTCCTTTAACAAAATATCAAGTAAAAATGTATAGTTTGGACAATTAATAAATGAATAAGTAGTATTTCAATACGCATTTCTAAAATTTGTATTTGTTCCCTAATTTCGCCCTTTTCTATAGAGTCGATCCACTGTGCGTCAGTTTGTACGGAAAATGGACGTGGATTTCATTCAATATTGGCACTCAAAAATTCAAATAGAGAATACTATTTTTAAGATTTCGATGAATATGTTGGAAAAGTTAATGGAACATTTATGTATGAAGGTGCTGGCTTGTTAAAGTATTGACCTGCAGTAAATACACACATTTCTGTGAATTTTATGAAGGTTATGCTACTTTGATGAAGTCAGTTTGTAAGAGACAGGGGAGTTTTAACATTGATATACAAAATTTTAAAGTGCAATTAGAGTGCATTCTAAAATTCTATTACTAACATATTCAACAATGTGCAATTTCAACTCAATAAACTTATTTTTGTGTAATTTTAAGAGATTTGACCGTTTTCATATGGTCACTTTGTATGGAAGGTAGGCGTAATTTTCGTTCTATTTTGACAAGTTTAAAATTTATTGTAAATGTGGTAAGTTCAAAGCTTAAGAGCAAAATTTCAAGCCATTCTATGAATTTTTGTTTCCTTTTAACGAATTCGGACTAACCAATTTTAGTCTAATTAGTATTTAAAATGTCGACACATCAAAAATTCTATCAAAAATTCTTCAAGAAATTATGTTCGCATAATCTATTTAAAAAACTTATATCGTGACGTTGCTTTGTGAAATTTATTAAGATTAAAGCAAACTTCCCAATTATTAATTTTTAGATATCGTACCGTTTTAATATAGTCACTTTATATTAGAGATTGGCATGGTTTGCAGTTTGGTTTTTTTGATTTGCTCATTTTTTAAATTTGATGGGCTTTTTTTCTGATATCTCGTTTTCTTTTTACCATGTTGCATTTAGAATTATTTCACTTTCTTTCTTCAACAAAAGATTAAATTGCTATTCGCTGGTTGCAAAATTTTAAATATATGAAAATTTCGTATCTTGTACAGAAAAGTTACTATTTTTATTATATAATTTTTTTCCTATACATATTTTTTATAATAATTCCATGTATCAACAACATAAAATTTTTTATGCCATTTGAGTAAAAAATAGATTTTCCTGTAGGGATTTTACCTACACTAAAAAACAATTTCAACCGTAAAGTCGATTTGTTTCGATTTCCCGTGAATGTGTCTTAAACCACTTTGCCTTCGACTTACTCATATATATACCGTATTTTCTTATAAATATTTCCTTGTAATGGTATTAAAACATTATCTTCTTTATATTTTGCAGAATGTCCTACCGCCATGGATGGCATGGAGCGTTTCGCATGTCCAACACCTGATCTGCAAGGACGCTATCGATGCATAGACGATCATGTGCTGTGCGACGGCTTCATTGATTGTCCCGAGGGTGAGGACGAGGATCGAAGGTCCTGTATGTTCTACAAAACGGTGAGTTATTCTTGAAGAAAACTATGATAATAAGCTGTTTTCAGCATGAAGATTTTAAAGTAGCTTAATTTTGGTAAAGTAAGCTTTGCTTATGGATATTTCATTATTAAATTTTCAGTATGAAGATTTTAAAGTAGCTTTATTTTAATAAAGTAAGCTATGCTTGTGGGCATTTCATTATAAAATTTAACAACAATATAATATATGAGTAATATATATAATCTTCGAGTAGAACTAAAAGTTTTTAACTAAAGCCGTCCAAAAGCAAGGAAATGACTTTAATCATTAAATTTGACAAAAATGTTACATCCGAGTAGTGAACTAAAAGCTAAAAGTAGTAGAACTAAAAGCTAAAAGTAGTAGCTAAAAATTAAAAGCTAAAAGTAGTGAACTAAAAGCTTTTAACTAAAGCTTAATACAGGCTAAACAATTGACTATATCTTTGCTCAATACATTTTGCAAAAGTATCTCAAATCCTCCCTCCTCAGGCAGAAACTTAACACAGCATATTTTATGATAACGAAGGACGAAAAAATTTCAAATTTGTAAAAACTGAGTGGGCGCCACCTAAAAGAGTGATTTTAAGGAACATTATAAATTTCACTTTTTGATTTTTATTTACTACTTAATGGCAAAAAAAAAAGTAGTGCGGTCGGGAGACTGCCGTCAGAAACGATGTACCTTACGCTTTTTCTTCAACTCCGAATGTAATTTGAAATAAAATCTGTATGTATTTATTTATAGTATTGGGGGTTGGAATTAGTTTTAAAGGTTTTCTAAGAGATGGCGTAACTATCAATAGATCGCATCGGGCACACCTGTGACTATATTCATTTCAAAGCACATTGTCTAAGCTTCATTTTTCAGTATGTGTCATTCCACTGAAGTGTAAACAACATATATTTTTTTCTCTGTGAACATGTCGACTTTCGTTCCAACAAAACGCAATTTGCGGGAAGGTTTACTTTTGTGCTTCCATTTGAAGAAAAAAGCGGTTGAAGCACAACGCACACTTACTGAGGCCTACGGGGACTATGCTCCATCGATTTCTACTTGTGAGTACTGGTTCCGTCGGTTTAAAAGTGGTGATTTTGATACGGAAGACAAAGAGCGTCCGGGCCAGCCGAAAAAGTTTGAAGATGAGGAATTGGAGGCTTTGCTCGATGAAGACCCGTGTCAAACCCTTCAAGAATTGTCAGAAGCATTGGGAGTCGACTTATCAACGGTCGGCAAACGCTGGAAGGCCATGGGAATGATTCAAAAGCAAGGAAATTGGGTGCCGTACCAGTTGAAGCCGAGAGACGTTCAACGGCGATTTTGCATGTGCGAACAACTGCTTCAACGGCATAAAAGGAAGAGTTTTTTGCATCGTATTGTCACTGGCGATGAAAAATGAATCCATTACGATAATCCTAAGCGAAAAAAATCGTGGGGACCACCCGGCCATGCATCAACATCGAGGGCCAAGCCGAATATTCATGGCGCCAAGCTTATGCTGTGTATTTGGTGGGATCAGAAGGGTGTCGTGTACTATGAGCTGCTAAAACCTAACGAAACCATCACTGGGGAACGCTACCAACAACAATTGATGCAATTGAGCCGAGCATTAAAGGTTAAACGGCCGGAATATGCCAAAAGACACGACAAAGTGGTTTTTCAACATGACAACGCACGGCCACATGTTGCAAGAACCGTCAAGGAAACGTTGGAGGCGCTGAATTGGGATGTGCTACCCCACCCGCCTTATAGCCCAGACATAGCCCCTTCCGACTACCACCTATTCAGATCGATGACGCATGTCTTGGCTGAGCAGCGCTTCACTTCTTACGAGGATACCAAAAAATGGGTCGATTCGTGGATTGCCTCAAAAGACGAATCGTTCTTCCGGCGCGGAATCCATATGCTGCCAGAAAGATGGGAAAATGTTGTAGCTAACGATGGACAATACTTTGAATAATATACATTGTACCGTTGTTTCTAAATAAATGCTCAAAAACCGAAAAAAAACCTTTAAAATTAATTCCAACCCCCAATATTATTTTTTATTCTATATAATTTTTACAAGGCAAATAATGTAAATAAAATATCAAATAATAATAATTATTTTCATATTTTAGGAAAAAATATTTATTTATTGAAAATTAAGATGTACAATTCTCATGATAGATGAAAAGAGGCAGTTACCGTTTCAAGCGATGTTTGTTTCATAACGCAACAAGGCGTTGAGCATTAAAAATTCATTATGTTCCTCGTATGGAGCTTGAATTGATTTTGAATTGATTTAAAAATTGTATTGAAAACTGGAATAACTTTACCTTAATCGGTTTTATGTGTAAATTTTACACACTTTTCAACTTCAAGCTGGCATTTCTTTTTTACAAGTTCATCAAACCGAGCTAAGATTTTGGCTCAATGTAAAAATCGTATGTAAAATTTATCTTTTCGGCATTTTTTTCACGCTAGGTTTCGGTGCTACCCTACAGAAAAAATTTTCCTAATAGATTCTTGTGTGTAAAATTTACACATTATAATCTTGGCGCGCCTTTGTCACTGTGCTTCTGCTTGATTGTCAATTTTTGTTTCGATATTTTCCCAATTTTTAATTTTTTTTAACTAGTTGAAACACGGAGCATTACTACCACATTCCCTTGTTCAACGCTATGTGTAAATTGTGGTCGAATACCGAATTCCGAAGCTGTGCACTTTGTAATTGCAAAGCTATTCGATATATAAAATTTAGGTTGATTAAGAGGTGCCACACCTCCTTTTACAATGCAAAAACCATCCTTGGTAGGCATTGTATAACTTGTTAAAATTTAATTTGTGACTTATGCTTTCGATAGCTATTTGATATCGAAAATTTTGGGTGTGTATTTGCGGTACCACGCCCCTTTTTGGAAAAAGAACCAGACTTCACAAGAAATTTTCAAGACTTTGCAATCGTTTCCCTAAAAATTTAATAAAAATTGGTTAAGCGGTTTCGGAGTCTGTACGTGATATTTACACATTCATATATTAATTTTTTTTAAAGATAAATTGGCGGAAAAGGTGGCATGTCAACATTTATATACAGCTGTGGTCAAAATAAAAGCAGTAGTCTTATATTCAGACATGTTTGTATAAATAATACTTGTCTACAAATTTTGGATCCGGTACATCCATTAACGTTTCTATATGTACTTTTAACGCTTCTTCAAAATCTGTACTCAGTTTCCTCTTATATTGTAAAATTTTTCAGGTACAGGGTGTTTTACGTTTAAGGCACGTGTTTAGTATTATTGATCTAGAATCTAAACTACTTACCATAAAATAAAAAGTAATATTTTGTATTTTAGAAAAAATACCAATTTTTCAATCAATATATCAGCCACTATCATGTCATGTGCTCAATCATGACATTGATTGACAAAACTCAATCTCGAGTTTTGTGCACCAGTTTGGTAAACGGTACTTTAGAATTACAACAAAACCAATATTTTTTTTCTATCTCACATTTGGACATTGTGTCCGTTTCAAACAGACATAATGTCCATGGACCTTCCGTCCGTTTGGCATTGGACATTATGTCCGTTTCAAAACAGACATAAGGTCCACGGACATTATGTCTGTTTGAACCAGACATAACGTCCATGGACCTTATGTCCGTGGACGTTATGTCATCCCACCTGATATGGTGGGATGACATAACGTCCACGGACATAAGGTCCATGGACGTTATGTCTGGTTCAAACAGACATAATGTCCGTGGACCTTATGTCTGTTTTGAAACGGACATAATGTCCAATGCCAAACGGACGGAAGGTCCATGGACATTATGTCTGTTTGAAACGGACATAATGTCCAAATGTGAGATAGAAAAAAAATATTGGTTTTGTTGTAATTCTAAAGTACCGTTTACCAAACTGGTGCACAAAACTCGAGATTGAGCTCTCCAATTTATCACTCTTTTAATGAGAAAGACGAAATCAAAATATTAAAAAATAAAACGATTTAAAAAGGCACTGTTTGGCAACCCTTTTTAAAATAGATTTGAGCATCAGCGCTCTGGGATCTCTATGCAATTATTCTCTTCAAAACTGTTTTTAGTTTAACCTTGGGAATAGTGTAAATGGAACTGTTGTAGCAAGTTTTTTCTATGAAATGTTAATAGTTTGGTCTTAAATGAGTCAATCGCGTGACGTACATCAACAATGGAAAGTGATTGTCAAGAAAATTTAATTTATCAATTTATACCGGGCCTGAGGAAAAATAGCGCTTTATTGTACCTGCAAGACGAAAAGCAATTATATCGTCAAAAACATAAATATGCGGACCGAACAAGATACATATGCTATAGTAAATCTTGTAATGTGAGCATTTTATTGTATAGTGATAAAAAATGTGTTAAAGTCAAGAACAATACAGTGCACTACCATGAAACGCAGGAAGAAATTGTTGATAAAATGGCAATAGTGAATTCAATTAAAACCGACTGAACCAAAATGTCTTTAAAAAGAAGTGCAACAAGGGATATTTTTTATGAGCATTGCTTAAAAAACAAAGATTCCGCAAGTTTAGTGCAGTATGGGAAAATGGCACGAAATTTGATGCGTATCAAAAATGAATCTTTGCCAAAAAACCCTTCATGTTCAAAAGACATTCAAGAAATGTTTAAGCTGGAGTCAGTGTTGAAAGGTTTTGGTAAATCCAAATATGATAAGGAGCAAAATTTTTATGCCGATACCATATTGGAAAATAACTTTTCATACACCATTTTTATTTCACCAACTATCTGTGAAATAATTCGCACTTCTACGCAATTCCAGGAGAGGCATTATGTTTTGGATGGAACTTTCTCGGTGTTGCCTGCTTGTGGTTATAAACAGCTTCTTAAAATTTATATTCAATATCAGGATCATGTAAGTACAATGACTTTCACCGTTTTTATTAATTTAATGAGTTTTTTATTAAAAATATGTGAAATTTTAATGAGGCTTGGGGAAAGTACAAATTAAAATCGAACGATGGCGACATGCTTGCCCGCGTTAGGTGTGCGCGGCCGCTGCGGCGCGCCGGCCGTTAGCCGCGTCAGCACCTCGCGCAACCACGTTGCCAATGCGCATAAAATATTAAATTCTTTAAATTAATATACACAAATTGAAAAATTTATATTAAAAATCTGGCAATTTTTAATAAAAATTTTTAGCCTGCGGCGTTTTTACAACATCAAATTAATATATATATTTTTCAGATTTATCCATTTATATATGTTTTGATGTCGAATAAATCGCAAGCTGCATACGAACATGTTTTCCTTTATATTAAAAATAACTTGTTCAATTTGGAACCTATCTCATTCATGTCGGACTATGAAACAGCTTTGCGAAATGCTTTGAAAAAGACATTCCCTTCAGCAAAAATTAAGGGTTGCTGGTTTCATTATTGCCAGGCTCTTAACAGAAATGCTGGAAAAATACCCAATTTTATGAAGTGTGTAAATAAAAATAAAGACATGAAACGACTGTTTCATAAGTTCAAGATATTACCATTGCTGAAGCCGACAACTATTTTTGAAGCTTTTGATATGCTGTCAAATTCTTCTTTGCCATCCAACTATGGGAACACTTTCGGTCAATTTTTAAAATATTTTGAGAAACAATGGATGTTAAAGGTACAAATATTACATAATTTTTTGAAATATTATTTCCCACTTTGTGACTTTAAACATCATTCTTAAATGTTATTTTCATTAATTAACAATAGGAAGGACCATTTTTCTGTATATAAGGACGTTATCAGGACAACAAGTGCTGCTGAAAGTTACAACTCAATATTGAGCTCGAAGATACCAAAAAATGGTAGTTTCTGCAAGTTTTTGGATATAATTTTAAATGAAGATTTTAAGAAAACCGTGGAGCTGAAAAATACCTTGGATGGAACATACGACGTCTTTCAGAGACCAAAAACAAATAATTTTATAAAAAGGGCTATCTTAATTGAGAAATCAATTGATAACCTAGACCGATGTAAAATTTCTTTGGAAGATTTCTTAAATGAAATGTCAAATTTTAAAAACAATCTTATCTCCGAGTACGAAAGTATTGAGGACGATGGATTAATTGAAAACGGTGTTCACCAAGATGAAGATGAGAATGATAATTTCGAAGATAGCGCAATTTTAGAAAAAGTTAATATGAATAATCAATCAATTGCATGCATTGTATGCTGTGATAAAAGTCGTGATACCTTGTTGCAGCCCTGTAATCACTTGAAAACTTGCTCTACCTGTTATACAACGATTTGTGAGAACGCAATGCGCAATAATTGTAAAATTCTTTGTCCTTACTGCAGACAAATTGTACAAAATTCGACCAAAATTTATCTTTAAATTTCTTACATTTATTATTTAATATTAATTTCATTGTTTATTTTAACATTGTTCAAACTTATTACCATTTCTTATACATAAAAATATAAACATTTTTGTTTTTTGAATAACGCCTTTTGTTACGTTAGTTAAAAAAAATAAAATAACTACCTACTTTTTATTTTTTTATTTTATACATTCATTTCAGAATCCGTGGACATTATGACCGTTTTCTTCGGTCATAACGTCCATCCCAAAAAAGACATAAGGTCCATGGACCTTATGTCCGTTTCAAAAGAGACATAAAGTCCATGGACATTATGACCGTTTAGAGCGGACATAATGTCCATGGACCTTATGTCCGTGGACGTTATGTCATCCCACCGGTTGATATACTGATTGAAAATTTGATACTTTTTCTAAATTACAAAATATAATTTTTTATTTTATGGTGAGTAGCTTAGATTCTAGACCAATAGTACTAAACACGTGCCAAAAACGTAAAACACCCTGTATCTTGAAAATTTTACAATACAGGAGGAAACTGAGTACAGATTTGGAACCAGTGTTGAAAGTACATATAGGAATTATAATAGGCTTACCGGATTTGAAATTTGTAGACTAGTATTATTTATCCAAACATGTCTGAATATAAAAGCACTGCTTTTATTTAGACCGCAACTGTTTATAATGACCCATTGCACCTACATACCAATTTTGACTACCAAAACCTGAACATCTCAGAAATTAGCATAATTTCGAAAAAGTGGGCGTAGATATATTGCGCTCATATTACACATATGAACCAAACTACTAAATAGTATTTTGTTCGATCAAAAAGTTTTGTTCGATCAAAAAGTTTTGTTCGATTATATAGAGAGGTTCTATTGATTTGTGGGCGGTAAAATGGGCGTGGTAACATTTATATACATAGTTAGTTCACTATCAAAACTTGTACAACCCAGGAATTGGCATGATTTTCGAAAAGGTAGTCGTAGATAAAGTGCGACCACGCCCATTTTTAGTGGAGTTGCCAATAGTAATCATCAAAACAAAATTTGAGTTTTTTAATGATCAAAACCATCTAATATATAGCATTTTTATGGTAAGTAAGCAATAACGTAAATTTGGGTTGTATGGGAGGTACCACGCCCCCTTATCAAATCAACACCAAACTTCCCAGGAGCACTCTCAAGATGCTGTTTTACCTGAAAATTTCATAAGGATCAGTTCAGCGGTTTTTGAGTCTATACATGATATACATACATACATCTACTTTTATATATATATCAATTTTTTACGTGATTAATCGATTTGAAATTTTTTTTTAAGTTGAATAAAATAATTAATAAGTAAATTCTTTTAAAGAGTAAATTGCATGCATTTAATTCATCGATGAAAATATTGCGCCTGAAAAAAGTGTATAAAATTTACACACAAGGAACCTATTCGATTCTAGAAATAAGGGACCGATGAAGGTTAAGAGTATAAAAATAAAAAAAAAACATTTTTGGGATCCACCCAAGTGTCGAAAAACTTTTTGAAATTCTTATATCAGATTCAAAAACAGCGACCAACGCTTCTTCAAATAGTATAAAACAAAAACACATTTGTAGGGTCTACCCTAGTGTCATATTTTTTTTTAATTCTAACATAAGATTTGAAATAAGCGAACCTTAATACTGCCCGCACATACACAAAGAGTATAAAGAAAAAAAAAAACACATTTTGAGGTACCACCCTTTTTGTAATTTTTACATGAGATTCAAAATCAGCGATCCTTAATAATGTCAGCACATGGCAAAACACTTTTTAAAATTCTAACATCAGATTACACTGTATTACAAACATTTGCTGCAGTATCCATTTAAGAGTATAAAAATAAAAAACACATTTTTAGGATCCACCCTAGTGTCGAAAAACTTTTTGAAATTCTTACATCAGATTCGAAAATAGCGACCAAAGCTTCTTCAAAAAGTATAAAGCAAAAATGCATTTTCAGGGTCCACCCCAGTGCCAAAGTTTTTTTTTATTTCCAACATAAGATTTGAAATCAGCGAGCCTTAAAACTACCCGTACATACACAAAAAGTATAAAAAAAATACATTTTTAGGGTCCACCTTTTTTGAAACTTTTGAATGACGTTAAATATGTATTTTTGACGTTAAATACGTCTTTTTGCCGTATTTTGAATCCAAATGACGTGGGACGCATTTTAAGGCTAAAAGGATGTATTTTGCACACGAAATTTGTTTCATATATAAAAAGACGTAAAGCACAACATTCTGAAAATTCCTTTAAAATCGCACAAATATTTTCATGTTCTGCAGCATTGTTTGCACATATTGACATTGTAAATTTTTATTAGTTTGTGTGATGCAGAATATTATAAGCTTTTTTATTATTTATGTATTGAACTTTGCTGAACAAATGGATCGAGTGGGTCTTACAAAAAGTCTAGCTTAAACTCAGCATAATTTGCAATGAATAATATTAGATATTCATAGCGTATGAATAATTTTAATTGCTTTAGAGTGTTGAAAGCGGGTCAGAAATATGAGGCTTGTAAAAAATTTTAATATAATTTTAAACTATTTTGTAATGTTTATTTGTTCAGCAAAGTTGTTTGTCAGAATAGTAGAAATACTTTTGCTAAAGAACGATTAAATTATCAAATACACTGAAAAAGTGTCCAGAAAAGCGAGCAGTGTAATCAGTAATTTTAGATAAAAATGTCATATCTTTGAAAATTCTGAAGAGCCAAGAATGCATTTTTTACATATAGTAGAAGTATGTATAAGTACTCTGAGGTGATGACATATTTTCAGAATATGTATTCAAAATTTCCACAATTTCATTTCATTATGACCTTGAACTTTGTCTTTTGTATAATATTTGAGAACTCTAAAACCAGTAGAAAGTAATAACATAGAAAAACTGAAGACAAAACTAAGCCAGTGTTTAGGATTTTTTTTTAAATAAAAATTTCTGTATAATTAACTAAAACTATTATAAATATTGTTTACTTCTCCACTAAAAACAATCAATAAAAAAATTTTAACACCTTGGTTAAATAGTGATTAAGGATCAAAAAGTGAAATTTATAAAAATGTGCCCCAAAAGTCACTCTTTTGGGTGACGCCTACTAAATTTTTACAATTTCGATATTTTTTTTCGGTCTTCGTGACCTTCAAATTTGCTGTATTCAGAATCTGCCTGAGAAGGAAGGATCTGAGATACTTTTGCAAATGATACAGTCTACTAAACAAGGATCGAACAGCGACCGCACTGTGTCCGAAAAAAGCTTAACTAGCGACTAAAAGTAGGAATTTTTCATTTTGAAGTATTTTATTACCCAAATCACAAAAGCATTTTATTAAGTTTGGTTTTCTCTCTCTCTTTTCTGTTGTCTGTGATCTCTTTTGCAGACAAAAGCTCATCTGGATGTGTTGGCCGATGCGTTACTGCGATGGGCGCGAGGTCGTTAAACTCACATAGAACGCCCACACATCAACACACACACACATCACCACCTCAACAGCCACGCCCACAATTAACTACTAGCATCTAAGCAGACGCAAATTAACTAAAATCAACTGAACATTAAAACAAATCAATACGAATGACTTAAAGCAGAAAGCCCGAAGAAGCATGTAAAAAGCGGATGACGTAACGAGAAACACAAATGAAGCAGGTGTTAAAAGAAGTATGTAGAAATAAATAAAATTTAAATTTACACATAAATATAATATATATATATATATACAAAAAAATATATATAAATATCTAAATATTAATTAATTTCTATAAATATTATTATTAATTTATTGATTATTACTAACATTATAATTATAATTATAATTATTATAATTACTGTTCTTTATTATCTTAAGTATTAATTTTATTAACATGTTTATGTTAACCGTTTTGAATACCAAACAAAACGGGTAACAGACACAAAAAATAAAAATAAAAAAAAACAAAATGGCAGCAACAAGAAAATGTTGATTGTTTACAAAAGAGAATAAAAAATATATGTATTTATATTATAAAAGTTCTATGTAAAAAGTTAATCAGATTATTAATATTTTAAAACTATGCAACATTTTGTGTTATAACTTAAAGATTTAAAGACTTACAGCAAAATGAAACAGTAGATATTACAAAAATAAATATAAAAATGTTGATACTTTATTAAGATTGTTTTCTTTTTTTTCGTAAATTGAAAGAGAATTTATAAAATATAGAACAAACTTCAAAAAAATTGCCATACATTTTTTAATTGTTCAAACAAAGGTTTTTTCAATATAAAAGCTTTTCTTTCCAAATTCAAATGTTAATTTTTAAAATAAATATCTTAAACGTTTAAGTAAAAAAAAAAAACAAAATCAAAACAAATACAAATACTTAACTGGTGCGATAGTGAATAATAACAAAAGTAACAATTATTTATTTTCGGTTAAGAAATAAGTTCTCAATTCAAACTCAATTTATTTTTTGTTAAAATTTTTGTTTATTTAAGCATTTAAAGTTTTGATTTTCCTTAATTTCCTAAAAACTTCAAAAGTAACGAGTAAATTTTTGGTTTTGAGTAGGCATAACAAAATACAACTCGCGTAACAAAAGTAATAACGAGTGCTTAAAGCGTGTTTATAAAGGCAATTAAAGCAGGTTTTAAATGTTGCAAGCAACAAGGTAAAATAAAGGGTTTTGATTTCAACAATATATATATATATATATATATATGTATATACCTAACGAGCAATAAAAATAATTATTACGAAGTAACGAGTAAATATATTTTCTCGTTTTTATTTGCTTAAAAAATGTTAAGTTTTCATAACTTTTCTTTTAATTGTAACATCAAATATTCCGAAGTTACTGTCTTAATACTAAAAAAAATGTTATTTGTGATTAAATAAAATCAAGGCATAGCATTTAACTGTTTTTGTGACACTCACTTTAAAAGGTTTTACAGCTAAGCCATTGCACTTAAATTTTAATGATAATTTTATTTATGTAATTATATGTTATCATTCAGCTTACTCGTTGAGATTTAAGTCAGATTTTAAGCTTACATGCTATAAAAAGTAGTTTATTTTTATTACAAAAAAAAAAACACTTAAATTTGAATCCAATCATATTACTCGTTAGTTTAAGCAAACTCACAGCATCTTTTATGTAACTTACAAGATATCATATATTAAAACCTTGATTGACTCAATAAAAAATAGTGATTACTGCTAGCATTTTTGTTATTTCAGTGCTTTACTATTTTATTTTTATTACTTATATGGTCAATAACTTCCTAGTGAAAAATTTTGTAATGCTTTTTGGGTTATACTCTAACTCGTTACTACAGAATATGTCCCAATCACTTGCAACATCTTTAGACAAACTTATTTATATAAAACTTCTTCAGTCTTTAAAATTTATCTTATTACAAACGAAGTGGAATTCAGTTAAATTACTCGTTACAAAAATCTTTTAGAGTTTATTATAAGTTTCCGTGTTTTATAAAAATATTTAAAGAAATTTTACTCGTTACATTTTCAATGCATTTATTTAAGTAACCTGTTTTCATTTTATTTTTTGTTTCCAATAACTTCTTAAACTTCAAAAATGAAAAATAAAAATAAAAGAAAATAAGCAAAAAACATAATAAATGGAAACAATTCTCATGGAAGAGGCAGCTATTGTAGATAAGTTGAAATATTCAATTAATTATTTAAGTAATTTAATAAAAACGTATTAAATTAAAAAGCTATAAATCTTAAATTCCAAATTAACTCAAGAAAAGAGTATGTAAAAATTAAACTAATGGTATTATACGATAAATATATACAAATGCAAAACAAAAAACCAAATACAATTAATGAGAAAGGGTTTTAACTAATGCAAAATAACTTTTACTGTTAATTTAGCATAGATTTATTCTCAAATATTTATGTTAATAAACAAATTTAAAATTGATAAAAAAATTTTAGTTTGTGGTATATTTTTAAAACTATCATATTGTTGCTACGAAATTTTTATTCTATAATTGAAAAATCTTTTTTTTTATTTTTAAAAATTAAGAATTTTGCAAGAACTTGAAGCAAAACCCAGTTTATTTTACATTTAAGACACGATTCCTGTTTTTTATTCAGGAAGCAGATCAAAATTCTGCTATTTTTTTAAAATTTAAAGCCTTTTTTTGGTCCCTGAATTTGTCATAATCACAGTTCTTGTATTTTGAAATAGTAAATTTTTAATTTTAATTTTCTTTGCATGATTTTTCAGTTTAAATCTAATGTAAAATATATTTCTGTGATTTATTTTTAATGTTTACTACAACAAGAACTAATTGAACATTAAAATGTTTGTATCTATATTAATATTAAAAGATTTGATAAAATTTAATTAATATTAAATATAAACATATATATAAAAATATAAAATTTTATTTGGCTTCAAATTAATGCTAAATATAAAAATATACAATTAATCTTATAAAATGACAGCAAACAAAAAAAAAAAAAAAACAAGCATAGAAAAGAAAGATGGCGCAAAATAAGTGAACTGAAAAATACAGATTGGTACTTAGCATAATATGATGAAAATAAAAACCAAAATGAAAAACAAAATACCAAGGAGAAAAAGGCATCAGCAACCGTAGAGAATGACCAAAAGTGGTGCAGCCGCGCCTTTTTGTATGCTACAGTATATGCTAGCAGTTTTTTAAAAGGAACAATAGTTCAAAAACAATCAATTAAGTAACAATCATTTAAGCGAACATCTGGTTATTCGGTTGTGTACCCGATTTTCATTTCTTTTTTGCTCCGCTTTTTTTTCGTTTGTTTTTTGTCTTAAGTAATGCTATTTATGATTTTATAATTCCCTTTGACTGTTTTTCTTGGTTAATTTCTGAAAACACTGCTTTACATTAAAATGTGGCCTAGGAATTTTTTGTGAATCGTCACGATCGGCTAAAAAGTAAACATGTTTGTTCTTCATAGAAAACCAGTTAAACTTTTGGCATATTAAACTAACGAGTAATTGTTTGAATTTGCAAATGGTACCAGAAAACTCTAGTAATTAGGATTTTTTTTTATTTTTTACCGAAAAGTAAACATGTCTTTCACAGATAACATTTTCAAAGTTTTATATATTGAAGAAACAAGCAGTCATTTGCATTTGCAAACACGTTGTGATTATAAATATATACTTTCATAACTAGTAATTTTTATAACTACTTATCAATTTTTTAACTCGTTATTCTTAAAACTGGTTACTTTCGTAACTAATTGTTAAGTATTTCCTTATTTTTAAAACTCGCTATTTGCATAACTGATGTTCATAGCTCGTTGTCTTATAACTCGTTATTTTAATTGATCGTTAATTTTAAACTGATTTTTTTCATTAACTCGTTATTTCCATTACTTCGTTAATATCGTAACGAACTGTATTAAAAATATGCTGTATCTAAATTCGTTCTTTTTATAACTCGCTTTTTTCTTTACTAGTTTTTTCCCATAATAAGTTATTTTCAGAACTCGTTATTTCTGATACTCATTAGTATTATAACTTGTTATTTTAATAACTCCTTATTTTCATAAGTTGTAATATCCGGTTGTTTTTCGTTAAAACGAGATTTTTCCTTACTCGTTATTTTTGTAACGAACTGTATTAAAAATATGCTGTATTTAAATTCGTTCTTTTCATAACTCGCTTTTTTCTTAACTAGTTTTTTTTTCATAATTACTTATTTTCAAAACTCGTTATTTCTGTTACTCATTATTTTCATAACTTGTTATATTAATAACTCCTTATTTTCATAAGTAGTAATTTCCATAACTCGCTATTTTTATAATTTAATATTATCGTTACTCATATATTATAAATTGCTGTCTTTTGCTAAAACGAGCATTTTTCTTACTCGTTATTTTTGTAACGAACTGTATTTAAAATATGCTGTATTTGAAATTCGTTCTTTTCATAACTCGCTTTTTTATTAACTAGTTTTTTCCATAATTACTTATTTTCAAAACTCGTTATTCTGTTACTCATTATTTTCATAACTTCTTATTTTAATAACCCCTTATTTTCATAAGGTGTAATTTCCATAACTCGCTATTTTTATAATTTAATATTATCGTTACTCATATTTTATAAATTGCTGTCTTTTGTTAAAGCGACCCATTTTCTTACTCGTTATTTTCATTTCATTTCATATTTCAACGAACTGCATCAAAAATATGCTGTATTTAAATTCGTTAAATTCATAACTCGTTTTTTTATAACTAGTTTTTTGCCATAATTACTTATTTTCGGAACTCGTTATATCTGTTGCTCATTATTTTCATTATTTGTTATATTAAAAACTCCTTATTTCCATAACTCGTAATTTCCATAACTCGCTATTTTTATAATTTAATATTATCATTACTCATATTTTTATAAATTGTTGTTTTTTGTTAAAACGAGCCTTTTCCTTACTCGTTACTTTCATAACTTGTTGTTATCACAACTCGTAGTTTTCATAACTTATTATTGCCACAACTCGTTATTTTTACAACTTGTTCTTATCACAACTCGTTATTATCACAACTCGTTATTATCACAACTCGTTATTATCACAAATCGTTATTATCACAAATCGTTATTCTCACAACTTGTTATTTTAAGGACTTGCTATTATTAGAACTCGCTATTTCCATAACTTGTTATTCTAACATCTCTCTATTTTAATTACTTGCCATATTAATAACTCGATATTTTCAAAACTGGATATTTTTATAACTCGTTAATTTCATAAGTTGTTGTTTCATTTGTCGCTTTTTGTATAACTCGTTACATAATTTTTGTTCAACTTTTGGTATTTCAAACTGACTTGTAGTCTTTTGAATTCGCAAACTCATTATTTTTTAACATTACACAAATAAATTGAAGTAACGAGTTAGTGAAAATAATCTGTTTATAATTAACGAGTAATTAAAATAATGAGTAATGAAAAAAGAGCTATGAACATGAGTTATGCAAATAGCGAGTTATAAAAATAAGAAAATACTAAACAATTAGTTACGAAAGTAACAAAATTTAAAAAGAACGAGTGAAAACTTAATAAGTAGTTATAAAAATAACTAGTTATGAAATATCAAGCTATTTCTTTCGTAACTAGTTAAGCATATGGTTATTTTCAGAATTTGTTATTATCACAACTAGTTTTTTCATAACTCGTTAGTTTGTTCATGACTTGTTATTATAACAACTCGTTATATTAATAACTTGTTATTCTCACAATGCGTTATTTTTCATAATTTGCTATTATCACAATTCGTTATTTTCATCACTTGTTATCTCACAATTCGTTATTATCATAACTTATTATTCTCAAAATTCGTTATTTTCATAACTTGTTTGTATTACAACTCGTCATTTCGATAAATTGTTATGAAATGTTTTTTGTTAAAAAGAGCCTTTTTCTTTCTCGTTATTTTCATAAATTTTTATTATCACAACTCGTAGTTTTCATAAATTGTTACTGCCACAACTCGTTATTATCACAACCCATTATTATCATAACTCGTTATTCTCACAACTTGTTATTTTAAAGACTTGCTATTATTAGAACTCGCTATTTCCATAACTTGTTATTCTATCAACTCTCTATTCTAACTTGTAGTAGTTCGAAATCGCAAACTCATGATTTTTTAACATTACTCAAATAACGAGGTAATGGAAGTAACGAGTTACTGAAAATAATCTTTTTAAAATTAACGAGTAGTTTAAATAATATGTTATGAAAAAACGAGCTGTGAACATGAGTTATGCAAATAGCGAGTTATAAAAATAAGGAAATACCAAACAATTAGTTACGAAATAATAACTCATTACAAATTTAATAATTAGATTTAAAAAGAACGAGTTAAAAACTTAATAAGTAGTTACACAAATAAATAGTTATGAAATTACGAGCTATTTCTTTCGTAACAAGGTAAGCATATGGTTAATTTCAAAACATGTTATTATCACAACTCGTTTTTTCGTAATTTGTTATTATAACAACTCGTTATTTTCATAACTTATTATTATAACAAATCGTTATTTTCATAACTTGTTATTCTCACAATTCGTTATTATCATAACTTGTTAATCTCACAATTTGTTATTTTCATAACTTGTTATTCTCACAATTCGTTATTATCATAACTTGTTAATCTCACAATTCGTTATTTTCATAACTTGTTATTCTACAAAGAAATACTTGTTATTCTACAAAGAAATACAATTCGTTATTTTCATAACTTGTTAGTATAACAACTCGTTATTTCGATAACTTGTTATTCTCAAAACTCCTTATTTTTATAACTTATTGTTCGCACAACTCGCTTTTTTCATAACTTGTAAAAGTAATAACTCAAATTTGTCATCACTCGCTAATATCATAAGGCGTTGTTTCATAAGTCACTTTTTGCATATTTTTTAACATAATTTGTTTAGTTTTAGTTCAAATTTTGATCTATTAAACTAACGAGCAGTCGTTTGAATTCGAAAATATATTTTTTTTAACAAGTTATTTTTATACTAGTTTATTTCGTAACTAGTTAAGCATTTGGCTATTTTCAGATATCGTTTTTTTCATAACTCCTTATTTTAAAAACTTATTATAATCACAACTCGGTTTTTATTGCTTTTTCTCACAGTTTGCTATTTTAGTAACTTGTTATTATTACAACTCGTGATTTTCACAACTTGCATTTCTCACAGCTCCTTTTTTATAACTCGTCATTTTAATAAGTCAATATTTTCATTATTCGTCAATTTCACAAATAGATTTCATTTTTTTTATCATTAGATTGTGTTTTCTTAATTTTTGTTTAAGTTTTGGTACATAAAACTAACGAGTAGTGGCTTGAATTTGCAAACTCATCAATTTTATAATAAGTTCTTTTTGCAACTAATTATTTGAGTTTTTTATTTATTTTAGCTATTTTCATATCTTGTTCTGTTCATTACTAGTTATTTTCAAAACTTATTATTATCACAACTCGTTATTCCTAACTTGCTATTCTCACAATTCGTTATTCTCATAACTTGTCACTTGTTCACACCACCTCCTTATTTTCACCACTTTTTACTTTTACAACTCTTTATTTTCATAGCTTATTACTTTGACAACTCGTTATTTTGATAACTTGTTATTATAAAAACTCGTTATTTTCATAAATTATTTTTCTCATGACTTCTCATTTTTAAAACTTGTCATTTTAATAACTCAATATTTTCATAACTCGTTAATTTCATAAGACGTTGTTTTAAAATTCAGTTTTTGCATAGATCATTTGTTTAATTTTTTATAATTTAAAGTATGTTGTTTTATTTAAAGCTGAAATATTACATAATTTGTTTAATTTGTTATAATTTAAAGTATATTGTTTTATTTAAAGCTCAAATGAATTAAATATAAATTTTTATATATATATTTATATTCTTATTTATATAAAAAAGTTATGGTTGCACGCAACTAGCCATTTTTTATTGAAAATCATAAAAACTTTTTATTTCTTAAACACAAATGGAATAATTAGCGAGCAAAAATTCAAGAAATTTTCAAAATTCTTATGACAGCTACGTTATGCATTTTGACTTTTGAAATTATTATATAAAAAATTAAAATAAATGGATAAAAAAGTCAGTAAAAATGTAACGAGTAGCCATAATAAAAAAGCAGGGGTAGAGTGCTGTCTGGTATCAACAAAATTTTTTAAAATTTTTCTTTATTTTTTTTGTTTTTAATTAACGATCTTCGTTGCATCTAAGTTTCTATCTTCTTCAAAAAAGTAACGAGCTAATTAAAAGAACTGCGTTTCCTGATTTCTGCGTTGATGACTTCGTGAGATTCTTTTTTTTAAAAAAATATATACATATATATATAAGAAATATGAATAAATGAAAAGAAACCCACCTTAAAACTAAACTTATTAACTAACAACAAAGTAACGAGTAGCAACTTAAGACAATTATTAATATAAAACTTGCGAAACATGCACAAATGAAAAACTGACAAATGAAAAGAAGTTATTAAAATTTACTCTAAGCATCAAAATAATCTTAAAAAAAAACAACTTAATTGTGAAAGAAACTGACATCAATTTGATTAGAAAAACAAAAACAGTTACGAGAAAAGTTAAGCTCTAAAAAGCATGATAAAAGTAAAGATATATATTTTTGGCCTATTTTTATAACATCAACAATAGTAATTATTTTTTTGAAACAAACAAGAAAGAGAAGCATTTTTCACACATACACACACACACACACACACACACACACACACACACACACACACACACACACACACACACACACACACACACACACACACACACACACACACACACACACACACACACACACACACACACACACACACACACCAATCAAACCATAGAGTAAAATTAACGAGCAGCCTTGTAGGCAATTATAAGTAGAGCAAAAATATTAAAAAAAAGAACAAGCAGAGTATACTTAAAGCAAACAGTCACTTTTTTAAGGCAGCGTATTTACAAATAATAAAGTTGGTAGCAGATCTTTGAAAAAAAGTCAAAATAAAAGTCACCGACCGCAAATAGAAACAGTTAAAGTTTTTCACGTTGTTCTCTTTCAAGCGAAGATCGTTTAATTTTCTTTCAACTTTAATCATTTTGTTATTATTTGAGTTCGAATAAAACGATTATTTTGTAAAAATTGTAAATATTATCTAGAATTTAGTTGTTTTCTACAATTTTCTATAATCTCCAAAAACTGAAATTATTTTAAGCCTTATTTAGTTATAACAAACAAAACAAAAATAAAAAAAAAAACAAAAGAAGACCTAATAAAAATCAAAATTTCAAACATTAAAGATAAGTGAAAATAAAACTGCTTGAATTTATGAAATAAAAGCTTAATTTTGAAAAAAATTAAACAAAAGTATAAACAAATAATTAAATGGATAACTGGCTATACTTAAGCATGGCAGCAGTAAAATACATAAACACACACACATACAGTTGCATAAATACACAGCCAACAAAAACTGGAAAAATTATACGCATTTGGTCTGTTACCGTACGCAAAACTGTTTTCTGTTATTAAAAAGAAAAAATACAAATACTCGACAAAACTTGCAATTTTTTAACTCGAGCAATTTGTCGAGCAAAAAGTGCTAAGAAAAAGTTTGACTTTATTATTAATTTGCTTGGTATGATTTTAAGTTTTTAAACAATTCAATTTCATGTTTGTGCACTATCAATTCATTATTTATGATAAAAAGTGCAAAATGAACATGTCTAAACGCACTTCAACATAAATGCACGATTATTTACTACTTTTTTACTGAAAATTGTTCTCTTTAATTTTTCATTTTATGCCCTTTCTCCGAGGTTTTTAGTTCACTCTTAAATTTCATATTTCACTTGTTTTTACTTCAAAACTACGGAAACGGACCTTTTTTTAAGTCAAGCATTCATTCAACGACAGCAGCTACAAAAACAATAACAGCATACAACTATTTATATTTATATGTATATGTATATTGTATAGCATATATTTAGACGCGCAAAGGCCAACCGACAAAGTATTAATTCAGCAAAAGCAAGTCGTAAATACATTTTCTAATATGTCTTAAACATTCATAATTTTTAATTTTTTTTTTTTTAATATAAATTACATTTTCATACTTTTAGTTTTCTGAATTTTTCAGCCGTTGCGCGCCTTTAAAGTACATTTTAAGTATTTAAAATATTTCTAGGCAAAATTAAGTATATTTAAACTAAAACTAAACACACACAATTATACACGGAAATACAAAAAAAAAAAACAAAAATACAAAAAAAAAATAAACAAATACTAAAAACTCTTTTCTTATTTAAAAAAAAAAAAATAATATCAGCTCTATTTGACTTTTCAGTTTCTCTCTTCTTCACACAAACAGACATTCATCTTTTCATTGATGGCTTTGGTTGGAAAAATCTCTCCTAGAATACATGTCAACTGTCTCTGTAAACTTTTTTGTTTAACAACACTAGCTCAATTATTTTTATGCGTTTATTTTTCTTAGCGCATTTTATTAGTTCTTTTTTGGTGAATGGTTCTTTTTCTTATTCTTACTAAGCAAATATAAATTAAGTTTTAGTTTAAAGACTCATCAACTTGGAGTTCATGCCAGAAAGGTAGTTTCATCGATTAAAGTTATAATTCTTATCGCAAGCAATTTGGAATTTATCATTCTTGTCCTATCCGTTTCTTCAATTTGCAAAGCTTGCTGAAAACAAATCTTAGTAAAGATTTTATTAATAAACGAAAAATTGAAAATTTCAGGTTTTAGTTAAAACTTGAATCAAACTTTTTCATTTAAATTAACCAATTTTAGAATCCAATACATACCCAGTTGCGCCACTCGTAAAAGCCTTACCAAACACTTTGAAAAGTAATTCGATCCGAGGATCTGATATATATCTTATATCTTATTTTGGAATATTTTCCATTACATTTCACTCGATGCAAGTCTCACAATGGCAATTTTTAAACAAATCGCATGTGTCTTTTACAAGAAAATCAGCTTCGTTGCTTAAAACGTTCGTGGTTTTGGAAGAACTTAAGTGAAGGCTGTTACATATCAAGAACTGCTTGCGTCATTACTTCCGATAAATGTTGTATTTTGAAGAAAAAAAATAAATTTTGTGTAAAAAGTTTCGTAAAAAGATCTTGGGTTGCTGTGTAACCAACATGAATTAACTCTAGAAAATGTGTCTTTGTTTTGGAACATTTTGTTAGAAAATATTTAAGACACACACAAAGACACTTTGCCACAACGATAACAGTCGATTCATTAACTATAATGAATAATTGGGAATTCCCGAAGTCAGAAACAACTTCTGCAAGTAGAATAGGACTTAAAAAATTACAAATAGTTGCAGTGCACTTAGTTTTATGTATTTTCATTTTAATCAATTATTTGAAGATGCTCAGTTGTTGGCACGCTCTTTTAAAATAACAATTAAACAGTCTATTAAACGAATACTTGCATATTGGGCAATATGCAGTAAACAATAAAATAACATTTAATTCTATTAACATTTAGTAATAGAAATTAAAATAAAGAAAATTAATAAATTTTAAAATAACACTGTGCTCTTTTTTCTCTGTATTTGATAATTTAAACGTTTTTTACTTAATTTTGGTGTAAGGAATCTCGTGGTGATATTTGTATTACCACTTTACCAAACATTTTAGAACAAAATTTTTTTTTTAAGATATATAAAAAATTACTCAAGATATGCAATCATTTTCATGTTGATAACTATTGAACCATTAGGATTTCATCTTGGTTTCTTCGGCAAAGTTTTTTCTATAGTTTTAGCCAACAACTTTGCTCAACAAATAAATGTCTAAAAATTGCTTCCAGTGGGTCATATCGAGTGATTCTTACAAAAAGTCAAACGAAAAATTCGAACAACAAGGCGTATGAGTAACATTTTTTACTTTGAAACGCTGAAAACGGGCAAAATGTATATGGCGTATTAACGGTTTAAAGACAATTTCAAATGATTTTTCGTTACATATTTGTTCAACAAAGTCGTTGACAAAAATAATAGAAAGAACTTTGCTCAAGAAGCCAAAATGAAAATTCTAATGGTTCAAGAGATCTTAACATGCAAATGAGTGCATATCTGGACTAATTAAAAAAAAATTTTTTTGCACTAAAGTCTTCGGTAAAGTGGAGAAACGGAAGCTACCAGGATATTATTCATATTAAAATTAAGTGAAAATCGTTGAAATTATTAAATACAGATTTTCTTGCCGCACAGTGTAATTGTTAAAAGTTCAATTTGTGCTTTGTTGTGCCGGCATGACGAAACAAGTGTGCTTTATGCGCTCGTACTTCACATTCGTAAACAAAGCAAAACGCCATTTGATAATTTGTTTTGCTTCGCGCTAGCCATCCTGTGAAAACAATACACTAATTGGTTATTTATCTCATATGAACATTTGCTTCTTACCTTTAAACTCAGGAACAGCATCCCATTATAAATTAAATACATTTTTATATGTCTTCCACTTGCCCATGAAAACGAAATTTTCACCTTTAGAATTTTTGCAGGTTGCTAAAGAATTGTTTGATATATGAAATGTAATATATATATAATCGATCAGTGATGCATGCAGTTTTGTATTCGGAGCATTTTTTTGGTGGTATATTTATGCTCTTGTATGTGATCACACATATGCCCAAAATTGGGTGTTATAAATAGTTTTCTATAGAATGACTTTTTTTGAGCTACTTTTGTAAAAAAAATTTGAAGAATATATTACATATCATCGTTGCAAAAGTAAACTGATGAATATGAAAAATTTTATTTATAGTTTTTCATTGAGTTTTCATTGGAAATAAAAAAATTTAATTTTTCAGATACGCTAGTTTTCTTTTGCTATGACGATATGTAATATATTCTCCAAATTATTTTAAAAAAGTAGCTCAAAAAAAGCGCATAGTGATAAAAAAGATCGCAAAATTATGATAACTTATAACAGCAGTTTTTGAAATTTGTTAAAGTTATTGCTCAAGATGTTTCTCTTTTATGTTAAAACGAGTTTTTTCTCCTCAATAATGACAATTTGAATTTAATAAATTACACGGTTTGAACAGCACAATTCTTCTACAATATTTCCAAAAAATCATGATTGTGGGCACCTGTCAGTGTGCAATGCAGATAGTCGGTCCTCTGAGTTCCGAGATTTACATACTCTTATATTTAGACGTTGCGATCACTTATTTATCTATTACAGCGTTAGTTTGGATCAAGTAACAATACCAAAATATACCTTCTTAATGTAGAATTTTGCGCTGATTCCGAAAAAATTAAATTTTTGTGAGAAATAGTTTTAATCACGATTTTGGTAGTCGTTATTAGAAAAATATGTAATCAATAATTTGATATTTTTTACTTTCCACTTTTTATATACTTTGTTCAATTTAATCATGTTTACAAGTGCTGTTGCATAATTTTCCTCAAACAAAATTTCAGTTTAATTGTGCTTTATACAGGAAATAGTCGTTTTATATTCCAAAAGTTTGACCATTATACACTCTAAAAAATAAGTGTAAGTTTACGACTATTATAGTAGTAATAATTTGTTGAAAATTCAATATAATTGTAATTTTCCCACAACTTTTAGAGTAATCTTTTATTTTTTTTAACTAAAACGTAAATTAAAGTAAAATTAAACAAATGTTGTTTTGTTTTGCAACAGTAAAATATCAATATAAATCAATTTTTGAAGCAATCTAAAATTTTTTTAAATTTAGCCTAAATTTCAGTAAAATTAAACACCAGAAGTTTGATTATGCTACAATATCAATAGTAAAAATTTATACTACTGTAATAACTGCTTTAAAATGCAGCAATTGTTTTACTTTCAACAACGGTAACAGTCGTGCATGCATACACTTATTTCTCATTCCAGTTTGCTTATAATAAAGTGTAAGGACTTTTGTTTTTGGTGCTGTTGTTTTTATTAAAATTAATTATGTTAAGCATAAATATTTTCAGTTAGTTAAAAAGTCAAGTCACTCAATATGTATTAGTAAAAATATGTGAAAAAGAAGATAAAGAAGATAAATTTAATGAGTTTAGCCCTTATTTCCAAAATGCAGTAGCATGTTCTTTACTTAGAACTTTTATGAAGTGCACTTCTCGCTTCATCATATATGAAAAAAAAATTGTCAAATAACAAAAATGACTTTTTCAATTGTTCAGTAAGCCAGTGCCAGTATATTGGATCAAACCATACCGATATACAAATATCACCACGTTTTTAAGCATGATTTCAATGCTAAAAACGTAACTATACTTGCTGAAATGAAATAATGCAGTCATGTTTAATTTTACTATAACATCAATAGTAAATTCAGTGTTGAGTTTTACTACAATGTTAAAAGTTAAACACATGTTGAATTTTAGTAGGTGTGTTAATTTAATACAGAAACAGCAGCAAAACAGCAGCCTACAAATATTGTAGTACATTTAAAAAAAAAACTTTTTTGAGTATACATACTTGAACACAGTTGTACAAAGCTGTACAAAAATAGTTTAGCCTGGCGTATGAGCGATATTAATTCGTTCCATGTAATAATGTCGCTCATACGCCATGCTGATTTCAAAATATCTATGAAATCAGCATTAATCTTTCTTTTCTTTGGAATTTTTCAAAATTCACAAAGTATTCCAAGAAAATTGATATTAAAAAAAAAGGTTTTTCCAAGCAAAAAATGCGTGAATAAAAGCTTTCGCTTGCATGCAGTTAAGTCCTTATTTTTCCAATTTTAAGGTCTTATAAAAATAGTATGCTGAGAAATATCACACAAAAGCATTTAGAATAAAGCTTAAAAATCTTAGGTCCGTTTTATTAAACTTTTTATAACTTGAGTTAACTTGAGCAGTTTCAATAACTTTTGTTAACGTGACTTTTTGTATAACTTGCGAAGTTAAATATTTTAATTTTTCAAGTTAAAATATCATTTCATTCACTTCAAGTTTGAATTTTCAACATTGAAGTTAAGTCAGTATATAAATACTCAAGTTATATAGACAGCCTAAGGAATTTTTTGATATTTAAGGGAAATGAGAAAAAAAATTAACTTTTTTAATTTATGAAATCAAAATTTTTTGATGTTCATGGCAATGCAGTGTCATAAAAAGTTGTGTTAAACAGAAAAAAAAACAAAGTGATTTCCAAATAATGGGAGTTTTCATTTGATGGACTTTTGAATTAAGATATGTTTGAATTCACTTCGTAAAATAGCAATGCTTTATATGCTTTAATAGCAGTGCTTTATATATAGTTTAAATGAAATATTTCTAAAAGTAATGCACTTTCATAAAAGTTTTTGAAAATAATCCTTTGTTGCTATGCGGTGTTTAATCTTTCTAGGTCTTATTTCAAACATTATATAGTTTTTTGAAAAAAAAAAAAAAAAATTGCTTTTATAATTTTCAGCCCAACCAAAAAACGTTTTAATGCCGACTCTAAATTTAGTGTGAGCTTTTCTGACAATATTTCTATAGAATTTGTTGTCAAAAAGCTTACATTAGATTTCGAGTCAATATTAAAATGTTTTTGGTTAGATTGTTTGATTTCGAATTTTAGTAACAGTGGTAGACAAATCGAGTCCTTAAAAAATATGGTCGACAGTTAATCTATGAGTTGGCTGGACCGATTTTCAATAAGCTTGATGCGTTTTGTTCATTAACATATAAGCAACAGTAGTCTACCGAAAAATAAATATACAAAATTTTTCAAAAATTTTTTTTCAAATATCCGCTAATTTGTATTCTTAAAGATTTTAAATAAATGTGGTAAGAAATAGTCAGAAAAGCTTAGATTTTAAGTTGCTTTTTTTTGTTTTGCGCGACATAAATGTAGTTCAGCTCTTTTGCAATTTGGCATAGCAATTTTCCTTCATCAAGTTAATACTAAATCGAACGAAAAATTTTCCATTTTTGAGTGTTGTAAAGATTTGTGACTTGCAGGCATTACGTTTTGGTGTAAAATTCCTACATACAGAGTAAATGTAGCTATAGTACTTATACGAGGTCTGTTGAACTCCTTTCAATGGTGCGAATCCAGTCACTACAGCTGTTACACATAAAAAGCATATACAAAAAAATATAGTAACTGAAATTGAAAATATTTAACGGGGATGGTTTTGGGATATCTTATTTTTCTACCTATGCACTACTTCTTCTTGCAACTCCAGTGATCACTAAACTAAAATTTACCAGCTTCATCTTCTCTTTAACAAATGGCACCAGCGATACGTAGAAATATCACATTTTCAAGTAATGCAAAAATTTGGGTACCGACTACTCATAATTCTGCACATAATAGCTCTTTCGTATTACTGCGCATCGAAGTTTCTTTTGACCAACATATCGCACACCGTCTTCAAAAGAGACACAACTCAAAATTTTTAAATTTTCAGGAGGAGCAAAAAACTATTTTTTTTCTTCAAGACTCCTTACAAATCAAAGAGACAAAACGATTTTTTTTTAATTAAAGACCAAGAATATGTGCACAAAATTAAAACAGCCGATGTAGATGATCACAACGAATAGTTTTACATGAAAAAGTAAAAATTGTGAAATTTCGAGTTGTGTCTCTTTTGAAGAGGGTGTACAATATGATTGTTATATTTGAAGCTGACATTGGTTAGCAGAACTAAGACAAGGTCATTAAGAAAATAAAGGGCAATTTAAGACCTTGAAAAGGCTTTGAGCGATCCTTTTTAGATGAGTTGTGTTATGCGTGTTATTAAATGTTTGAACAGAAATAATCAAGAACTAGATCTACAAGTAATGCAAATTTTTAATGGCTTGTGTTCTCAAGAAGCTTTGCTTGGCAGTTTCCACTCTCTGAGGTTTTCTATTGTCTGCAGAGTGGAGGATATTGAACATAACTATTAATTAAATAGAAAAACATTCTGTCTCAGAAGTGAACTAAGCCCCGGCCCTACAATTCTTTAGCGTACCTTTAAAATTTTGTAAAGAAAAAATGTGATTCTAGTCAGAAAGTTATTCAAATGATTTTGTAGTAAACATTTTGTTGTCACAGAACAAACATGCGAAAACTCGTCATGATTGAAGCAAAAATCACAAGTAAAACCACACATTCCAAGATAAAATTCATAACTGGTCATATACATATTTGGAAGTTCCAGAAAGAACAAGTTGAAAAAATTTATTAAAGGAAAGTTATATCAAACCTTGAATATGTCAAGCAATTTTTAAGAAACTAAAGTGAATAAAATTGCATAACTTTTGAATTCAAATAAATTCTAAAGCTATTCTAACTTCTCAAGTTATAAAGTGAATAACTTAATTATTATTCACTTTCAGTGCACTTTAAGCACTTAATTATTCATCAAGTCTTTTAATTAAATTTTGTACTTCTGTTTATGAAAAGCACAATCATTAAAAAAGAATTTTTTTAAATTAACGAACTTCACGAAAAGTTTTTTAACCTGAACAAAATGACTTCAAGCTTTACTGGTAATAACTTTTAGAAACTTTTATTTAAAAAAAAAATTCAAAAGCTATTTCTAAAAAACAAAATCTGCCGAAATCTTAGTTAAATGTTCAATATCAACATTGTTTCATTTGGTTGCGAAATTACTTTTGGGGTGAAATGTGCCCAAAGGATTCTATGAAATTTTTTTCAATACAGCCTTGACCAAAAGTATGAGGCACTCCCTAATTTATTGAATATTCCATTTTAAAAGGCAAAGTAATAGTTTTTTATTTGTAAATTAGTACAAATACGTTAAATAAGATAGTGAGACATTAATGTTTAGTGGCCGCATCCTTAGATTTTATGACAGCAGCAATCCTTTTCGGCATACTGCGTACAAGCTTGGAATATTCGGATGTTGTAATGGCGCTTCATTTGTGAATCAAAGCGTTTTTCAAGGTTATTTTGGATGGAATATTGTATCCTTTTACCCTATACTTTAAAAGAGCCCATAAGTGTTCGATAGGGTTTAGATCTGGAGACCGCTCTGGCAAGTCTAACAAGTAAATTTTGTTGTGTCTAAACCAGTGCATCGCAGTTGCAAATTTTTAGCATTGAGTATTATCTTGTTGAAATTTGACTCCATCTGAATTAGTATCGCCAAAAATATGCGTTAATGAAGGCAAAAGTGAAGCTAACAGCACATTTATATATATTTGGTTGTCCATACGGCCTTCGCAAATTAATATTTCACCAACCCCATCAGCAGCCATGCAGCCTCAGATCATTATGCTTCCTCCTCCGTGCTTAAGAGTGGCTACCACGCAATCTGTATGGTATTCCTAACCAACGCGTCGCCTCACGAAGGATACACCAAGTGTACCGAATACATGTAAGAATGAAAAAAAAAATTTAAATGTTTTCATTCTATCCTTAAAATCGTACTGCGGTAAGAAGTAGTAACTATTGTTATTTTAAAAATAATGTGTTTAAGCTCACCTCAAAGTTGGATTCATCAGACCATAGAACATTCGACCAATCTTCTTCTGTTAAATGTTGGTGCCGGAGAGATCATTCAAAACGTTTTTTCGAATTTTTTTAGAAAGCCACGGTTTCTTTTGGGACTTGCAACCTTTTAACCCTTTCAGACCTGACGCTAAGCTACTGAGAATATTTTAACTAATTTGTTGGAGTAAATGGTCTTTATATGATATGAAAACATATTCAAAGCCTAAATTTTGATATTTTCATATCCTTCAAGGATTTTCAAGAAAGGAGTGTTTGTACTGAAATTATTTTTTTGTTGCAATCAAATGTTGACATATCATTTGAGATTTTAAAATAAGTTGTTTTTTTAGTTAAAATTTGTCAACTTTACTAAAATTGCGCTATTAGTGTTTAAGTATATGAAAAAACAACTAACTTCTACGACACATTCTTAAAAAAAATTAAATGTGACGCAAGAATTTCGTGAAAATTTAAGAAACGACAAAACTAACAGCTAAAAAATACGAAAGGAAAACATAAATAATAACCTGCGCAATCGATACTTGTACAATTGATGAGCATTCATGCAATAGAAGTAAAGATACTTAGACTAAAAGTTACCCGCACAATCGATGCATCATGATCTAAAAGGGTTAAATCTGCTTTCTTGAGTCTTCTTCTGACCGTTCGAGCTCTAACGCTTTTCCCAATATCATCCGACAGGGCACGGGCGAGGGCAGAAGAGGATTTCTTACTGTTCTTGAGACACTCGCGTATAAGTTTCGGTCTTCCCAATTGTTAAATAGGCAATTTTTTCAGTTTTTTTATTGTGGTGAGATTTTGCCTCCGAAAATTGCATTACTGTACATTTTACAGTCAACCGTGAGCAATCCACCAATTTTGCAATATTTGCTTCTTCGTTTAGAAATTGAATTCTCAATCTTTAATGGGACGAAAGGCATTTCTTTAAGAAAATAACATTTTTTCACAAACTTATGTTTACAACAACTTCTTTTTACATTGCAGAGTGTGCGGAAATTAAAAAAGAAGAAGGAAGAGAAAGAGGTATTTGAAGTATTTCTTTAATAATTAAATTTTTTGTTTCTTATCGCACTTGATTAGTATGCCATGGCTTTTTTTATTGTAATCAACGTTTAAACACATTAGCCATGAAGCTTAGAAAAAGCAGTGGTCACTTCATGCACTTGTTTATAATTATTCATATATTCGAAGGGTGTCTCATTCTTTTGGTCAAGGCTGCATATTTTAACTATAGGAGTTATATATTTAAAGATGAAGGAACATTGTCATATGTTTTTTTGTTAAATAAGTTATATATAAAAATGTTAGACATGAGCGCTTCTGACTAAGGAACAGGTTCTTTGCAAACAAAAAATAGCAAGCGTTTGGATATAAGACTTATCTGCTAGAATGTGTCAGAATGTGTCACGAAAACTTTAAATGGTTTTCACGTATACAATTGTAAAATCAATTGCATGTAAGATAAGATTCCATTTTTTGGATTTTTCATCAAACAATGGCAAACTCTTATCTTCTTATCATGTTATTAGTCAGAACATCAAAAGTTAAGCAAAGACTACTAAAATGACATTTAAGTTTATTTTGAGTGTTTGATTTGACTCGATAGATAAAGCTGAAACATGTTTCTTTCATAACAAAACAGTTTAAATGGACTTCGTTGCTTTTCTCATAATATATTTAAACAATATTTAAACATTGAGTATTAAAAGCAATCGTTTGTCTTTAAATGGGATACTTTTAAATGCACATATTTGCATTATGTTTATATGCCTTCCTCTGTATAAGTGAATCACTGTAAATGCCATTGAGTTATTATTAAAAAAAAAAATATAGGTAAAAACCACAGCGAAATCAGTTTCGCCGATTTGATATGTTTAAATTTTAAGTGCTGAAAACTATAAGGAAAAATTTCAAATTATTTTGGCCTGAATTTTGGAAAAAAATCATAAAAAATCTGCTTCAACAACTGCAGATCTTATTTAAACGATTGTTTTAAAATTTTTGCTGTTAACATTTCACAGCGAAACATTTGCTTAAAATTTAATAACAAAAGTTGCATGTGGAAAATACTTTAAAAATCTTTCCAAAAATTAAAAAAAAAACTTCGAGCGGAAATGTTTTAAATTAACAAAATTAAGGAGCACAACTGTGCAATGATATTATGACATGAAATAAAACTAATTCATTAAATATTTTCATTCGACGAGAATATAACGATTTAATGCACAAAAACCATGCAGAAGAAAACTCAAGCTGCTCGTTTTCTAGTCGTAAGAAAATAAGAAAAAAAAAATAATAGCTAAAACAATATTTGGTAGAATTGTAAGTTAATAAAAAAAAAACAAATTGAGAACAACTTAGTTCAGTGAGAAAATGTCTATTTTTTATGTCTGAATGTTTAATAATAACTTTAACAATAACTTTAAATAAAAAAATAAAAAATTTGGGCAAGTCGAAAATAACGATATTGCAAAACAATAACATGAATTCAATAATTAACAAAAATTAAAAAAAAAAAACTAGCTGTGAAACACATGCTTGTCAATCACAATATTTGTAGAAAGAAAGTAGTACAAAGTGTAGTAGAAAAAAGTCTAGCAGAAAACTTAGTTGAGGCAGAGTTGTCAGAAATCTTAGATATTTAGTGACAGAGTAGCCAAGTCTAAGCAGAAAAAAGTAGCTTAGAACACTTGTAAGAAAAAAAAAATAGCAGTGCATTTTTTAGTCGATGTAGTAAGTCAAGCGAAAAGAAATACATTGAAAACAAGCAACCAAAATATACTTAATGCCCAAAGCTCTTTTTGCACTTATTTAAAAAAAAAAGCAACAACATTTAATCAATTATCAAACAAATCAAATGATATATTTTTGCAGAACTACTCGTAAATGTTTCACAAAGCAACAAAAACATAAAAATACGAAAAAAAAACAAATCCAAACACAATTGATGTACATCAAAATTATTTTTGAATTTTATAAGTAAAAAAAAAGTTAAAAAAATATTAAGTATTTTTGTCGGCAATAATTTTCAATGTTTTAACAAACTTAAAAAAAAACTATTAATATTTAAAATACATTTATTGCATGAGAGCTAAAAATTGAACACTAAAGCAAAAAAAAAAAAAAAGAAGAGTAGAAAAAAAAAAATTCAAAATTAAATGTCAAAATAAACTTTGTGACACATTCAAACAGTTGTGTAACAGTTAAATGCTTTAAATAGCTGAGCTTAGCAAAAAACGAGTTTTCTTTTGCATAATTTTTCGAAACAGGCAAACATATAAAAAAAAGAGAAAAACGAAATTTTGCAAACTTCTAACATAAAAGGCTTTAACAACTACAAGTGTTTAAAACACTTTAGTTGAAGAGAAAAAATGTAAGCTGTGAAAACTCTTAAGAGCACGGCAGCAGTTGAATTAAAAGTGGTAGCTTCATTAAAGAGTAGCTTTTTGTATTTTAACCAAGCATTTGAAATATTTATATGCAAAACTTTGTATGCACTCTTGTAAGTTAGCAAATTTTTTGTTTTTCTCAAAATGTTTAGACATTAATTAAGTGCGCCAGAAATTCAATACAAACAATGGAGGCTTGAAGGTAAAATAGCACTCAACTTACTCAAGCACAAACTGCAAAAGCAAAAGAAAAGCGCTTAAAGCGGTACTGAGTAAAAGTTACCTTGAATTATAGCAGGTGATGTATAAGTTTCAATTGCAACTTTTTACAACACAAAACTCAATTACCACTAACAATAAAAAAATGAAATAAAAACAAACAACAAACAAGCAGTATATATAGAAAAAACTCAAAGAAAGTTGCACTCGAACTTGACATCCGGAGCCACTGCTTAAATTTAATGTGACTTTAATAAATTAAAAATTAATAATGCTTAAATTTAACAAAAACAAAAAACTGATACTCAGACAGTTTTAAGCATTTTCTTAAAAAAAAAATACAGACACACAAACAACTCTTTAGAAAAAAACTAAATATACATGAAATAGTTTGACAAAAAGTTGAGGCTAGCTTACATTCATTTTGTTTGTGAATTTGTTGAGCACTTTTCGCTGTGTGGGCAAATTTTGAAATAAAGTTAGGTTAACTCAAAATATTTGCCACAAATCGTTATTTTTTATAGTTTGGAAATATTTCATTAACCGATTTGGCATGCAAATAATGCTCGTGTTTAAGCCTTTGCCTTAAAACGCGTTAAATTATATGAATACAACACATGTGTCATTTATTGTCAAGTTCTTAATTTAAAATAAAACTATTGCTGATGTTTACTAAATATGTCATAAATTCAAAAAACAATTGTCAACACATAGAAAATATTTCCTTAAAGAAATCAGCGACTTTTTTGTTGTACTTATTTCTATGAAAGCTTTTATAAACTTACCGCGCAAACACTAAAGTTGATCATCTCTGAGCTTTCCGAACATTACGTTCGTACATGTTCAACGATTTTGTACTCTGTGTTGAAAGCTAGTAAAATTTAAAGCAAATCAACTAAAGTTTGAAAATCTTTAATTTGTTTTAGCATGATTCTTTATGAAATCAAATTACTTAAAATCATTGTCGGGCATTCTGCTGCTCGCAGGCCAAGAGCTTTGTTCACCACCATAATTTTTTGTGACAACATAGAGAGCTGTTAAAATACCCACCAATGATTTAAATCATTGATGCTCAAGCGCGCACAAATGTGCAGACAAGCTTTTGTGCTTGCACACGTATATAAAGCTCACGCATTCCAGAAATAACCCCAATTCGCCTTGGCAATTCAAACGGTGAGGACTCCGTCGCTTAGTTTTTCCAAAGCTCGCAAAAAAATGCATGCATGAACTATAAAACATGTTTCCAATTAGGACAATAAACATATTTTCCGTGTAGGTAATTTATATGAATAGATTTCTGCTAATGATCAAGTAAAATATTTTTTTTATAATGAATGATTTTAATGTAGCACAATATTTGCTTTGCTACACATCATAAGTTAACAGAAAAAAATTTCATAGGTTCAGAATTTTTTGGCATTAATTGCTATAATAATGAAAATGATATAAATAATTTAAAAAATTCCCTTTAATTCCTATAAATCCACAATACAGGGGATTGTTGAAGCAAAAGATATATTTTTATTTCTAATTATTCTTATAATTATAAACATATATATATTAAAACATATGTCATGACAACATTAGATTCATTAAATGATATGTCATGATCACAAAAGGATCATTTAGCAACAAGAAAAGAAAATATCAAATCATAAGTAGTAAGAAAAAAAAAACAGATCATAAAAATAAGTGACCTATTAACAGTAAGCGTGACCACCCTTAAAAGTTTTCATCAATTTCAAGGCAGAACCATTGAAAAGCTTCACTTGTTTTAAATAAAAAAATTTAAACATCGAAGAACAGAAAGCAAACACAACTCATCAAAGAAATTTAAAGATCAAAGAGCTTTCTGTGCCGCCAAGCGCTGCTTAAGACAGCATAGAAACCCTGTAGGAAAATCAACTAGTTTAAAAGTAGTTGAAAATGTAGTTTTTTGTCAACCACAACTAGTTGAAATTCTGACTTTTTTCCATAGAACGAACTAACATATTTTGTATGGTGATGTCCGCTAAATAAGTCAATTGACTTTCGTCTGCATGTTTTTAACTAATTGTTAAGTTAGTTGAATTTAAATTATTTTTTTAACTACTTTAAAATAATTCAACTGAAAAGCGCATATATTTTCAACTACTTGTTAAATTAGTTAAATTTAAATTATTTTTTAATTACTTTAAAATAAATCAATTGAAAACAGGTTAATATTACTGAAGATGAATTTAAAAGCATACAAATTTTAAATTTCTATACATCAAAGAGATCATTCATTTTATTGTTTTGAAAAAAAAAATACATAAATTCATTTTAGTGAAAGCCTAAAATTAATTATATTTGATGAAATACCATGGTTAAATATACATAAACTTGTAATGTAATAAAAATTTGCAATAAAAACATGTCAAAATCAGAGTAGCGCCACCTTAATATAATTCAAAGTAGTTTTTAAACCACTTGTTTTGAAGTAGTTTTTCAACTACTTCATATATAATGCAATAATAACTATTCAAAATTGAAAAGGATGCCGCCTTAACGTAATTCAAAGTAGTTCATAAACTAGTTTATTTTTAATTAGTTGTTTTTAAAAACAAGTAAGTTTGTTCCTATAGGGAAGCTTTTCAGTATGTGTGTGCTTGCTTGTGGTAGAATGCGCCTCTTTGCTTTAAATAAGTGAGCGGAATTCTAACATTAGCAAGCAATCGAATACAATTAAGCTTTTTATGCTGTTTTGAGCAACGCAACAGAAGCAAAGCAACAGAAACCTGCTCACTGCTTTAAATCAAAAAATCAGAACGTTTCATTTGTGTGCAACATGCAAAAAGTCAAAATGATCAAGTTTCTAATTCTTAGGTCTAAATGCAGAACATTTGTAGAGTTACAAAAAAAAAGCAAGCAAAATATCAGGTTTTTAATAAAAATGTTCAAAAGCAGCTAAAAATACAAGAATAGAAGAAGTCATGTCAAAAAAGTAAATTTTTAAATTTTGTAGTAAGCCTGATGTCAAAAAATATTCTGCTGTATTGCCGCTGTAGGTTAGGTTAAGTTGAGGCGGCAGCCGCTGCGTCTGCGTAAACCATACCACACGTACCTCGGCTAACTTAGACAAATAAAGGTCCATTGTAATACCGTTGCACACTTTGCCTTCAGGCCGAGTGGAATCACAGTGAGCTTTTGGTGAAGCTTATAAGACGTTAGACGCATGTCCTTGATAGGTCATCAAGCTTAAAAAAGAAGAACGACTCCAGATATTTGTGCTTTCTTCACGCGAGCGCAGGACAGAAACATCATACTCCTCGTAGCTGCAGCTTCTTCATTTGCGATGACTCCCAATCTGGAGGCATGTCTGCCTATTAAGCTGTGTCTTGTGGTAATGGCTCTAGCGTGGCTACGTCTAGTCTTTTCAATTAGAGAAGGGCTCTCGGTCACTTTAGGTTTAGAGTCGACCTGATCAAGGCTCATTTATACAGTGCTGTCAACTTTTTAATTAAAAAATACAACAAAAAGGCGAAAAAATGCACCAGACTTATTAGGTTTTTTAAACACATAAAGCGCCAAATGAAATTAAAAAATTAAATTATATACTGAACTGAAAGTTATTTTAATCTGCAAGAACAATTTACTTTACATTATTTCTTGCAACTTGTGCTCAGGCTAAATGGTCTATGGTTTTTATACAAATTAAAATTTATTTAATTTTTCTCCTCCGACGTTTCGCTGGTATTGTTCAGCTTCTTCAGAGAAATTTTATTTCATCTTAAAAACGAATGCAAAAAGAGATTTTTTTGAGTCAGGACGTCGATCAATATATACAATCAATTTTTTTAAATTTACATATGTATCAGAAAATTAAATAAAAATATGACAGATGTTACAGATGAATTCAAATGTTTCATTAAAAACTGATGATTGGTGATTTTTTAAAAAAAAAAAAACATTTAACAATTATACATTAAACAATTATACAATTTTTGTCAAGTATGCTTAAACTAATATTGCACCCTTTATTTAAATTTAAATTGCCACCGAGCATATTCGATTTATATTATCCTTGTCTTCTTTCGTGTTCATAGTTCTTCTTAGTTTTTGTTGTATTCGTAAGCTTTCTAATGTTAGTCTCTTGTTTGTTCTCTTCTCTTTGTCAAGAATTTTCAAAGGTTGGCTTATTTATAAGGTTGTGGCACTTGAGAGCGAGCTCGGTCAAACTGCTAGAATGGATGAAAAGTAATGAAGAAAATGAATGCTTAGAACAAAGAAAAGCACAGTGACAGTTCGAGCAAAGATGGAAAAAGAGTGCATTTCTCTCAAGTGCCACAGCCTTATAAATGAACTTTGGCCATGATACAAAGAACTACAGATAAAGTATTGCGCATGTCCGCCATCTTTGCTGTGATGTGCAAGGTGCTCCTTGGTTGAAACGTAGTCACAATTTATTCATAGGGTGTAAAGATTTTAAAATGCCTAAATTTTCTTATCAAATCATGTTTTACTGAAATGAAATAAATATTGTTAAATTAAGCACATCCAAAATTAAGTAAATATATTTTTAGTACTGTTTGTGAAAAAAATTTGCATATTTTGAAGGGGTGCTTTTTCCCCTTTTAACCGATTTACACAAAAAGCGGCTACGTTGCTTGATGTGCTTGACAGAATTTTGACTGTTTGTTCGTTTTCATTTTGCTATCTTCGTCACTTTTCTACATTTTCTTTTGAATGTATTCATCAAGTGTCACATTTGACGAGCACCAATGACGAGGTGCGCAGTAAATTTTGTTTGTTGCGCCGGGAATTCTTTACCTGTATCTCTTTGTATCATGAACTTTGGCTGTGTGCCTTGTTTCGAAAATATGTTGAGCGAGTCCCGTTGATTCTCTTTCGTTTTTTATATCTGCCATATGTTCCTTCATTCTTACTCCGAGAGATCTTTTCGTTGTCTCAATGTATACTTTTTCGCAGTCTTCCCCGTCTTTTCCTTTGCAGCTAATTTCGTACACTACATTGTCTTGTTCTAACTTGTGTATTTTATCCTTAGTGTTGGTGAATAGACTAGCAAGTGTTTGGTTTGATGTGTGTGCATAAGATGCGTTCTCATTTTTATAGTTCTGTGTATGTGCATTAGGGTGGGTTGATTTTTTTTATTTGTAAATCGTATAGCAAAAACATGAACTACATAAAATTCTAAGAAAGTTCTCCAAAGAAACCATGTTTCTAAAATAAAATCCTAATCCGCGCCTCTCGACTTGAAAATTTATATGCCCTCTTTTCTACAAACAAAATTTTTTTACATTAAAAAAATATTCACCCAAGTAAAAAAGTTTGTATATAATTTTATATTTAATATTTTTATAAGGAACATAGATAAACAATTCTTATTTTATAATGCAAATAAAAACAAACAGAAGAAGTATTTACACTCAAACAAAATTTCAGTAATTTTTCAGTATATTTTTTTACCATAAACAAATTTTGTGTCATTAAAACAAATAAGGTCTCAAATACATACAAAGAAGCAATTATAGAATACAAAGAAAACTTTACTAATTGGTTATATGTTAATTTTGTTAAGTCTTTTTTACTCTCCATTCTAGGTACTTTGGCACGACTTTCTATAGTTACTACTATTTGATCTATATTTCTATAGATAAAATAAACTGGATTAAAGGTCATGCTTTTTTCCTGTTTTAAGAAGTATGTTTTGCAAATTGGGGTTTAACTGCTTTTTTGATAATTGAATATTTTGATTAGTCCCAAAATAAAACCTGTATTGCATAAACTATAATATAATAAAACAAAATAGCTATATATTAAAAAAAAAAAATTTTTAGCGAAAGAAGAGGAAAAAAATTTCAAGTCGAGAGGCGCGGATTAGGGTCTGATTTTAGACCTATGGTTTCTTTGGAGAATTATCTTAGAATTTTATGTAGATTACGTTTTTGCTATACGATTTTTAAATTTTTTTCATCTATACAAATCAACCCGCCCTAATGTGCATACTGTTGGTCATTTTTGGGATATATGCTATGCTGAAGTATTGCTTGGTGTTGCCAGATTGAACCGTTGTTGAATGGGGGATTTTTTATTGTTACGTCGGTGAATTTTGTCGTTAAGCAAATTATTGATCATATAGTTTGGGTAGTTGTTCTTTTTTAACGTTGATCTTTTTTTAGTTATGTTTTCTTCTCGGAATTCTGCGTCACTGATGTCAATAAATTTTTTAATGAAATAATTTGCAGTGTTGATTTTTTGTCTGAGAGGCTGGTTTGAGTTGAATTTTATCATTCTTCCCGATGAAGTTGGTTTGGTATACCAATTAAGTGCTAATTTGTTATCGATTCTGTGTATTTTTGTATCCAAGTATGGTAGTTTTCCATTTTCTTCTTTTTCAACTGTAAACTGTAGCTTATTGTGAAATTTCTTTAATGTGTTTAATATTACTTCCATGTCTTTTTCTTTTATTACAGTAAAAATATCATCTACATATTTAATGATGAATTTTACGTCGATGTTTATATTCTTTAATTTGTGCAAGGTGTAGTCAAGAAGCGTGTCCAATACGATGTCTGCTAGGGTTAGGGAAAGTGGATTTCCCATCGGCATACCAAATATTTGTTTGTATATCTTGTCATTAAATTTATAATAGTTGTCTCTTAGGCAGAAGTCTAAAATAGGTATAAATTTTTGTTTAGGAATTTTTGTGTATGTTTCAATTAGAGTCCATGAGCTTAATATTTTCTTTATAACTAGGTAGATAGGTATGTTAGTGAATAGTGAAATGACGTCAAATGATACCAAAATTTCGTCCTCATTCAAAATAATGAGTCCTAAATGTTTTCCTTAAGCTCAAAGGAATTTTTGATGTTATACTTTTTTATATTAAATTTTTCAAAATACCGCCAATGTATTTAGATGTTCGTAGCAAGGTACATTAAAAGACGATGGAATAGGTCTCAGTGGTGTATTTTCCTTATGAATTTTTGGAAGCTCGTATAGTCTTGAAGCTGTAGATGCGGAGCAAAATAGTGCGAATTTATCCCTTATATTTATGTAGTTGTTTTTGAGTAGTTCGTTGATAATGGTGTTGTTTTGTCTTTGTAGTTTTGGTGTCGGGTCAGCTCTTATTGTTTTATAGGTGTTTCTGTCTTGCAGTAGTTCTTTAATTTTGGTGATGTACTCTTCTTTGTACATCACTTTACAGTTTACTTAACAGTTTTACACAAATTTAAAATGCTTAAATTAAGCTTATTTAACGAGTCTAATACAAAAATTATTAATGCTTTCATATACTTGTACCATTCAATCATATCTAGACATCAATTCCTATTAAATATTTAGGCAAATTTGATGCCTCTGAAATTAAAAAAAAAAAAACAATAAAATGCACTAGGCATCAAGCCTCATTTATTTTGAGCCAAAATTTCCAAAATGCTCCAAATCTGGTGGAAAAAGCACCAAGTTGGCAACAGTGCATTTATAAGGTTGTGGCACTTGAGAGCGAGCTCGGTTGAACTGTCAGAATGGATGAAAGCATAAAGCAGATAATGAATGTATAGAACAAAGAAAAGACAGTTCAAGCAAAAAGAGCGCATCAAGTGCCACAACCTTATAAATGAACCTTGTTCCAGATAAGCCTTGTTGTTATACAGGTTGAGTTTGCTTTAGATGTAGTGTACTCTTTGAGCAGAATTTTGACAGTTGCCATTGGAATGCTCAATGGGTTCTTAACCACTGATGTCACCGAGGTACCGTTTCTGGCAAGCTCGTCTCCTTTTTTGTTTCCTCGTATGGCCTTATTCACTGGAACTAATATTAAGAAAATGTTAAAATAGTTTGACATTTTACTCAATGCAGCACGGCATGCTTCGGCTACTTTTCCATCGATCTGATCGCAGCTTGGCTGTCCGAGAAAATGTATTTCTCGTTTTGAGATGACATTTTCTCTGAGCCATGATGAAACTTCATTAATTGCCATCACTTTGAAATGTAAAACACTACAGTAACCAGGCAGCCTACAAACCAGGGATACGCCTTATCTTTTAAGTAGACCCGATACCCAACCTTGTCATTTAATCTTGACTCATCTGTATAAAAGAGTGCAGACACCCTGCTTCCAATGGCACACCATTATTCCTAAGTGTATCCTAAGTTTAAAAAGCGTGCCTTAGTTTCGAACAAAGCAAAGCAATGGCTTACAGTAATTAGTACTTGGTGGAAAAAATTGAATTTTGTAGAGTATTTATGCGTTACCTGTTCCAGGATTTTCCACACTCCAGTTTTCCTAAGTCTGCTCGCCGAACAAGCTGCTGTTTGTCTTGCAATCAAGTCAAGCGGTAGAAGGTGAAGTATGGTTTTTAAGGCCGCAGTCGATGTTGTTATCGGAGCACCGCTGATGCATATAGATGTCATTCTTCTTAAGCTGGTTCAAATATGTGATCTTGTCCAGGCATTGGCCACCATATTATTGCTACGTAAAGAAGTATAGGTCAAATGACCCCTAAATATAACCAGCTAAAGATAAAGGGGGAAAACACCATCTTCTCTCTTTACTTTTTTTGCAAGTGTACAGTAGATGGTTTCAGCGATTCATACATTTTCTTAACATATTCTAGAATCTCCTTGCAAGGCCAGATTTTGAATCCTGGATGTAATATAATGTCGTGACGCAAGAAACATTCTAGAAAAATCTCAAACTAGATGGGCGCCGCTAAAAAACGTAAACTTGAAAAAGTATAAAATGGATGTTTCAAATCGAGTTTCCTATTTACATTTGAGCCATACAAAAACTTTTGACCATAACATATTCTAATTTAAAATTGTTTTTCTAATCCGAATATGCCATCAGATTTTTACAAAAATTAGTCATTGATTCTATATTGGCCTACTTTATTAAGAATTTCCTAATTTTTTCTTTAGATTTTTAGCTAGAAACTTTACCTTTGCCTAGATGGCTGCATTTTTCGCAAATTTAAATGGATTGTTGGCCATTTTATGCAGTTTAAGTTATACATTTAGAACTTTCAATCCATAACAGCCGCCAATAACTGGTTGCGATAAGAATGTTTTGTCACTTTCATTGCATTCTGGTATATTGGTGATCAATTTACTTAAAGCACAAAAACGACGCACTTGTGAGCATATAGCAATATAACGTTATTGAAAAACATTTGATTTTACGATACTAACTTGTCTAAAAAACGATCCATATAACCATGTTTAAAAAATATTTGATGACATCCTTGCGAAGATTTTTAAGTTTGTGCGATCCATCTGCATTGGAGCATAACTTAAAGGTAATTATATTTTTACATATTGTTCTGCCTGGTGCGGTTTTTTTGCAAAAAGCAACCTTATTTTCGATAACAGAAAGATATCATAAAAAGAGTCTTAACTCATCAGCATTGTACTGTTGTTGGCTTGTGATTTCTATTTCATCCATTTTTGCACACAGGCAGTGAACAAATAATGTGACTATTGACGACTCGCTAGATAGAATCTCTACACATACTTGTACCTCACGATTCCTTAACTTGCTACCGGATCTTGAATTTGAAAAACCAACCTTGATTTGCCATATAACATTACTCGCTTTTTTATGTGGGTAGACTTGTGTAAAGATATCTTTCCCCTTCGTTATTAAAATAGATCTACTAATCGAATAGTTTCTTTCGCGTTGGTCTAAGAACCATTTTACAATTTATTCTTCATATCTCCGTATGCTACCTTATGCAAAGTTTTTGTAGAAATTTTTTCACATGTACTTGATGCTGCACTGCATATTTCTCCTTTGATTTAATTTTTGCAAATTTAGAAATACAAGATTCCATAGTTGCTAGATGACACAAAATTAAATTGATGTTAGATAAAAAAAAGCAAGGGGTGAAAAAGAACTTAGAAAAGTTAACACAAAGGTAGGAGTTTCCCATGGTGACAGACTAGTTAACTTTTTCCTATGCTTAACTTTTCTGATTCTCTATTGAATAATTATTAAACAGATATTAAAAAACTCCTACAACTTTAAAGTTCCTTTAGTTAAAAACCAAATTCCGCTGTAATCAAAGTATTCAGATCACATCATTTGAAAAGTTTCAAAATGTTTTTATTGACTTATGCAAAACGGAAGTAAAAAAGAAGAATAAAATATTATTTCTTTAGCACTTAAAAAATTAAAAACTTGGTGTTTGCATTTTAGTCAATGCAGCTGTTCAACGTTTCATTCTTATTTCACTTAAAATTTTAATTTCGCATAGATTTCATTCTTTTAGAAGTTTTGCTCAAAAAATGCAGCTTCTGTTGAAGAATAAAAATTTGTTTAACTTTAAGCTTTTTTCGAGCAAAATATATCCTGCTGAAAATGGCATCTTTTATGAAATAGTTATTTTTAATCAAATAAATTTTGATTTGATTAAAAGTTCCTTACAAAACCAAAAGTGATCAGTTTTGCTCGGTATGCTTGGTGTAAAATTTGATAATATAGTTAAATCTTAATAAAAGTCTGATAAAAATTATAATTTTATGTACAAATCTGGCATGAATTACAGCAACGTATGTTTCACTGTGCAGCGCAAACATCTGTATGTAATAATTTCAACGTTTTTCATTTAATTTTAATATGAGAAATCTCCTGATAACATCCGGTTTGCCACTTTACCGAAGACTTTAGTGCTTTTTTTTTTGTTTTTTATCAATCCAGGTATGCACTCATTTGCATGTTGATAACTCTTGAACCATTATGATTTTCATTTTGGTTTCTTTAGCAAAGTTATTTCTATTATTCTAGCCAACAATTTTGCTGAACAAATATATATGAAAAAATCGTTTGAAACTGTCTTTAAACCTTTAATAAGCAGCATATGTCTTAACCACAAATAATGTTAATCATACGCAGCGATGTACGTTTGGCTTTAAGCAAGCCTTTTTGTAAGACTCACTCCATAAGACCCACTGAAAGCGATTTTTTCATATTTATTTGTTCAGCAAAGTTGCTCAGCAAAATAAAAGAAATAATTTTGTTGAAAAATCCAAAGTGAAAATTCTTATCTTTCAAGAGTTATCAACATGAAAAAAGATGCATATCTTGAGTTATTTTTGATATATCTAAAACAAAAAAATTTGTTCTAAAGTGTTCGGTCAAGTTTTAAAACAAATGTCAAAAAAGGATATTAAGAGCGCACAGTGTAATTTATCACTCCAAGAAAAAACAAATACATTCCGCAAAAGTCAAAAACTTAACTCAACACTAAAACAAAAAATATGGAAAACGATATCTGATATTTTTGTCGTCAAGAAAGAAATATTTTCCATTAGATGTAAATTACCAGTAAAACATTTGCTTAAAAGATTTCGCATTCTAGCATATAATTTCTTAAAAGTCATTGAATTTTATATAGTCTTTTTATCTAACATTGCACTTAAAGCAAAAGCTGTTCAGTAAATGTTGAAAAAGTTCAGTAATTATAGAAACAATTTTGAAAAAAATACGCTTTTCAATTAAAATGTTACCAAATAAAAAAGACAGCATATCTACAAACTTTTAATTCAAAAAGATTCAAAAGCTCTTTATTATAAAAAGTTTTGTCAGATATACAGCAACACAGTTTTATTGTTAATAAGCTGATGCTTTAGAACAACAAAGCTATATTAGAAAGAAAAACAACAGAAATGCAAATCTGCAAAGCAATGTCAAAATTAATCTAGAAAACTTTTATGTATTATTTCATTTTTTCATATAAAGTTTTACAAAGTTAGCTGAATAGCGCGCCTGTCATCCAACACCAAGCAGTAAAGCTTTATGACGCGTCGCTGCAGTCAAACTTTTAATAACGTTTAAATGCATGGACTTTCTTGCAAGCCACATAAACAAAAACAGTGATGCGAATTTTTTTTGCCCACTGAGAAACATTTGTTATGTGCAACTCCAGATATTGCACTGTGTGGCAGAGAGTACGAAGACTAGGTTGTTGCCATGCATCACGTTTTAGCATGCTTTGTGGGCGTAAAAGTTAAGTTTTTCCTTTTTTATTTTTGCTCCGCAAAGTTTTCAAATTGTGCACTATGCGGGTAATTAATTTCCCGCTGCATGGCAAAAGTTTTGATACTTTTTTTTCCCAACAAGCAATAAACAAAGAGAATTTAAGAAAAAACAAAACTACAGTAAAGATTTCGTACAAAATTTATTGAGTTTTTTAAACAAATTCTATTATATCTACACTTTTCAAGCTCTGCTATTTGTATTCTAAAATTTGTAGTGAAACAAGTTGTTATTTTGCTAAGAAATATAAAAGATTCTTAGCCAAATTTAAGCTTTAACGCTATACATAGCTGTGCTCAGCTGGCTTTTGTAATGTTATAATTGATAAACGTAGCAGATATATTCATATGAAAGCTAAACTCAAGAGAATCTATGTATCTTATTTGATATATTTATATTTTTTAACATAGTGACGAGTCAAGCAGATAATTTGAAAAAATGCAATATCCATGCAAAAGCGTTTTATTTCTATTATTTGTACATTAATAATTTTAAAATTATTAATATCCAGGTTTTCCTAGAACAGAAGAAAAAAAACTTGTGCAAATGATTAGAAGGAAAAATAGGAACATATGAAATTAAATCAGTTGTTGCAAAATAAAAACCAAGTTTCACAAAATTAAAAATAAATTAGAACAACATTATTTGTGTATGTTAAAATAACTATGGTTTTCCAATTTAAATCCGGAGCATATTCACGATTGTTTTCATCCATCGGAGCAGTTCAACCGAATGATAGACAATTTTATTCGGGAGTATATAATTCAAATTGAAACATTTGACACACGAAATATTTGAACAAAATCTAATTTGCTTTTTATTTAACAAAGTAGTTTGCTGGTATCTTTAACAAATAAAACAAAGCTCCAAAAGTTTTAAGTATTTAAAAAAAAGAGTTCAATTTGGTATGAAAGTAGGTCATTACATACATGTATATGTTTTAAATTGATTCTGTGAGCTATTTATAAACGTTTTATCGGGCATAAACAACGCCGATACATATGACTTCTGAATTGAAATTTTCAGAATCATCGACCAATTTTTTATAAAAATTGGATAATGTCATCCGTGAAGGATGACAACAGAGAATATTTGTAAAATTTTGCAACTTTTCTAGATGTTCGCATAGCAAATAAAATAATATATTTACTTCTAGACATATTGCTATGATTAGAGACTTTAAAAAAAGAAAGGTAAGGAAGTGATGTAACAAAGATAAATATGAATGAAGTCAATCAGAGCGAGGACAAGCTGCTGAAGTAGTGAAAAATTGTGAAGAGAAATATTTTTCAAAAATATTTTTATTTCATAGAAAAAATGAAATAAAATTTATTCTGCATGTGTTTTAAGCTCTTCTTAAATTTAGAACCTATGCGTCAAAAATGTTCAAGTAGTTAACTGAATGACCCTCTTATGATCATGTCTTGAGAATTCAATTAACTGTCTATTGTTTCCTTCACATTTTTATGAGAAGAAAAAAATAGACCAAACTTGAGAAAACTAGAAACAAACAAGTTTTTGCAAATTGAAATACTTTTCTCATCTAAAGTTGTTTGATTTAAGGCTGCTTTTTAAATGCTAAATATAATATATAAAAATTTTTTAATGTCAAAGAAGCCCGAATGTTAGTATTCAAACAGTCTAAATAAAAGTGCCCTACCATTTTGACCATTTTGTTGTTAATAGCGCTAAAATATTTCATTACTTTTTCAAAAGCTTTTTATATAACTTTAAGTTATCGAAGTTTTATTTATGTAAAACCATGTTTTATACAATTATTTATTTTACAGTTTTATGTATATACTAAAAAAAATATATCACCCATCTTTTTTGTTTCTCTCTATATGTCTCTCCCGCCATTCTCACAAAACTCTGTCGTCCACTAACACTCACTCACAAACAGCGATTTCGTACTTAAATAACAACAGCGACAACAGAAACAACAACAGCAAACAATTTCATTTTAACAATGCAACAACAATGCAATTAAATATAAGCATACGTTTATTTTTAAACTTTTGCTTATCTAAAAATAGTTTATAATGAAATTATTTTCTTAAACTGCAATGAAAAACAAATCAAAACCTACGAATTTCTGGAAGATCCTAAACTTAAGCAATTTTAAGCTGTTAATTTTTTTAAAAAATGTATATATTAACCCCTAATATAACAAGAAATTGAGCATAATTTTTCAAAATTTAATAAAAAAAAAAAACAATTTGGAATCTACAAAAAAAAAATCTACAAAAAAAATCTAAAACAATATTTAGACAAACAAGTCAAAGCAATTTAAATTGCAGTTTACGTAAAAACTTCTTTGCCCTTTTTTTCAAAAATATTTATGTCTATGAATTAATTTTTCACAAGAAAAAAAAAATACATTATTTTTCGTATAAAAAATTACCAGTTGTATAAAATACTTAATACAATGCAGCGATTTTAACAGTTTTGAGCACTTTTTGCACCAAATGTGATAAGAACTCCCGAAAAATATAACTAAATGCACTCATAGATTTGTATATTTAGATTTTAACAAAACTTTTTGCACTGAATATATAAAAAAAAAAATAATATGTTGCACAATTTTTTATTTTCTCGTAGTATTTTATGTAATTAGTGAGCAAAATTAAAACTGATTTTTAAAATATTTATAAAAAGAGAGCCATATTTATAAAAAAAAAAACACTCAAAGCAGAGTATTTGATAATTATTGATAACGAAAATATTACAAACTAAAAATAAAAATTCCGCACTTGTTCCTGAAAAAAGAAAAAAGTTAACTTAAATTGAATAAAAAATAATAATGCAACCAATGCGCAGCATGGATTTCTCAAGATGAAGCACTCAAAGATGATCCACAGCATTTAAAGTAAGCTTTTAAGATAAGATAAAAAGTAGCAAGGTAGTAGGAAAAGTAGCAGAAAGATGCAAACAGCTAAAGCTTTAGACTCAGTATCTGTTTCTTTAAACAATTTACTCGTCACAAAAACTGTGAAAAATTAAATCTGAATATTGCTATATAAAAGTTAAGGTTAATTCTGTGCAGAAATGTAAAAACCTGGAGCATATGAGTCTTATATTAAAAATGAGTTAACAGCACTTATGAGCATTCTGCCGCTAATGGTCAAAAAGATTTTGCATTGCTATAAGAAACATGCTAGCAGAGACATCTTTTCGCGCATAGAGGCAGAATGCCCATCAATGTTCTAAGAACTTACCTTTATTGATCACTCATGAACCTGTCTCGAGCTTACTTTAAGCAATGCAGTCGTTTAGTTTTGAGAATTTTTCTAAAAAGTTGAGTGTTCTATTTAAAGTTTAACATCATATAAATAAATACAGCAATACAAGCAACAACAAAAAATATTTCAATCAAAAAGTTTTTATAGACATGAAAAAAGCAGTCACGTGTACCTTAACATAAGCAAATACAAGCAAAACATAATAAAAAAAAACCTTTAAGGCGAATTGGTTTAGTATAAAAATTAAAGCTCATTACAAATATTTTTCTAATGCTTTTTTCCAATATGCAAAAAGTTTCTCATAAAACGCCAAAGTGATTTATTTGAATGTTTTAAAGCTGAAAAAACTTAAGCTTAACAAAATGATGAAGAGAGTATGAAAAAAAAACGACACATTTTTAAACAACTCAACTACTAATCCGTCCTAACAACTAAAAACCAACTAATAAAACTGTTAATTGTTGTGAAAAGTTTGCTAAATACCTGAAACAAAAACTTAGTTCACAGCACAAGCAAATATACAGCGTAGAGCAGCTTTTGACATTAAGGAGTGTGTGAATACAGTGAAAGAAACAAGAGACTATTTTTGTCCTTTAAAATGTAATGAAAAATTAATGTGTGATAATGTGATTTACGTTAAAGTTACTTTACGTACACAAAATATTAGATTTTGTCATAGTACTATATAATGTATAAATATGCAAACGTATCTCCAATTTTTGCCCTCCGTCTCTCCCTCAAAAAATCTGAATACTAAGACTAAAAAAAAGATTTAAAAATTGAAAATTCAGACCTCTCTCTTTCCAAATGTTAAAATTTTGAGCAAATTTTAAGGGGGTGTTATGATTTGGTCAGAAAAAGGCCTTTTTCCAAAAAAAAAATTTAAACACATAGTTATTATAGATTAATTTTGAAAATTAGTATATTATAATACAACATTTAAAGATTATTTAAAAAAATTTTGGTAAAAAAATATAAAGAAATAACGAATTTATTACAGTTCTTCGCTGGTGCCTCGAATTTTTTTTTTTTTTGCGGTAATCAAGATTCCTCAGAACTGGATTATCTGATATCAAAAAACAAATTATTTCGATTAGTTAATTAGTTTTTTTCTCAAACGCCAAGGTTTTTTATTTGATCAATTTTTTTAATTATGTGCATCATTTTAAAGTTGAAACGTCGATTTTTTCACTTTAAATTGACCTATTTGTTTTACTGGATAATTGATAGTTATTTTTATGCAGAATATGTTTACAACTTTTTAAAACGATAAGTTTAGTAGTTTTTTCGGAATGGTGTCACAGACTTTAAAAATTATATGTTTGGGAAAATCGACTTAAAGTTTTTTATTATTTTATATTATTTATTTGGTTTTTTATTTGGTTATATAAGTTTTTTACAATAACGTTTTAATTTGCTTCTTTGAGGATTTGTAAATTTTATAGCAAAAAAGTTTATCAAAAACAAAAAAAAAAGACACATACAAATTTTTTATTTTTTTACACAGTCAAAAGTTAAAATCAATAGCTTAGGTTGTAGGAAATTCTATTACTTTTATACATAAAAAACATTTGATTTTATATTTTTCCCCCATTCAACGCAGTGTGCGACGCACAGTGGGTTAATGTGCCCGTAAAGTGGATATCAATGCACCTAGATGGAGGAAACTTTAGACTCCTTTTTTAATTAGAATGTGTCCGAATAAGAAAATAGCCCAATCGCTTTAGCCTTTCGTGTTTTTTTTTATAATTAACAATTTTTTTTCATATCTATGTAGCTGGATAACATTTGCTTTATTTTTAAATTAAAATATTTATTATTTGTCACTGCCGCTTGTTAAGTCTTCATCGTATGGACCCCAAAAAATAGACGTGACCACGTTCACTACTTTTGGCATCGTTGTCTTCATCGGTGTTTCAACAGTATCTTCATCGTTTTCAGTTGTTGGCAACAATGGTAGAACAATTGAATCGTTTATTTCAGAAACAGCATTAGTTAATTTTTTTCGAACATAGTTTTTTGTTGCAAGCGCATATTCTGGGTAAGATCCACTCAAGTCAGTGTTTACCTTCCTCTTTAAGCCATATCTCGTAATCTTTGTTTGTAAAACAACATAGGTCAAGTGTTTTAAGTAGATTTTGCATGCAATTGTAGTTAAAGTGCGAGCATGCCACTGTGGAAAAAAGCCAAATGACAGCGATTTTTGAGTCATAGCCATTATCACTGACAAGGTCCTTTTCCTCTATTATTTAATTGAGATTTCAATGTTAATTCGGGTAAGTTAAGCCTATTTAAATCGGGCACAAATTTTATTTTACAAGCTTAATGGAATGATTAGACCCACAAATGCACGGCAATAAGAAATCAGATCATTTTAATTTTACCCATACACGCCTGAACATCCTTGAAGAACACATAAAAAATATTCTTCTCTTTACATCATTGTCAATAGCCTTTACATTAAAGTAAATAGCTATTTGATTATGTTTTTGTTAAGAAATACATTTGCATTATAAGATAATTATATTACCAAATAATGACAATTTCTTTCAAAAGCAAACTATTCTTTGAAAAAAAACAGCATAACATTATCCATAGAATAAAATAAATGAATAAAATGACCCCGAGTAAAAACTAAAGTGGTAAAAATCGGTTTAACATGGCTCGAACATAGGTCGAACATGGGCCGAACGGCCGTACATGGTTCGGAAATGATCTTAAAATAATCCAAAAAGCCAAGTGGCTGTAATTTGGGACGAACAACGGCCATACAAGGCCTGAATTAAGTTGGTCGAATGCTGTACTTTCGTTGTACAGTACCTTGATGCCACCAAATTTTTCAAAAGTCTTGTTCAACATCAAACGAAAGCGATGCTGATGTTGATAGTATTGCCACTTGTCTGTGGCGCAAGGTAATTTTTTTATGAACTTATACCCTTGTATGGCCGAGACAAATATTTAATATAAGGCTTTGTTCGGCCACTGTTTGGCCGTAGTTAAAGTGCGAGCATGCCACTGTGGAAAAAAGCCAAATGACCGCGATTTTTGAGTCATAGCTACGTCCAAGAATATATTATCTTAGTTTCGAAATCAAGATTAACATTTACAGTGAAAAAACTGATTACTGAAACTGTTTAAAATTTTAGGCTATGGAGTACATCTTTTTAAAAAAAACATGTTTGAATCATACAGAGACAAACAGAAGGAATTTTCTAAAAAAAAAAAATAAAATAACATTTGCTTCTTCGAAATGCAGCAGTTTTTATTACGATTGCAATTAAAGAGCAACTATAATAGTCCAAAAATTAATTGATGAATTTCCTAGATATTCATTCAAGTTGATAAAAAATTTCAACCACTGTGTTCTTCCGTCAGCCAAAGCCAATGCATCGAAAAAGGCAAATAATAGTAAAAATACACGATTTGAAACTAGTTCAGAGAAGCATTTTGGAAGAACATATGGCGTTTTATCAAAAAAAAAAAAATAGCTTGCCAGATTATCTAGAAAAAAATGGTGGAGAATATGAAACGTACCATAACGTTAGTTTGAATTATTTTTATTATTTCTTATTACTTGCTGCTTTATTCAAAAATTTTCAAAAACTTTCAATATAACATACCATGAAATCCCAAAGCTATATAATTTGCAAAAAAAGTTCACAAAAATTTCTTATTTTGTGAATTACACAATTTTTATTAATTAATGAAAAATACAGTATGAGTGACCTTTATACATATGATGTTTCTGAAATCAACGATTAATGGAACAATTTGTTCATATCGTTAAAATAGTTAATTTGATATATTAATTTCGACTTTTGTCAATTTGTTTTTCTAATTCATTATAAACGAGAACTTTATTAAAAACTTTTATGAGCTTCAATCTTCTTTCAGCGTAAGCTTTAACGCAAAAAAGGTCTTTACGAAAATTACGACCTAATTTAAAATTATTCTTGTTTTCCCACGTCGATGGTTGAAAATTTAAAAAATCTAACCATAGTAAAAAGCGAGTAAGAAAGTTTTTCATTTTAGGGAAAACAAAGTCGTTCAAGTAACAAATTGACAAAGTTTCTGGACTTAGAATCAAGAGCAAAAACCAAATCTTTTTTGGAAGGCCAAACAGGCCTAATTTTAAATATTTTTCTCATCTGTACAAGGGTCATACAGCAGTCTTACAGATGGGGTATTGAAATAATATCACCTGTACAGCAGTCGTACTGCGGCCGAACATCATAATATGAGCAGTTTTTTTAACTCACTTTATACACAAAAAAATTCTTTTGCGCCACACACAAGTGGCAATTCTACCAACATAAAAATAGTTTTGGGTTCTTTTTAGGCCATGTTCGACCCTTGTACGACCGTGTGGCCCATGCTTAGCCGCTGTTCGCCAGCTATTATTTTTACTCGAGATATAATGCTAAATTTTTCATTGTTCATTTGTACTTATAGAGTGTCATCATTTCTATCTAATCTTCAATCTAACGTTTGAATCAAAAAATGCTACAGCTATTGCTTCTTTTGATAAATACCATAAATGGTTGTTTTAAAACATCACTTCTGATATATCTGAATCTATTTGAGCGTATTTTACTGTGATTATCTTTTATTTAATTTAAATCTTGGTTGATGCTGCAATACCATTCGTGCAACCAAACTCGGCTGTAATCTATATCCGCACCAAAAATATGCCAACGTTGCACGTTGGGAGAAATATAGGCAAAACCCTCGCATTCAGGGTTATTCCGAAGTTGCGGGGCTTACCTCTTTTTGCTATTTTTTGTTATCTGAATATAACCAGCAGGGAAAAGCACACTTTGCAAGTAATATGATTCCAAGGATTGGTCTGTATGGTCATCCAAAGTTGAGCTTCTAAAAACGTGTTTGGTTTTTTTGTAAAATGTTGCTTACACTACAGAATCGTACATGGATGATTGCAGAATCTTTGTTAAAGAATAGATTTTACTCAAACTAAATTTTGTAGAAAAAAAAATACATACTAGACGTGCTTTTCAAGAACACATTTTTTTCCCAATTGCCCTTTGTTGATAAGATACGGGTTCCTTAAGTTGCGCTTTTTTAAGTTTTTTAATTTTAAAATTTTTTTATTTTTATTGAGCTATAACTTTTCTGATTCCTCCTATTTCCTAGAAATATTTCGAATCTGATAAATTCACACTTTCACCTTCAAAATGAGATTAATTTTATTTTCGAGAAGTTCCGAGAGTTAGCGAATTTTCAATGCAAAGCTCCACACTCAGTTTAGTAAATTAAATAAAAAAAAAAAATAAAAATTATAATAAAACACTGAAATGTAGTAAAGAAATTAGAAATTTATTAGTTTTGGTTAAGTAATAAATAATACGTGATACAACGGTAAAACGCTAACTTTTACGATCGAAAAATTTACTGCTGGAGTTATTCCACTGAAGTAGGCTCGAATTTCAAAGTACTACAAGGTTAGAGTTCATTTTCATAAATATTTGATATTGTGTTGGATAGAAAGTGAATACATAAAAATAAATAAAGGAAACATTAAAACAGTGAATTCTCCATTATTTTGTAATGGCTGAAATTGTAAGTAACATAATATTTAAAATAATTGATTTAAGGAACACTACAAATATTGATACTGATATTGAATAACGATAATCTTTTGCAAACTAAAAAAAGTGGTCGTAGAACCTTATTTTGGCCTTGTACGGCGGTTGTTCGACCCAATTTTCAGACACTAGGCTTTTTAGATTATTTTTAGGCCATGCTCGACTCTTGTACGGCCATGCGACCCATGTTCGACTGCTGATCGAAGATCGATATTTTTACTCGGGAGGCTTCACCAAAAACTTTTCATTATCGAGCGAAGAAAGTAGACGTAGCGTCTGCTAATGAAGTCGAATACATGCTCTGAGTCGTCATCAAGATCACGTAATTGACTAACATCTTGATTTACTTTTAAAAAATAAAATACATATGTCTCATAAAAATAAAGGTCTATACAAATTTTCAGATCAGGATCTATTAAATATGGTTAGCATAGTGTACTTCGAAGAATAACTTTATATTACTTGAAAAGTCGTACGAGGCAAAAGTAGTAGAAATAATATGAAGAATTCAGCTTTAAAGTTGTAGTAAAAATTATTCGAAAGGTTTTGGGTTGACACGCTAATGCTTAACATTATTAAAATATGCATATCTACCACTTTTTTCCGACATTTTAAGGTTGTTCTTTTGAAGTGGCTTCTTTTAATGGCGTTCAAATGCCCTTTCTTGCGCTAGTCCAACCATATCCATGCCAGCCAAGCATACACGATGACATTGTTGTTTCTACAGAATTAAAAATTGATTATCTTCGTCAATTTTAATATGTTGAAGCGCATTCATGTAAGCTTTATCGAACAATTCATCTAATCCTTCGACAAACATATTTTTTTTTTTTTGGTTCTTTAGTAAATCTTTTTCACTTAGAAGAAATATTTTTCTGCATTTTCTCCCCTCTTCGTATTAATAAGTATCGCTTCAATAAGAGTTCGGTACATTTATATGTAGTGCACTTGGGTTGCCAAAAAATTAACGCTGGTCCACCGCTAATCTCGCAGTTTCTTTCGATAGTAATTTTGCATAGCTAATTTTATTAAAAAAACTTATAGTATTTGTTTTTTAGAAGGCAACTTAGACCCAGTAATTTTTTTATAAAAAATTTAATATTATAGCATCACTGACAAGGTCCTTTTCCTTTTTTATTTAATAGAGATTTCTACGTCAATTCGAATAAGTTAAGCCTATTTAAATCAAGCACAAATTTTATTTTACAAGCTTAATAGAATGATTAGACCCACAAATGCACGGGAATAAGAACTCAGAGCATTTCTAATTTTACCCATACACGCCTGAATATCCTTGATTTTCAACAAGGCACATTATTGTCAATGGCTTTTACATTAAAGTTAATAGCTATTTGATTATTTTTTTGTTAAGAAATACATTTGCAATATAAGAGGATTATATTACCAAATAATGACAATTTCTTTCAAGAGCAAACTATTCTTTGAAAAAAACAGCATAACATTATCCATAGAATAAGATAAATGAATGAAGTGATCCCGAGTAAAAACTAAAGTGGCAGAAATCGGTCGAACATGGCTCGAACATAGGTCGAACATGGGCCGAACGGTCGTACATGGGTCGGACATGATCTTAAAATAATCCAAAAAGCCAAGTGGCTGTAATTTGGGACAAACAACGGCCATACAACGCCTAAATTAAGTTGGTAAAACGCTGTACTCTCATTGTACAGTACCTTGATGCCACCAAATTTTTCAAAAGTCTTGTTCAACAGCAAACGAAACCGATGCTGATGTTGAAAGTATCGCCACTTGTCTGTGGCGCAAGGTAATTTCTTTATGAAGTTATACCCTAGTACGGCAATATTAATATAAGGCCTTGTTGGGCCGCTGTTTGGCCGTAGCTAAAAAGTTTTTAATTTTAGTCGGGTTCTTATGAAATGACAGGATCTGAAATGATAAGATCTGAAAGAAAACTGCTTTCCTTTTTGTCAACTAAGACATTTCTGCTTGAAAAAAAAGTAATGAGTTGCTTTTAGATTGGACAATGTTATCTAAGCAATTATTTTGCCTTAGTATCGCCACTTGTCTGTGGCGCAAGATTATATTTTATGAATTTATACCCTTGTACGGCCGAGAAAAATATTTTATATAAGGCTTTGTTCGGCCGCTGTTTGGCCGTAGCTAAAAAAGTTTTTATTTTTAGTCGGGTTCTTATGAAATGACAGGATCTGAAAGAAAACTGCTTTCCTTTTTGTCAACTAAGACATTTCTGCTTGAATAAAAAAGTAATGAGTTGCTATTAAATCAGACATTGTTATCTAAGCAATTATTTTATATCTAAGCATCATTGTTTCAAAAGAATAAAAAAACCAAGTGTCTCAAATGTGTCAAAATACACTTAATTCACTCCTGAACTCTCTGTTAAAGCTCCGTTGTTAGCTTAAATTAACAGTTTTAAAGAAAACTGCTCCCTTAAACACACAAGATAAAAAAAAACAAAAAATTAACAAATTCCCTGAAACGCTTCTTAATATCGCCTTTGAAACTAAGAGAAAGAATGCAAAAGTAACATGATATTTTTTTTTATAAAACATTCATACTTAAATTATACATGAAATAACATAAACATCAAAAAGCAAAGTTAATGCAGCAGCTTTGAAGGCATGTTTTAACCTAAGAAGCTTATGGAACATTTGAAGAATGTGTTATGTGCCGAAATTATATATAATTTATATACTAATTAAATATAAATATATATAAATATATATATATTTATACAAACGTTTTAAGCAAAAGCTATAAATATAGTTATATAGCTGCTTAAATCTAATATTTAAGTATAAAAATGCACTCAGAGCAAAACTCTAGTAATTGTTGTGATTTTTGCACTCCCCAAAAACATGCACTTATTTTAAATAGCACTAGCAACTAAATATATATATACATATTATTATATAAGCACAGCTCTTATTACCAACACGCCTATATATTTATAGTTATATATTTATGTTTATGAATATAAATGCACAATTTTTGATTAACTAAATATTTGTTTTTTTTTTTAGAATATTAGAGCATATACAAAAAAATGCACAGATAAAAAATAGGCAAGTAAATTTAGCACTTATTAAAAACTAAAATTTTAAGAACCCTTTTTGCACTCTATATTAATCGAATGTTGTTAAATGAAATATGAAACGATTTAAATATTGCTTAAGGCAGCTATTTTTTGTGTGTTCACAAGTTTAACTTAATAAAAATAAAAATTAATTAAATGCTGGCACTTTTTTGAGCTGACATTTTAAAGTACGAGATACGGCAAAAAAAAAAATAAGCACTGCTTGCGGTGGGAGAGATTTTAATTGTTTATTTTAAGTTTTTAGTTTTAATGTCATGCATTTTTTTATTTTAATTGTATTCATTAAAGAATATGTAGTTAAAGTTGGTTTGGTTTATCGAAAAAATAGTTTTGTCTAGTATTTTGATGCTTGACACAATGAATTACTTCATTAATAAATCGAAAAAAATTTTGATATATATCTATATAAATTCAATTTCAGTCATTCACAAAAAATTTACTGACAAATTTTTTTTTAAGTGCAATAAAACTTTTTATATTTATTATTGATTAATTAAAGCTTTTTTTCTACATAGTTTTTTTGTTTTAGTATATATTAATTGCATAAATAACTTCAAAATTCCTAATTCGTTTCGAACAGATAAATTTTTATGGTTTTACCTTATTTTATTTGTTTTATAAACTATTCCTTATATCGTTTATGCATATCTTAAAATGTTTTGGTAGTTTTTTTATGAATTTATCGATTTTTTAACTCAAATTGGAATTGTTAACAATTAGTTTTTTTTTTAATTAATTTTACAAATTTATTTTAAGTTTAATTTATATTATCAAGCACTAGCTACCAAAGCCATCAGTTCATGTCTTTTTTTAGTTTTTATTTGGCTTGACATGGAAAATTATATTTTTACAAAGAAATTAAATGCTTATGTTAGGAAATAATTTAAAATTGGCACATTTTTATTAGCATTGAAACTTTTTTCGTAGCGACTTTTTTCATTGCCACACTTTTATTTGAAACTTTTTAACTTAGTCCAAACTAAGTTTGCTTGCAATGTTTTGTGACTTAAATCAATTTTCAAAGATGTGATTTCACGTTGACAAAATTTTTCTTTCATTGCGTTTATAATCTTTGGGAATCATCGCTTCATCAAAAGATAGTTGTACATCTGATATTTGTCAAAAGCACTGTACCTATTCAAGTGACGAGCAGTGTATATCAAAAACCATATTTGAACAGCATTTTCAGATTTTGAAATAAGTTTAATGCGTTTTATTTTCTATTTATTACATACGAATAAAGCATCTTTAACTGTCAAAAAAAAAAAAGATTTTGTAAATCTTGTATTATTATATTTTAAAAATGTTGGATTTTATTTAAAAAAAAAATTAATTTAAAATTTTTAGTTTTTGTACAAAATTTTGTATTATTTTTCAACTTTTTATTTTGTGAGATTAATTTCAATTTTTCTTTCTTATCAACTGTTTTAAATCTTATTTAAATTTTTCGAAAGTTCAAACAAAAACTAATGAAAGAGAGTTGTGAAAAAACGCTATTTTAGTTCTACAAAAACAAATATTAAACAATTTATGCAAATTTACGCATATACTTTTTTTAATTTCTATTCTTACATTTTACCAAAATAGTTACATCAAGTTAATTTTAATTTAACTTACCATATTTATTTGTTTATGCCGTAAACATTTTTTTACATATATATATTTTAAAGTTCTTAGTTTCTTAGTAAAAAAACAGCCTAAAACTCATACGAAAAAGACCTAAACAATAACATTTCTTTTAAATTGCTCTTTTTTTCCTTAATTTTAATGGCATTCAAAACGATATCGACACATTTGTACATGTGTTCTAATTATCTTAAAAAGTATGAGAAAAAAAATTTTTGATCAAAATAAATTATGTAAACATTAATATTTTATGTATAGTCTGTGGAAAGGCGCTACAGCAAATATGAAAGAAATAATTATTATTTATGTGAAAGCAACAACATGAAATTATTAAATATACTAAATTATATATACATATTTACATATTTAACAAATTTACTATAGATACAAAAAGCATAAACAAATAACAAACTATGAATATATATATATATATTATTTTAATAATAAATAATATTAAATATTACTATTATAAAAATACTATATACAACAAATGAAAAACTAAAAAGAGAAGAAAAATCATAAAAATTCCAAAAAAAAGTTTATAAAAAAAACCTTTATGAAAACTATATATGTAAAGAGAAGAAAATGAAAAAGAAATAATCTAAATAAAATGCCTCAGTCAGTATAAAAATGAAAAACATCTGATCATTTATTTACGAGTAGAATCGTTAATGCTGGTATTCTTCAATTGTTTTAATTTATTTTATTACTGCTAGATGTTGTTATAATCATTGGTTATAACTGATCTCTGAATTGGCAAGTTCATATGTTGTCCATTTATTTCTAAAATTTTTAGGATGATAGAAGGTCGCTTATAACAACCATTGGAAAAGAGAAACAAATCTAATAAAAATGGTAAAGTATAGTTCGATAAAAATGTGGGAAAAAAAAACAACAAACAGGCATGATTTCATGTAAAAAGGCACGAAATGTTACCATTTCTATACACTCGAATGCTTTTCAATACAATAAGTGTGCCCAAAGTCACCCCTACGTTTTGCCCGTAGGGGTGTTCTGCCTGCCCACAGCTAGCATTACGAGCGACAGTATGTGAAGAATTATAAGCTGAGGTTAGTAGCTTTGACAAGAGCTGTCGGTAATAATAATAACAATGTCGGTGTGTTTTAGAGATGCCACTTTTATTTATTACTTGCTGAACCCGGTGTGCTTCGCTACCCCCCTCGTTATAAAATAAAATTAAAAGTATTTATATATTTATAAAAATTTATTTATTTAATTTTAATTTAACCCTGCTGTTAGGTTTGAACCATTTTGGTCAAATTTTTTTTTCTTTCCTTTCTATCTTTTCAACGGTAAAACATATCGACTTGAAACGTCAGCTCACGTGGTTTTTTTCTAAATCAATGTTTTTATTCAAATAATTAAGTGTCTAACATAAATTGGAAGGGAGAAAAATAAACAGTTACAAATTTTATGTTAAGGACCATTTTGGTCCATTGTAATTTTTTATTTATTGGCTTCTATGCAGGATGTACAAACAATTTTTCGGCTTAGTTTGCAAATAAATTTGCTGCAGATAACACATTTACTATCGCATTTTGATTTGCAGCAACCACAAATTCCACGTTTTCTAGCAGGTGGGTTTCTTGTATCACTTGTAGAAGCTACGGGGTCTGTGGTAGATGCTCTTACCTCAGCCAATAACTTTGCTGAGAAATTTTGTTTGGGTATGTTGGTTCGTTTCATCATATGTTCTTTGGCCAAAGAAAGTGCTAATAGTCGTAAAAATTCTGGTCGCTTACGATTTTGATCACTGGGTGCCCACGAATCATCGATTTCAGAAAACAATATAAGCGCATTCAATACTGATATATCTATCATATTTGCAAAAACAACATTCGGCCATCGATTTGTTTTGCGTTTAGTACTGTAGTAGCCAATTTTTTGGTCGACAGTATCTACGCCTCCTAAAAGAAAACAAAAGTAAATTTTGTTTACTAAAAATCTATGAACACTGGCAAAAAGTTACACACCTTTTGTTGAATTATAATAAGACACAATCTCAGGCTTCTTTTTTGGTCCATTGGCATCAACTTCTGCCGTTTTGTGCATCGTACTCATCAAAACAGTACCTTTGTTTTTATGGCTGTTGTATGAAACTAATGTTGCGACTTCATTGAAAGCAAATGTTGAAGTATATAAAGGAACTTTTTTGAATATGAGCAACTTCGGTGGAATAAATGTTTTATTTTTTCGAACTGTACCCACGTATGTCAGCTTCCTTTCCAAAAGCTTTTGCGCCAAATCAAACGACGAAAAGAAATTATCAGCCGTGATATTTTGACCTTTCAAACCTTCAGTCAAGTCCAATACGATGCGCTGTCCTTGGTTTTTCTCAGGCTGATCATTTCTTTGTTTTCCTAAATATCGCTGTATCTTCCACACATAACTTGTTTTAGAGTCAACAGACAACCAAAATTTTAAGCCATATTTGGCAGGTTTTGAAGGCATATATTGTCTGAAAGAGCATCGTCCTCTGAAAGACACCAGTTGTTCATCAATAGTAACATTTTCATGGCAGTTGAAACTCATTGAAAGAATGCCTTCCCAACGGTTCCACAAATCACGTATAGGAGCAAACTTATCGGTGCTTTGCACTTGTCTTCGGCTCATAACATCATCGAACCGGAGCGCTCTTGTAATCATTTGAAAAGTATCCTCAGACGTAATTGCACGGAATATAGGACGACCAAAACGTCTATCAAACAAACCATGTATGTCTTCGTTTTTGCCGCTGCCATATAACAAATAAATTTGCCTACTCTTTTACTGAACCAAAATAAAAAATCTGTATAAATATACATACCGACACACACCAGCAAGAATAAGTACTGCAATATAAGCACGCAAAGTGGCTTCATCAATGTCTTTCCATTTACCCTCGAATTTTACTCTGCCATACATATTGGTATTTTCAATAATTATTTTTTCTAATGGTGGTGGAAAAAACAGTAAAAAAGATGAAAGAATATCTTGGCACCTGGATACAGCAAATCGAGTTGGTCCTGGCTGTATTGAAATAATATTTTCAGAACGAGTTCCAATAGAACAGCGTAAGAGAACAGCACTCCATTGCATTTTATTTTTTGCAATAAACAATGGATCTACAGTGCTAGCAGCAGCCACATCTTCTTCACTATCTGTTTCAGAATCACTTGATTCGGTATTTTCAAATTCAGTATTTTCTTCTAAAATACTTGAATTTGAAATATCCGAGGCACTGTCATTTAGGATTTCAGCAATAGCATCGGTGTCCAAAAAACGTCGATTTTCCATTCTAACAAGAAATAAACACAACACAACACAAACAAGACACAAACTGAACTGCAACTAATGCAAACAATTTACACGATTGCATCACAAAATAAAATCAGGGGAATCACAAACACACAAAAAAAAAACACACACACACATGTCTGCATGATAAAATGCAAAAAGGGGACTCACACAAAAAACACAACTTATTGAATGTCAACAGTAACTTGAATAGCTGATTTGATGGCATAACAAAACAAAATTAGGGGAATCCCACTATTGGCTTTCAAATTTAATTTGTATGAAATATAATAACAAACATTCAAAACAAAATGAATAGCCCAAACGATTTGTTAAGCATACAAATATAACTTTTAGTGAAAATATTTGTTGCCAAATACTTAATTGAAATAAATAAGTATAAAAAATAGACTTACGCCCCTTGTTTTCAAAAAAAATTGGTATAGACCAAAATGGTCCGTTAACATCGAATTCTTAAGTTTTTTTTAACCTAACAGCAGGGTTAACTATTGCAATGCTTTTCCCCTTTTTTGTTGTAAACCAATTAGAATTCAGCACTGAACCGCATGTAATTTGCTTCATGCTCCCCCTTTTTTATTTTTAGACCAATCAAAAAGCAGAAATGATGACAATGGGGTTACCTCACTATTTTAATTAATATGTATTTTAAATTTGAGGTAAAGCTCTTAATAAACGTAATTAAAAAAGTAGGTGCAGAAGTGTGCATTGTCGAAAAATATTATCATGTTATTAGTATTCCTGAGTCAAAGCTGCACGCTGTGAAAATTTAAGATCGGTTAACAGGTCCAGCTTCCAATATATCGCAAACAAAGGGGCGTGCTCCGCTCACTTTTCTTTTGGTACGTATTTCTATTCATGCCAATACCATACATAGCAAATACTGCCGCCGTTGGTCAAAAAATTCCTAAGATATGACGATTTTAAATTTTGGGTTATATGGCTGAGGCCACACCCCTTCGTCCACTCACAACTTTATATAGTCAAGAATATATTATTTCTTAAGAATATCCTATTGTGAAAATTTAATGACGATCGGTCCAGTAGTTAAGACTTTATTACGATTTTTAATTTTCCAAAAAAGGGGCGTGGTTCCACCCACTCTTCTCTTGGTACGTATTCCTCATTATGCCAATACCATATGTACCAAATATCATTGACGTAGGTCAAAAAATGCCCAAAATATGGCAATTTCAATTTGTTGGTAATATGGGCGGTGCCACGCCCCTTTGTCCAATAAAAACTTCATATAGCCTATTATTCCTTCCAGAGTCATAGTAACGTGCTGTGAAAGTTTCAGGAAGATCGGTCCAAGGGTTTGGCCTCCTATAAAGCACAAACAAACAGACAGACACACATTCATTTTTATATACATAGATTTTTAACTTATCGTACAATGTTGCACCTTAGTAAGCGTGGAATTTTGTGTTATCGAATGATGTAAATATTTTGTAAATAAACCAAAAACTCGGATTTTTTAATGCAACATTTTGAAAGTTTTAAAATTATGATATTGGATCATTATTAACAAAGGTTTTTTGTAAATATCTTCGGAACTACATAATCGATTTAAGAGTTTGATATCTCATTTTGAAGAACATGACAACGGCTTTAAAAAAAAATAAAATAAAATAAAAAAAAGAAAAAAAAATAAATATATGTATTAGGGCGGGTCAATTTGTATGGACGAATTTTTTGGAGGTCTGGCTCAGCGAAATTCGTAAAATACATGTAATTTCAAGACTTTTTCTCCACTACAGCATATACAAATTCTGAAAAAAAGCTGTGCGGACTTTCGTAAATAGATTTTGTTCTCAATTATAAAATATGAATGTATGAATGTATGTGTATGAATCTATTTACGAAAGTCCGCACAGCTTTTTTTCAGAATTTGTATATGCTGTAGTGGAGAAAAAGTCTTGAAATTACATGTATTTTACGAATTTCGCTGAGCCAGAATTTGACCCGCCCTAATATGTATATGTCATTGGTGGTACAATATAAAAATTGGATTTTGCCACGCCCCTCCGCCCACAGACCGAAAATCAAAAATCAGACTTCACAGTGTCACCCGCCTGAATATTCTGAAGATTCCTGAAAATTTCATCAAAATCGGCCCAGCCGTTTGGGAGTCCATACGTTACATACATACACACACCCTGTTTTATATAAATAGATGTTATTTATTTATTTATTTATTTATTTGATTGCTAAACCTTAACAGGTTTCATAGCAAATTTAAAATTGTAAAATAAGATATTTAATACAATTCAAAAATAAAAAGTATGATTTTGATTGAAATCATGTATTATTAACAAACTAAAAAGTTTTAATAAATTGCTTAAAGTATATACAGGGTTGTCCATATTCGAAGCGCCCATCTGGCAACACTGTAACTTTCCGCAGTGATGGCAAATCGACTAATGACATACCGCATTTGAAGCGTCATTCCAAGCAAATGTTTACAATGGAACAGTACACGCCACGCGAACGCTCTAAAATTGTTGAAATTTACATTCAACAAAACAAGTCAATAGTGAAAACTCAACGTGCTTTCAAAAAATGAGCGATGAAGCTCATTTTCAGTTGAACGGAACGGTAAACAAACAAAATTGTCGTATTTATGTCACTGAAAATCCACAAGAGATTCAAGAGGTACCTCTTCACGATGCAAAAGTCACTGTTTGGTGCGGCGTTTGTGCTAAAATGCTCATTGGGCCGTTCTTTTTCGAAGATGATAATGGCCACAGAGTTACTGTCAATCAGGAGCGTTATCGCGATATGATAAACAATTTTTTCATGCCAATCGTTCGTCGAAAGCGTATCAACGTACTGGTTTCAACAAGACGGCGCACCACCACACACAAGCCGCACTACAATCGATTTTTTGAAGCAATTGTTCCCTGGCCGTTTGATGTCAAAAAATGGTGATTTTGATTGGCCGCCAAGATCACCAGATTTAACGCCTCCAGACTTCTTTTTGTGGGATTATTTGAAATCAAAGGTTTACGTCAACAAGCCAAAGACCCTAGAAGAGCTGAAAACCAACATCCGTCAAGAAATAACCGCCATTCCCATCGAAATGTTGAAGAAAACCATGGAAAATGCTGCAAAACGGGCACAATATGTCGTAGAGGCCAATGGCGACCATTTACGAGATATCATATTCAAAAAATAATGTAAGCAAATCTACTTGAACCCAATTAAATGATATTCATGACGAACAGACAAAAATTGTGCTTTCTTTGATTTATTTGAAAATAAAATGGGCGCTTGAATATGGACAACCCTGTAATTTCATTAAAGTATAAAACATAACAAAAAAAAAAAAATCGGTAATATCAGACAGCAAAGCAGGGTTGCGTTTTCATGACAAACAAGTTAGCAACAATTTTTGTATCCGGCGGAGTCGTGTGACAAACAAGGTCTCATACCCAATAAAACACCACTCCAATAGGTAAATATATAATATATATCGTTCTGTCTTTCTGAAGCCGGTGAGGTCCAGGCTTGACAGTGTGGTTACTCGAAAAACTAGGTCAACTTCACCAAACCAATTTTCATAAAACAAAGAAAACCAGTTGCGGACGCAGGCACCAAGACAAACTAGGTCTTATCGGCCACTCATATTAATATATTACAAATCGATCTAACGTAGTGTTTCAAGAGGTAAAAAGACCCAAGACACCACGGTACCGTCGACAAGTGTAGTTACAATCATCATGAAGATATGAGGCAACTGAAGATCCCATTCAGATTATTTAGATGTTTGTACACCAAAATTTTTCATTTTATGCTTAGGTCCATTTATCCACTTAGATTGTTATATTAATGATAATGTGTTTACAAATCACCAGATGCATCAGATATATGTTTGAAAGAACTTTACATAATCAACGTTGGTACAGCAGGTAATCTATAATTTTATGTCTGATTGAGTCCATGGATTCACTTTAGGATATAACATCAGATACAAAATTAAAATCACCGCAAGCGCTTCTAAGAGGTTCATTTTGCAAGTAATTAGTTCTACAAAAGTTCATGTGGAGTAACTCAAAAGATCTTCTAGGACGAAGAGGAATATTAAAATATATTTTACTCAATAAATATGGACTGTTGATATATCCATGTAAAAGTTTTGTAATCCAACAAGCATTTGTCATAATTCTCCGATTTTTTAAAGAAGGAAGATTTAAGAGTTGTAACCGATATTCATAGGATGGTAAGTGAAAATCAGTATTACAATAAAGATAGCTTAAGCAAAACAAAAGAAATTGTTTCTGCACTGATTCAATATCGTCTATGTAATAACCGTATCGTGGGCACCAAACAACTGAAGCGTATTCTAAGATAGGCCGCACTAGGGAAGTGAATAAGGTTTTCGTTATGAATGGATCATTAAACTCTTTTGCCCAACGTTTAATAAATCCTAAAGTACTATTTGCTCTATTTATTATTTTATTTACATGAATATTAAAGAGTAGTTTAGGATCCATTATAACTCCAAGATCATTGAAAATATCTAAGTACTCCAATGGATAACCACAAATTTTGAAGGTACATTTAATTGGTGGTTTGCGCGAGAAAGGCATATGCCTGCATTTTTCCATGTTGAGGTTCATACGGTTCGTTTTGCACCAGTTATGAAGATGATCAATGTCGGCTTGCAAAAATACAGCGTCATTATCATTTTTAAAAGAAAGAAAGAGTTTGACGTCGTCAGCAAAAATTAAGATGCTAGAATGCATTATGACAGATGGCAAATCGTTTATAAAAAGTAGAAACAGAAGGAGCCCAAGATGACTTCCTTGAGGTACTCCTGAAGTAACAGGAAACTCATGTGATTTATTGAGCTTAAAAATAACAGATTGTGTTCTATTGTTTAAGTAAAATTCAATTCACTTTACCAACGGTATAGGAAATACAACAAGATATAATTTTAAGATCAATAGTTTGCGATTTACAACGTCAAAAGCTATGCTAAAATCCGTGTAAATAACATCAGTCTACATGCCTTTTCCACAGTTTTCTATAGTTTTTGATGTAAATTCGAGAAGGTTAGTAACAGTAGATTTTCCAGAAAGGAATCCATGTTGGAAAGGAGACATTAAAGATTTAACGCTATGCGATAGTCGTGATGTAACAATCTATAGTAATAAAACTCATTTTCTGTTTGTTTGTTTGTTTGTTTGGCCTTTATATAAATCTAAACGGCTCAACGGATTTTGCTCAAACTAGGTACACATATTAAGCTTATCCCAACTTAAAATGTTACATACTTAGTTTTTGCCACGCCCCCTCTGAAATTTTTCAACTAACGGTAATTTTGTTATTATAAAACTTTTTAGTATCGGTGATTTTTGTATATATAATTTTAAAAATGTTTTGTTATTTTGACATCAAAAACACTCACATATCTTCAAAATTGGAGAAATTTTCAGTACAATGACTTTTTCATAAAACATCGTTACCTAAGAATGAGAAAAAAACGACACGAAAATCAAAGTTTGGTCTTTCAATGCAAAATCTCCACTGTCCATTAATATATTTCATTCAAATTTTTTTTGTTCAAAAGTTCAATAAAATCACTTCACAAAAATAGGTTGAACTGTACCGTTAAGTCAGTGTATATATGTTTTATGAGTATGCCAAAAAAGGTCCAAAATATTGACTTTTTACTCAAAAAATGACTCAAAAATTGTTGTTGCTGTAAAATTGAAATCAATTAAAAACAGCAAATCTGACTACCTTTCATATGACATAGCATTTATTTGCAAAAATTCTTCCAGCTAAGCGCAAAAATTATTTTACTGTTTTTGTCATCAAAACAACCCTTGGATTTTTTTCGCGAAATTTATTTTTTCCAAAATGTTGTTTTTATATTTTTTACAAAAAAGTCAAGTCCCAAAAATAATTTATGTGAAAAAATTACCCCAATATCTCTTTCCAATCAAAAGTTATGGCTAAAAATCTATTTTTTCATACAATTGACTATTAATAAAACTTAGTTTTGTGTTAAAATTCTCTATATAGTTTGAACGTCCCCATGTATCTCTAAGAATGCAGTTGTGTGTCTAAAGTAATTACGAACAGTTTGGATTATATTAAATCTTCTTATAGTAATCTACTTATTTTTATTATTTTGCGAAAATGCTATTGCTACCAAACTTTTAAAAAGTAAAATAATGCAGTACTGCCAGTTTTTTCAGTCGCAGCGTCATTTAGCGTCATTAACACTTAAAAACATAGAATTGGATCAATTTTAATGTCTAGCTCACTTGCTGGACTTTTTGTTGTTTTTGCTTTGCTTGCAAATGCGATTATATGATCCTGATCTCCAATGAAAAAACGCAGCTGATAGAAATTTTAGTAGGTACAATCATTTTTAGCACAACGAATTTTCATAAAACATTGATAGCTAATAATGAGAAAAAAATTATATGAAAATCAAAGTTTTTAATTTTAATGCCAATAACTCCGCTGTTTTTAATATATTTCATTAAAAAATTTTTTTGTTAAAAAGTTCAATATGTTTTTTAATATTAATCTTTGTTTAGAAGTTAAAATGTCCATATCTCAAGGACGCATTGAGTCCCACCATAATTTTTATTTTGTTGAAAAGGTAATTGTGCTTGCTTTAAGATTAAGTAAATATAAAAATTCTTTTTAATTTTTAAAATCTGTTTTTCGTACCGCTTCTTTGAATTCAATTAGCTCACCGCAAAAGATGGAACCACCAACAACAAAAATTTTCCTAAACTTTTTTGGATCAATGTTCGTTCAATTACCTTTCTATTGGTAGATAAATAAAATTAAATAAAATAAAATTCAAATAAAATTCAACATGTTTTTCAATATTCCCGATTTTAAAAAACATTTAATCGAGAAGTGTATGTTAAAATGTTTATATAAGTGACTCTCGAGTAACACCGGGTATATCAGCTAGTTGCCTTTAAAAGTTTAGGCAAAGCGCTTAATTTTGCGATGCCACGATAGTTATCAATTAAAGACCTATTTCCGGATTTATGCAGCGGAATGATAAATGAATGCTTCCAGGCTGCAGGAAAATAGCAGGATTTTAATGATGAAGTAAATAGTAAAGAGATTAGAGTTACTAATTCTTCACAGCAGTATTTTAATATACATGAAGGTATGTTATCAGGACCACTTTGATATGATGTTTTAATATTTTTTAAAAATGATAAGACTGTGCTTGTGTCAATTATTGGGAAATAAATATCCCCAGATTGAATATTAAAAGGATAACTTAAATAATCATAGGACGATGATGTATAAGTCGTCTTGAAAAAGTCAGCAAAAAGATTGCAAATACTATTATCATTATCAGACTCAACAGAATTATACTTCATAAAAGAAGGATAGGAATCAATCTTAAGTTTTGTGTTAACAAAGTTTCAGAAGAATTTAGCATCAGATTTGATGTTTAATTTTACTTTTGTTAAGTAGATATTATAGGATTGTTTGCATAACTGTTAGTAACTGTATTTAATCGAGGCATAGCATCCAAAATCGCATATGTTATGTGTTTTTTGATATTTTTTATAGTATTTAGATTTCAAGTTTCTCATTTTTCTTAATTCATTTGTGTACCATACCGGACCCGATGTCAAAGAGGCTTTCCTTTGCGGAACAGCCTTAAGAAAACAATCATTGAGCGTTCTAATTAACGCATATACCGCATCATCAAGACTCTGAGAAGATAAACTATTTGTATTAATATTTAGAATAGAATTCCAGTTTATATAAGACAAATTATTCTTCAAAATCACGCAGTTTGTTTTTTTAAAGTTAAACTCGATAGGCGGTTGAGAATCACAGTACTGCACAGATGGTTTTGGAAAATTTAAAATAATTGCTAATGTTGGATGATGAGAATCTTCGAGTGTAACCAGAGGATCTGATTTAGACATAGAAGCGATATTGCTGTCATCAAAAAACACCAGATCAAGCAAACGATTATTTTTGTTAAAGATGCAGTTAAGTTGGAACAGGCCTTGGATTAAGAGCTCGTTTAAAAAATAATTATCGGATGAACATTCAGACGAAGGTAAAAGACTTATTTGTAGGATAAGCACTTGAGAAAAGAATTTGCTTAAGGGTACATAAGATTAAATTAGGATGTATCGATGTATTATGACATAAATAAGCTTTAAGATTATTTTCATCTTGACTAATGTGTAATTATTTTTTGCATGGCTTTTTGATATTTTAATTTTATATTTAAAAATAAAAAGCGACAGTTTCGATAGTATCGCAAATATAGTCGTAGAGTTCCTTTTTATATATACAGTAAAAGAGAAAATTTATGTTGTTTTTTTTCATTTATATTTTTTTAAAACTATTTGTTTAGGCCGCAACCTTAAAGGTTAAAGAAAGTAATAGATTAACTTACTACTTTATCGACTCGTTCCAGTATCGATTCTCGATACACGAACGAGTCGCTCGATCGGCTTCTCCGACGAGTGAGTTTTAGCTTTTTACTTGTAATCACAAATTGAATTCGCAAAGTAGTAAACTTAATTTTAAAACCGCGCTTAATTTTGTATTATATTAAATATTGCCACTAATTTTAATTAAATAATCACTTATTGATTATCAGCAAGCAATCACTTATTGATTGCCCTCAACATAAATATAGTTTTCTTTAACGCTCCTGTGTATGCACTTCATGCAGTAAGAAGCAGCCATTGTAATTTTCACCTATTGAAGCCTAACAAAAAAAACGTAGGAAATACACATTGTAAATATAATCTAAGCTAACTAATCACTGGTGTTTTTGTTCTTTTTGTTTTTCTCCGCATATTAACCGAGCACAAATTGCCCGAAAGTTATATGCAAATAGCTCGACTTACCAAGATTGGCAGCTAAAGGCCAGCGCTCTTTGGTGAATCATTACTTCACCGGAACAGACCCAACTGATCTGCTCATGGTCCTTCGAGCCGGATGGTCTAGCTTTCTTGGATAATTTCAAGTGCCTAAGGAAAACGGAGAATTTTTAAGCAAAGCACTAATTGCATCAACTGCACCAGATAAAAAAGGTTAGTTGATTGGTTTCTTTTCAAGTGAATCAAGTTATAAAAGTGTTATTGTGCAAATTAAAGATTACATTTTACAATTAAATCGCGAATATTTTTGCAAAACTATATAATTTTTTCATCATAAGGTTGTTTTTGATACAATCATCGCGGCACACACACACTCACGCACAAACAAACACTTCGTTTCGAGAATTTTTTACTTTTTTGTACTTTGTTTTGTGTCGTAAAAATAGTTTGTCCGTCCGGCGAAATAAGTTTTCTACATATTAGGGCGCGTTTATAGTGGCGGCTTGTTGCTGGGCCGGACCGAGCTGGAAACGCGTCCTGCCAAAAGCAGCTGGAAGTGCGTATAGTGCGCGCTTGTCGCTGGTGACTTGTTTCAGCTGGTTTTTGACTATTTTGGGTTTGTTTGAATATATTAGTTTTTTTTTTGTTTATTTTTGCAACCGAAGCATCAAAAAAGCCACATGATTTCGTTCATTCATTTTGCTTTCCTCAAACCAACAAGCGCAGAGACGAAAATGCGAAAAACGCTGCTGAAACGCGCTTCCTGCAACTGCAAGTCGTTTCAAGTCACTTGAGTTATCAACTTGTTTCGAGTTTTTTCGCTGGTTTTTTCTGCTGGTTTTTGTTGTTGTGTTTTTATTTAAAATTTTTTTTTTTGACAAAATAGAAGATCGTAGAAAGAATGCACATTAAAAAATCGGACATCAGCTGCTGGCCCAAGATTTTTTTATGTGATGATTGAGCGAAAACGCACTTCAAGCCGCATGAAGCCACTTGATCATCCAACTGGTTTTTACTTTTTTAACTTTATTCTTTAGGTTTTGTTTTTGTTGTATTATTTTTGATATTGCAACAAAGCAATACAAAACTAATCTAAACAAAGTCGTTATATCTTGTTGCTACTATTTTTGTTTGTTTACTTTTGTGCTTAAAATCAAATAGAAAGGAAGAGCGCACATAAAAAAATTTGATAATCTTCGATTCTCTGTTTTAGATGAAACGCACTTGCAGCCGCTAATCGACGAATTGCTTCACCGGCTGGTTAAGCTTTTTTCACTATTTCTCTTTTTGTTTTCTGTATGCAACAGTCGATAGAAATTTATCTTTGTTGCTTCTTTATAGTGCTGTTTCTGTGTGTATTTTTTGCGGGCAAGAAAATACAGCATAACAACAGCGAAATTTCGTGTTCTTGTATGCTTATTACTTTTCTTGTTGGTCTCCTTTGTTGCTATCGTGTGGTTCTTTGTTTTTTTTTGAATGAATGAATTCAAGGAAATACAGAATCGATCGCGACGCTGGCAGTCAAGTGTGCTGCAATTTGTTTTTTTTTTCGTATATCAATATTTTTCCGAGGAATTTAGTTTGCTACCGCCAGCGTTGCCAACTTTGTGGGAAAAATCCCTTTTCATTCCAACAAAAAAAAAATTGTTTTCCTTGTTTCTTTTTAAATTTCATGTTATTTAACGAAAGTAATAAGCAAGCAACGTGTAAAATGAATCAAAACACAAGCAAACCGTGCGAGCGAGCGAGAAAGCAACAATCGGGAAGATGGAAACCAGCGCACAAGTCACTTGAAGATGCAAGCTCGGCTGGCACTATACGCACTTTGAGCTTGTTTCATATGATTGTATGTGCAGCGTTTTCCAGCTTTCCTTCTCGGTTCGGTCCGGTCCAGCAACAAGTCGCCACTATAAATGCGCCCTTAGAAAACTCGCGGATAAGTGCACGGAGTTTTTTGCTGTGCACCAATCGGAAATTTATTTAGCACCAAATAATTGCAATAGTTTTAAATTCACTTGTAAATTTGATGCAAATTAACTTGTAATAAAATAAATTAAAGCAAAATCAAAACACACATTCACACACACACTGGTTTATTTGGCCAGCTTGGTTTGCTTTTTTCGTCACGTTTTTATTACAACACATGTTCTTATAACTTTTATTTTGTTCTGGATTAATGATAACTTATTATATAATTTCTTTGTATTATATTAGTTATTATTTTCACAATAATTAAGAGACAATCTACACTTTAAAACTTTAATTAAAAACAAAGAAAACGAACAGGTAAATAAACACGAATAGTTCAGCAAACAAACAAGACGAAAAAATAAAACTTCATCGAAACAGCTGGTCGATTTCGGAAAAGTGTTGCCAGTTCGTCAAAATTTATCGCACATATTGCGATTCTTATTTTTAGCACTTTTTCGGGAATTTTAACTATTTTAAGTTAAATTCCAATTTGTGTACACCAAGTTGGGTATAAAAATATTTTACCTAGTATACGGTTTTGTTTGGGAATTTTTTTAAATTTCGTGAGATTTTTAAAAAATTGTTTTGTTATGATCAATTAACATAAATAAAACGGAAAATAAATAATTTTACATAATTTATTAGGTTTTAACAATTTTCGAACTTTCCCATTTTTAAAACAAATCACTTATTTTCGGTGTGTGTAAAGTTTCTACGTATTAGAAACTAGGTAAAAATACTTTCCACGAATTTAAGCTTAATTTCTGCCTTCAGCTGAAAGTTTCTACGTATTGGAAACTAGGAAAAATTATTTCTTTTTAACTAATTCTAGCTTATTTTTATCTAATATTTGCACGTTTCTACATATTAGAAACTAGGTCACAAATTTGTTTAAGAAATTTTAGCTTAATTTTTACCGGCAAATAAGGGTTTCTACTCATTAGAAACCAAGTTAAAAAATATTTTCAAGCAATTTAAGTTTAATTTTTCCTACAGCTGAAAGTTTCTACATATTAGAAACTAGGGCAAGAGAAAATTTTTAAGCAATTGTATCTTCATTTTACCTGCAACTGAAGGTTTCGAGCAGTTTTAGCTTGACTTTACCTAACTTTTGAAGTTTCTACTTATTAGAAACAAAGGTAAAAGTATTTTAAGCAATCTTAAGCTGACAATTACTTAACATTTGTAAGTTTCTACGTATGAGAAACTGATTAAAAAATTTTTAAGCAAATTAAGCTTAATTTTTACCGGCAAATAAGGGTTTCTACTAATTAGAAACCAAGTTAAAAAAATATTTTCAAGCAATTTAAGTTTAATTTTTCCTACAGCTGAAAGTTTATATATACTAGAAACTAGAGCAAGAGAAAATTTTAAGCAATCGTTTAATTTTTAACAGTTTTAGCTTGACTTTACCTAGTTTTTAAAGTTTTTACGTATTAGAAACAAAGGTAAAAATATTTTAAGCAATCTTAAGCTGCCAATTACCTAACATTTGCCAGTTTCTACGTATTAGAAACTGAGTAAAAATTTTTAAGCAAATTAAGCTTAATTTTTACCGACAAGTAATCTAAAAGTTGCTACGTATTAGAAACAAGGTAAAAAAAAAATATTTTAAGCAGTTTTAGCTTAAATTTACCTAACATTTGAAAGTTTCTACTAATTAGAAACCAATTAAAAATATTTGGAGCAATTTAAGCTTCTAATCTGTTCATTAACAAAACTTATTTTTGTTTCTCAAATAAATAATGGCAAAGATGAACTCATTTATGAGATCTACTGCCACCATTTTTGAGCTGGAAGCAGATTTTAATGCTATTCCTCAAAATGAGCATAATATTTTCGTTCTTAAAATTCACGAAGAGGAATTAAAATCGCAGTGGACGAATCTTAAGGCATCATACGAGTCATGCCTGCAAAAGCTAGCGGCAACGAATGACGATGATGATAATGTCAGCGTCGTGAAAATAAAATATCGCTCGTGTTTTCAGACATATGTTCAATGTCTTGCAAAGATGAACGAACTTAGCGATAAGTTATCCACGTCAAAAGAGCATAGTAAAGTTGATGTTTCGAGAGTTGAATGGCCAATATCTGGCCATAATATCAATTTGCCGCCGTGTGATACCGAATTATTTCACGGTGATTATTTAACATGGCCCTCCTTCAGAGATTTGTTTTCAGCCATTTACATAGCAAATAATAGACTAACACCTGTTGAGAAACTTTTTCACCTCAACCAGAAAACCCGCGGAGAGGCAAAAGAGATTGTTCAAAAATCTCCTCTTACGCATGAAGGGTTTGCAACAGCATGGCAAATCTTGACAGACCGCTATGAAAATAAGCGCATTCTGGTGAATAGTCAATTAAAAGTTTTGTTCAATCTCCAGGTGGTTTCAAATGAGTCGGGAAGTGCCATTAAAAAATTGCAAAGAGAAATTAATAATTGCATTACTGCATTCACAATGCACAAAGTCGACATCAAAAATTGGGATGCGATATTCACATATTTGTGTTCAACAAAGTTGCCTGAAACGACGCTCTCCTTATGGGAGCAATCAATAGAGAACAAGGCAGAAATACCCAAATGGGCTGACTTGGATAAATTTCTAACAAGTCGATTTCAGACGTTAGAAACGGTGTCTGACTTTAGAGGCGCGGTGCCAAAAGGGCAGATATCTTACGCACCTTCACCAAATGTGAACAAAGTCTACACCAATCAGGCAAAAGAGACGAACACCAATTGCAACTTGTGTGAAACCCAGCATCATGCATTGAAGTTCTGACCGAAGTTTTTGGCAATGAACGTAAATGACAGATCATCAGTTGCGAGGCGTTTTCATAGCTACCTCAACTGTCTGTCATCTGGCCATACTTCAAAAAATTGTAAAAGCGGGTACAATTGCTCTTCGTGTGGACAACGACATCACTCGTTGTTGCACAGAGATTTTCGAAATGCAAATTATCATCCAAACGCGGGTGGTCCGGGAACATTCACTATACAGTCCACTCTTCAAGGAGCAGCGCAACCGCAGACATCTGCGAGCGCTAGCGAAAATTATCAGACGTATTTTGCCTCTACCAGCAGAGGTATTTTGTTGGGCACCGCGATGATTAATGTTTGCTACCGAGGATCTAGTTTTACAGCCAGTGCACTTATTGATTCTGGCTCCGAAGGCTCGTTTATTTCTGAGAGGTTGCAACGACTTATTCAGCTACCTACTCATCGCGTTTCCGCTAAAGTCTCGGGACTTAACAATGTAGTTTCGGCAAAGGTACAAAAAGCTAGCACTTTGGTCATAGGATCACCTATTGATCCAACCATTCGGTTGACTACAAACGCGCTAATACTTTCAAAAATTACAAGAAATCTTCCCACCTGCTCAATAGATCCGATGTTGCAGCAAGCTTTTCCGGAGCTTGTACTAGCCGATAAGCGCTTTTACTGTAGCGATTAAGTCGATATACTACTAGGTGGTGATTTATACCCACAAATTCTTCTCGATGGTATCCGTCGAAATGCTCTTGGGTCACTTATTGCACAAGAAACCATTTTTGGCTGGATATTAACAGGATCTACTTTCACAACATCGCAAAATACTCCGTCTGCCTCTGTCGTTTCGTGTTTTAGTAAAATTTCGCAGTTCACGTCTTTTTTGGATAAACCGTAAGGATACGGTACGGTAAAAGGAAACCATACTCGGCTGCATTTTGAACCGTATAAATGCATGAAAAAGTCGAAGCCTGATCCTGTGCACGTAGCCAGGCCTAGTTTGTCTGTGTCTTCTCGTGAAGGAGGGACGGGTGCACTTACTACTTTATCGACTCGTTCCAGTATTGATTCTCGATACACGAACGAGTCGCTCGATCGGCTTCTCCGACGAGTGAGTTTTAGCTTTTTACTTGTAATCACAAATTGAATTCGCAAGGTAGTAAACTTAATTTTAAAACCGCGCTTAATTTTGTATTATATTAAATATTGCCACTAATATTAATTAAATAATCACTTATTGATTATCAGCAAGCAATCACTTATTGATTGCCCTCAACATAAATATAGTTTTCTTTAACGCTCCTGTGTATGCACTTCATGCAGTAAGAAGCAGCCATTGTAATTTTCACCTATTGAAGCCTAACAAACAAAACGTAAGAAATACACATTGTAAATATAATCTAAGCTAACTAATCACTGGTGTTTTTGTTCTTCTTGTTTTTCTCCGCATATTAACCGAGCACAAATTGCCCGAAAGTTATATGCAAATAGCTCGACTTACCAAGATTGGCAGCTAAAGGCCAGCGCTCTTTGGTGAATCATTACTTCACCGGAACAGACCCAACTGATCTGCTCACTATTTTAAAGCATTTCATTTCCTAAATAAAATCTAAAAACCATTTTTTTGTGCTCATTTTTTATTTGATGTTTTTAATTGTGAATTTTTTGTTCATTTTTATGTTTGTTTAACTTCAAAGTAATTCAAAGTTATGTTTAATAAATGGTTAAAAGTAGATCAAAGTTCTGTTTAATAATGAAAATAAATATTTCGGAAAAATATGAATTATTTATTTTTCCTATAGTAAGAAGCATATTTATTAATTTATTTTTTGTTTTTAAAAAATTTATAATTTATATTTAAATTAATTGTTTCTTTATTGTTATCTATAAAAAAAAATTAAAATTTTAATTTTAGTTAACAAAATACAAGTTTAATATGGGAAAAATATAATGCATAAAAAAATGATTCAAATTTATTATATTTAAAAAAAAGAGGCTTTCAAAGCATAACGCGAAAAATATAATGCATAAAAAAAATGATTCAAATTTATTATATTTAAAAAAAGAGGTTTTCAAAGCATAACGCGTGCTAAGTAAGGCATGCCCAAACCCTCGTAGTAGTATTAAATACTAGCTCTGTAGCTACACGCATCTGTATTCTCTATTGTAATTATCTTGCTGAAAATAAACAAAACCAATTACAAACGATAACAACGAAAGCAACTTGTATGTATTTACCCTATAGGAAAAAACTAACTTGTTTGTAAAAACAACTAATTAAAAAACTAATTTAAAATAAACTAGTTTATGAACTACTTTCAGGGCCGCCGAGAGGGGAGGGGAAACGAGGTGTTTCCCCCCGGGCCCGGAGTCTTAAAGGGGCCCGGATTTTCGGCCTTTTTGAAATTCTATAATTAAACATTAAAACCATATAATTACATCATTTCAAATATGGAAATGACATATAATTTTTGTACATTTAATTTATACATCTACTCGTATCTGTAAGTTTGAAACATTTCCTCTTTTACTTTCAAATAATATAAGAATTTCGTTGATAAGAAAAAATATATATTTCAATTAATAGAAATTGATACTTTACAGTCATTTGGCACGTATCCTTTCCAGTTTAATACTTAAAAAAATTTGTAAGTCTACTGCTGATGCAACAATTTTTTTTTCAAAGTGGCAAACTTTCCAAAAAATTATTTCCAAAATTTTTCTCTTATTTCTCTTTGATCTTATTCATCCTGTCTAATAAAAACTTCACTAAAAAATAATCGTTTTTGTTTTGGCCTAAAAACAAAAGTCTTGCTTGTTTTATTATTGACGTCAGTTTAAAGTATTATTAGGGTCTTATTTCTGCTGGGTATGTAATATTGCGAATGAATATGATAAAATGTAAGAAAAAATATCGCTTTGAGTAAAAAAAAAAAATCGGAAATATTCGAAAAAAACTATTTAATCGTTAATTAGATACTTGATACTGTTAATAGATACTTGAAAAATGGAGTTATTTGAATCTAAAATCGAATCGAGAAATTCTCGAAAAATAAAATAAGCTCATTACAAAACCACCTTTCGTTTATTCAAATATAAGTTTTTTCTACATTTATACTACAAATATCGACATAAATTTAATTTCCATATAATACAAGTTAGGTTGTTGTCCAATAATATTCTGGATATTATAAAGTTTTGTGAAAAATCCTTGAATAATTCTGATTGTAAAAACTTTGCTTGAATTCCTTTGAAAGTATGAAGATTTTTTTTACATGATGATAATCAGATAAATTTTTTAATAATGGTAATTTACTATCAAATGATGTAAGTCTAAATTTTACACTATTAGTAAAAAGAAATGCCTTTGTCATTTTTATATATATTTATATTCTCTTCAGTGTAAAAAGCGAGTTTGAATATTTAGTTGACAAAAGAAAATCCAAACAAAAGTGAAAAATTCCAAACTGCAATTTCAAAAAATTCCAAACTGCAATGCGGCAAATGGACCCTTTCACTTTAAAAATTGTATCGACTATTTCACCAAACATATAAAAATATCAAATTTACGCAGAATTTTGTATATCAATGGATTTATGAAACTCTCAAAATTCGGGTTTTTACAATGAATAAATAGAATTTAAAAAAAAATAATAAAAAAGAAGTCATAATAATGCGAATCATCAGTACATTTTAATTATTCGGAGTGTCACAAAAAAAAAATTCGTTAGGCAGAGTCGTTAGGTAGAGACAACTAATACAGACAACAACGATAATAGGATCAGGGCCTTTCAGAGCCCGTGAGGGGCCCGGGGCGCCAATTTTTCGGGGCCCCCAACCTCTTTAAAAAAATGATTAAATGTGTACACGACTTGTTTATTAAAAAAAAAATAGTTCAATATTAGATAAAACATTATTTTAGAAGTGTTTTTTTAGCTTTTTGTTGTGAAAACGCATCTTTTATAACTGAAAAAATGAATTTCTTGCTATATCCGGATTTATGTTCAGAATGGAAAGGACATTTAAACGATTATGTCAAATGCTTGGCCCAGAGGCGAATTTACCCCAGTGGGCACTCTAGGTTTGAAAAAATATGCCAACTTTACCGTATTTTTTTATATCAATGATATTTTAATATCAATATATTATTTTTAGTAGCAAAATATTTTGAAAGAAGGTATTTTAGTCTTCAAAGTAGGGTAAGTAGTAAGTTGTTCAAAGTAGTTGTAAGTAGCGCTTTATAAACATTTTTTTGAGGAGACCTTTTTGCCGCCGCTAGGACTTATGAAAAGTCGCTAAACACAAGAAAAATCATACAAAATCAAAAAACAAATAGTTCTCATTTAAAATTACTTAAAAAAAATCTCAAAAAAATATTTTTAATTTTCATCCGATTATGTTATGATTTTTTTGTGTGTTCAATATACCAGAAAGGCCACATTAAGGATTTTTGAGAGAAGTCAAGTTCCTAGGATTTGTCAATGCTACTTTAAGGATTTAAAAAAAAAAAAAAATAAGTTAAAAAATATTACCACTGTATTTTATTGAAACATCGTCTAATTTGGATTTTCGCGATATCTTTTCGAAGATTAATATATTATAACTCTGGTAGTTTTTGTCAAATTTGCAAGTTTAATAACTCTTTTTGAAGAAAAATTAATTGAAGAACGTGATGCGCACTAACCTTCTTCAAATTTTTTAAAAAATATGACATTGTGCCCATACAAATCAGATTTTGAACTTTAAAAACACTTGTGGCACGTTTTAATATCAATATTTTTTTATGAATATTTCCCCATTTACTTCTGTTTTGTAAAGAAATAAAACTCCGTTCCGTTATTCATTACCTCTGGAAACAAATGGAGACCACTCTAATATAAACATGCATGCGCCGTAATCTAAAAATATAATAGATTTCCTGAAATAGATTCTTTGGATTACAATTCTTCTTGAAGTTGACTGAGTGTATTTTTTTGAGAAATATAATTTTCTCACCCGATATTTCTTTTGAGAACGTTTTCTGATATGTTTGTGCTGCTGACTACAGGTCTTCGCAGCTCAGTTTATTACATTGACAGAGGAATGAAAACAAATTGCAAGTGTTTGAAATTGCTTTCTTAGACCATATAAAATGGAATCAATAATTGCTAAAAGCACGTTGACTCCATAATATTTTTCTGTGTCCGACTCAATTCTCATCGATCGGTTACAAGTAAATTTGAATGGAATTCCTATACTACATTTCTATATTTAATAGTCCAGCAGGAATTTTTCCATTTAAAAATTTTTGTCCAATTTTTGCGTATTTGATATTCTTAATGTGGGGGCCCTTTCAGATGCGGGGCCCGGGGCTCGAGCCCCTTCTTCCCACCCCTCTGATAGGGCCTGAATAGGATATATTTAAGTTGTCATGGCGCATGACTTATAGATTACAATATACTATACATAATAACTAGGGATCGGATTTTTATGCAAAACATATAAAAAATGACTGCCAAAAATCGAAACTATGCTAATTTTATGCAAAATTTTAACACGTTTAGATCAGTTATTTGTATTAAATTAATATTTTAAAAATAAACAATTCACGTTGTTATCCTTTCTTTACACAGGATTTGATTTAAAAATGATTTTGCATAAAAATCCGATCCCTAATAAGAACTAAGCACTAGATAATAATTTTCGCATAAATCTCGCAACAGCTGCACTTGTTTATACATTTTCTATTTTAAGTGTTTCATTTTTGCATTTTTTTAAGTGTTTTAGGGGGGCCTGTTTGTTGTAAGCCCCTGGCCCGAACTTGGCTCTCTACGGGCCTGACTACTTTGAATATTATATTAAGGTGGCATCACTTCAATTTTGAATAGTTTTTATTGCATTTAATATGAAGTAATTGAAAAACTACTTAAAAACTAGTGGTTTAAGAACTAGACATTTTTTTATTGCAAATTTTTATTAGACTACAAGTTTATATATATTTAACCATGCTATTTCATCAAATATTATTGACTTTAGGCTTTCACAATATGAATTTATGTATATATTTTTCAAAACAATAAAATAAATGATCTCTTTCATGCATAGAACTTTAAAATTTTTATGCTTTTAAATTTATCTTCAGTAAGTTGTAACGACGAAATTCGCGGGTGTTCGAATTTCGCCATACAGCATAGAGTTTCATATTTTTATTATAGAATGTAATTGAGTTTTAATTTTTCATTGTTAAATTACTTTTTACCAACTATGCTAGGCTTTACACACACACATTCACTCATACACACATATATAGAGCAGCACAAGCAGTGGAAGCGAGACAGCATACACGCATAGCAAGAGGAAAAAGTAGCATGATCACACCACATACAGCATCTACCAAGATGATACGCACATAGCAACAGAAGACAAAACAAAACCAGTTTTAGCGTCATCACGCTATAGGCAGCTGGCACCGAGATCATTCTGGCATAGCAACACAAACTAGTCGCAGCCAAACTAGTTTTAACATCACGCCACATACAGACACAACAACACGACACAGTGAGAGCGAGAACCGCAGGCGAAGGAAACAGACGTACTGTACAGTGTTGCCGTTTCAAAATTTTTGAGCGAAGTGAAATTTTAAAAAAGTGAAGTGAATCGAAGTGAAATGAAATTTCTTCAAAAAAAGGTGAAGCAAAGCAAAAAACGTTTAGATGGCAAAGTCAAAAATTGGTTTCAACCGTTAAAATATACATATTTATTTTTAACAAAAAAGAAATAGAGTAAAACGAAATAACCCATCGGGCCGGCATATCAGCAGCTTCCTGCAGGATCGAAACGTCAGCACTGTATTTTGTTGTTGTGCAGCGAACAGTTCAAAAAGCTTGAAAACAAAAATAAACTGCTGACCCAAAGCTTTCCAAGAGAGGCCTTTCAAAACAATTCAAAGGAAGCTGAAAGGAAGTGGTTTTTCCAGCTTCCTCCAGGAGCAAAACGTCAGCACTTTATTTTGTTGTTGTGCAAGCGAACAATTCAAAAAGCTTGAAAACAAAAATAAGCTTCTGTCCCAAAGCTTTCTAAGAATAGCCTTTTAAAGCAATTCAAAGTAAGCTAAATTGGAGTGCTTTTTTCCTATGACATAGAACGTTAAAATATCAATGGTGTGTCATATGTCGGCTCAGCACTTTCTCGCTTTCAACTGACTTGTAAGCACTCAAAAAGGCCTTTGCTCCAACAAATTTCGTAAGCTATATATAGAAAATTTTCAAGAGCATTTTTAAATTAATAAACATATATTCAAAAATTTTAGAAATTTGTTTCATTTCACTTTACTACTCTTCTATTTGATTTTCTTTAACCGAATTCGAGAAAAGTTGGACAATTGGAACCACACTACTACCCAGCAATGCCGGATCTAAAATTTCTACCTCTCTTAGAACAGGTCCGAGAACCAATTTTATATTTTGTGTCAATCAAGTAGCTAATATATGTCCGGTGCTCGTGTTGGTAAATGTCCGACCTCTGCACCGAAAGAAGTGCTATTTATGGAACACATTGAGCAGGCACAATGTGCGAACGAAGACCGAATCGGGCATTCGTCAGTTTATTGTGTCCAAATATATACGCTCGTTTTTTAACACTTTATTGACAAATACACAATTACTACAGTACTATTTCAGGTGAGTTCGAGGTACTTGTCGGGTATGTTTCGGGTATATTATAGTTAAGTCTCAGGCCAGTTTCGATACATATCAGCTACTTTATTGACACAATATATGAATTCTTTTCTCGGGTCCTGTTCGCTGAGGCTCGTTTGCATTCGGCTTAATATAAATGTGCAAATAATTTTTTTTTCATAAACTTCGCAGTTTTTCGTTACTACTCGTAGCTTTTAAAAATAAAAATGAGTCCGATACTCGGGACTTTTGTGTCTGAGTTCTTTGGTATGGACACAAATTGTTTCTCGGGAGGGTCTTCGAATGGACTTTCTTAAGTATTTGTTTAGATAATACTATAAACAAATTAAGGCAGTGTTTTCAACAAAGGCCTAACTTGTACTCGGAAAAGCAGAAACATGTTCATCAATGGCAATCGTTTCAATTTCAGTGGAATCAACAAACTGCTTGCTTGATTCAAGAGCAAATTTCTTGGCGCGTGGAATTATTAAGAACCTTTTTTGCTGTTCTAGTAAATTTTCCTGCAAAAAATTACGATTGTTAATACAATTTGATACATTTCACATAAATTTAAATTATCTTGCCATGAATTCCACCTAGCTTTTTTTTGCAACGCGCCTTTTACAAGTGAAGCTTTTTTTGGAAATGAAGAACAAATGCTGCCAAATTTGACAGTTTTTTATTTCTAAAAAGAAATTGCACTTCGGACCAAATGGAAGTGTTCATGTCAAAGAGGATGTGTCGAAGTGTGAGCCTCGAAAAAGAAGTGAAACACTTCAATTGAAGTGAACACGACAACACTGGTGCTGTACTCTTGTTCAGCGTGCAGGCGAAGGAAAAAGACGTTCTGTACTCTTGTTCAGCGTGAAGTTGAAGGCATCGGATGTGCAGTACGAGCAGTAGTCATCGTGCAGTCGAAGTGTTTGGACCTATAGAAATAGCAGTAGTCAGCGTGCAGTCAAAGTGGTTGGATATACACGAGCCTTAACACCGGATTAATCATCGTGCAAAGGAATCGGACGTTCAACAAACGTGTCTGGGAAGTGGTGAGTGTTACCTGGTGGAATTAGTGTTTGTTTGATTTACAGTAGACATATTACGTTGGTCAAGCCTCCTTCTAACGTTAATATTTTGATTTACCCTTAGTACCCTAAACATAGCCGTAGACATATTACGTTGGTCAAGCCTCCTTCTAACGTTAATATTTTGATTTACCCTTAGTACCGTAAACATAGCCATAGTCATATTACATTGGTCTAGCCTCCTTCAAGAGTTAATATTTCAATTTACTTAGCACCGTGAACATAGCCGTAGACATATTACGTTGGTCAAGCATCCTTCTAACGTTAATATTTTGCTTCACTCTTAGCGCCGAAAACATAGCCGTAGACATATTACGTTGGTCAAGCCTCCTTCTAACGTTAATATTTTGCTTCACTCTTAGTGCCGTAAACAGAGCCGTAGACATATTACGTTGGTTAAGCCTCCTTCTAACGTTAATATTTTGCTTCACTCTTAGTGTCGTAAACACAGCCGTAGACATATTACGTTAGTTAAGCTTCCTTCTTGTAAATAAGGTGAAAGAGTAGCACACCATATTAGATCATAACCACCCAGGTAACACCACTCAGCGGACAATACCCCAGTCTACACGTTCCACCATCCGATCGTAACAAACGCCCTACATGTGACCACTTGCCACTCAAAATCGCCAAGTCGTAACGTCGACAACTCCAACCGCGCATGAAGCCCCAGGGAGCGCGCTAACGTCGTCTATCTCAACCACGCCACAGCCCCAGGAAACACGCTAGCGTCGCTCGTCGTCATCGCATCACTTTCTCCGGAACTACGTACATTCTCACAAGGATAAGGCTCCGTCACGTCATCTTCTCAAGGGCATCAGACATCAAGAATAAGATTCAGGTCAAAACATCGGCGCATAGGTGTGTGTGTGTAAGGTCCTATACCATAAGATATTAGAGTAACGCCAATTTTGAATTGTGAATAAACTAAGGAAATATTAAAGAGAACAAAGTGAAAGGGTCTTTATATAAAAATTTCTGCAACGAACACTGGACACCGGCGAGTATACCCCAGTTATAAAAATCCGGAAAACGGAAGTTCGTTACAAAGTGGAATATTAACTAGTTTTCAATTCATTTATTTCAAAGTAATTCAAAAATAATTTAAATTTAAAGATTTCTATATGACCTTGTTATTTATTATGTTAATTTTCTATGATTTAAACTATCAAACATTTAGAATTCGTATTTAAATCATATAAAATCAACATAATTTAAATTTAACTTATTTAACAAGTGGTTGAAAATATATGCGGTTTTCAATTGATTTATTTTAAAGTAGTTAAAAAAAATAATTTAAATTCAACTATCTGAACAAGTAGCTGAAAACATATGCAGACGAAAGTCAATTGACTTATTTAGCGGACATCACCATACAAAATATGTTCGTTCGTTCTATGGAAAATAGTTAGAATTTCAAAGAGTTGTGGTTGACAAAAAATTACTTTTTCGACTACTTTTAAATTAGTTGATTTTCCCTCAGGGTATATACGTACATTTTACATACATATTATTAACAACAACAACCAAACCAACAGCCATAACAACAGCATAAGCAGCTGCTACAGCAGCTTGTGTGTAACTTTTCTCATACGAATATATGAATTTCTTCTTTTTTGATTTTGCTATTTTGTAACTTTTCTAAAGAAATCACAAAACCCTAAGATAGATTTTTGTTTTATCTGTACTCTAACTGATATTTTGCTATATATTTTTTCTTTGTAAGATGAATAATAACCCTCCGTTTAGTGGATGCATCTGGGCAGACATTTTTTGATTTTCACTTCAGTTTTAATATATTTCTACTTGTGCTAGCCTATTCCGTTTTTCCGCTTTTATATTATGCAAAAATCTGAGTAAAATAATTATAAAGGAGAATTTTTTAACATATACATCGTATTAATGTGGATGTGTCCAGTCAGACACCTCTATATTAAGAACGGTATGCGTTGCGTTTTCTATTTTTAAAATTATTTCAACATTTTTTGTGGTATTTTGAACTTTATATCATTAGCTTGGTAGGCTGTGCAATGCGTCCTATTGCAAATTTTAAATTAAAATTTCTAATTTTCTTCTATCAATAATCAATGCGTAAGTGAACGTATAGTTAAAACACGTATTCTAAGATAAACAACAATGCAAAAAATTTCTGTATATGTGATTTCAAAAAATAAATGTGAGTGATGAAATAGACTTTTTTATAGAACTCAAGAACTCCAGGCAGTCGTTTTTCAACAAATTTCTATGACGGAATAGCAACAGTACTAGCAACTCAACTGGAAAGAGAAAGAGGATCGTAAGAAGAAGAAGACGAAGCAAATCCTTTTGAATATGAAGGCAATGATGAAGGCTATAATCCAAATGACGATGATTCATCGGATATAGAAACTTACATAGTCAAACAACCAAACGAAATCAGAAGCAGTGATGATGAATACAGATTCTTTTAGTGAAGTTCACCATATAAATTTAAAAAAATTTTTTTTTCTTTATTTCCAGTAACTCCAAGCTACCTTCTCTTGTTCAGACTTTACCAGAAAATATCAATGGTTAAAACTTGAAAGGATTGGAAACTTTGTTTACAAGTAAATGAAAAGATACGCAGAAGTACTTGATTTTTTTGTTTTAAGTGTGCCAATCCAGTGTCTTAACAGCATTCAAAAGCATGTAACGGTGATTCGTTTCAAAGTTGCATCCTACCAACTACGCCACTGGCTCATTATACCACTATGCACATTCCTGTGGTCACAAGGAATAATGACTAAACTCAAAATATCGCGATATAGAATTTACTTTAGCCAATTTTTGGAAGTATGCAGATATCCATTTTTAGCCGAGAATTAATCATCACTTATGTCTGCACATATTTTGTTTTTAACGGTTCATATATTTCAAAAAAATGGATCGTAGTTCGTGCAATTAATATGTCGTTTTTACGACACCTGGATTTTAGTCGTTATTCCTTGTGACCACAGATTTAACGTAGCCAACAGCCAAGCATTCGACAACCACACAAACACAGCATACTCAACGTAGCCAACTCAGTATATTCAACGTAGCCAACAGCCAGGCACAATATATAATTCCCACAAGGTTCTTAGCAGAGGGTAAATAAGAATGCGCACTCTCGCAGACGATGATAAAATATTAAATAAATTTCACCAAATACCGTTAATTACCGAATTTCTCCGATTCACCGCTCTCCACCGCACTCCACCCCACACCAAACATCGTCGAACCAGCATACGAGAACTCCATAGGCGGATTCACTTACGACTGTATTGTTACATATATCTATAATATTGTATATTGTAATAAGAAAGGCTTGCTCCTAGGTTTATACACTAAGAGAATATATATAGATATACCTGAGCACTGTATACACTGCTAGAAATTACATCTTTAAAAATAAAGCAGCAATTATTATCAGAACACTAAATTCATCAAGTCTTCTTATTTATTTTGAAAAAAGTTTGAGGGTCTTTTGTCTGACCCTGGAGCGGCTGAACATACCTCAGCCTTTGAAGAAAACCCCTTACAAGTAGAGTACATACAGTATCGGACAAAACTAAATCAAGGAATATTGCTTACTACTATGTAGTTCAAAAAAATTGGAAAACCATGTTGGATTTAATTTTTTTTTTATTATTTTATAAATATTATACACTAAGCTTACTAAAAAAAAACAAAAATAATAATATTCTTTATTTTAAACAAAAAGAATCATATTTAATTAAAAATATTCGTTATCCTTACGCGACAAAACTAAAGCACAGGTTCAATATATTAAAAAAAATTTTTATTTATCTAATACTTGGTTGCGTAACCCTTATTTTTCATAACTGCTGCACATCTGCGTGGCATGGACTCAATAAGATTGGACAAGACATTCCCAGAAATGCCTTTCCATGCGATTTCTGCTTGACGGAAAAGCTCGTCCTTATTTTTGCAAGTTTCGCGTAATATTTTACGATCTACAATTTCCCATAGATTTTCTATGGGATTGAGATCTGGCGATTGTGCTGACCACTTTAAAACATCGATCTTATTATTAATAAACCACTCTTTCACACATTTTGCAGTGTGTTTGGGGTCGTTATCCTGCTGAAATATCCACTTTAGTGGCATTTCCTCCTCTGCATGTGGTAGCATAACTTCTTGCAAAATATCTTTATACATAAAACGATCCATTATACCGTTTATTTTATGGATTGGTCCGATTCCATGACCCGTAAAACATCCCCAGACCATTACATTCCCTCCCCCGTGCTTTACTGTGCCTTTAGTATAGCGTGGGTCAAGGCGTTTTCCTCTTGGTCTACGCACTAGCTTGAATCCGTCAGAATTCTTTAAATTGAATTTCGATTCGTCAGAGAAAAGCACAGTTTTCCATCGAGAAGTAGTCCAGTTAAGATGTTCCTTTGCAAACTCAAGCCTGGCCTTTACATTTTTATGGGAAATAAACGGTTTTTTTGCGCTTCTGTATGTTGCGAAGCCACCATCCACAACTCATCTTTGGATGGATCTGGGCGTTATGTTTAATTCCAATTGATTTGCAATAGACCTTGCTGATACAAAAGGATCCTTTATAATAATCCGAATAATTGCCTGGTCTTCGCGTTTGGTGGTTTTTCGCGGTTGACCACCTCCATGTATGGTAGTCAACGAACCCGAAGAGCTGAATCGGCTTATAATCCGGGAAATTACGCTATGGTGAATGCCAAATTTCTTAGAAATGCATGTCACTGATTCACCATTATTAAAATAACTAATTATTTTTTCTCTGATTTGAGTTGAATACTTATTGCGAGCCATTTTGTTTGATAAATTTTAAAAAGATGCACGGCTACTTTGAATGATCAAATATGACTGATATCCACGTGTCAAATTTTTCTAAACACTAAATGTTCTTCACAAGATGTTCTCCAAATAACGGTTTTCTTATTTAACGGCACTTGTTGTTGGTAGTTTCTAATAATCAAATAAAACAGAGAGCATCAAAGATTATGTGCTTTAGTTTTGTCGCTGGCATTTCTTGGCTTTTGGCATAACTTTGTAAAAAAGACATGGTTAAATTAAAAACAAAAGCATTTTAATTATAATTTTTGTATATTTAGTATGTTTTCCACATAAAATAAAGAATACAAATTAAATAAGTGTTTTTATTTAAACTTTATTGTATAATTTGGGAACAAGCAGAAGTCCGTGCTTTAGTTTTGTCCGATACTGTATGTTCCGGTTATGTTTCCGATAATACCTAAATATATATTGTTAATTTTTTCTATAGTACGCACTTAATTCAATAATTTACAATTAAAGTTAGAAAACTTTTTCAATTAACACGAATATTCTTTATATGTAGATCAATACATCTACGTGAATCCAAATATAATTGATTATAATTATAATATTTAATTATATTTTATATATGTAGATCAATGCATCTACATTTATAAGAAATTTAATCCAAAAAATATAATTCTAAACCAAATCTAAGAAGAAACCCCACATTTGCATTGAAGTGTCTATACGCGTCAAATAAAGCGTCAACTAAAATTCTTAAACGTACTTGAAAAAATTTGTGAAAACTACCCCCATACAAACCGCGACGTTAGACGTAATTCTACGTTAAAAACTATAATAATAGTAATAATTATGCCATGACTCGGGCCACTTTGTACCAAATGACTGACATGTAATAAAGGCTCATCAAACAGTGTTCGTCATCAAGCTGCCTGTTTTGCAGCAACATTGGCGTCGGAAGCGGGGGGGCAAGGGGGGCAGTTGCCCCCGCACTTTTTTAGCTAGATAAACAATTTAAAAGGAAAAGTTATTCAAAATATCAGTTTTTTTACAACGATAATATTTTTGTATTATATATTTTCCTCTTCTTTCTCTCTTCTTCATGTTTCATGTGAAGAAATTTTGGTGAACTTTTTTTGCACCACCATTTGTACTGCTCCCCCATTTGTACTGCCCCCCCAGATGAAATTCGCTTGCGACGCGCTTGTGCAGCAAGGATCACGTAGAGCATTGATAAAGTCAGTTTTTAAAAAGGTCTTTTCACAAAACTTTTTCTTTGAAAACTTCTTTTTGTCATTTATATAATTTGAAAGTTATTAAAAGAGATATAACTTTACACAAAATCCTTTTTAAAAACCACAAGTATACGCTTATATAACGAAGAATAAATTCTAAGTAAAATATTTGACAGATAAATTTGCTTCAAGTTGGCCTAAAAGAAAAAGACCTGCACTTCCCCATTTTAAAATATTTTTAGTAAAGGGTGTCATCATAAACGCTTAAACAAAGTGCGGATTTTTCATTGGATTTTTGTTAAAGATAAGACAGTATTGTATTCTATGCTTTTGATATTACAGATAGGTCCTGTCATAGTAAAGGACACAACCTACATTATTATTCTGACATGTGCTGGATGAATTCATTAATAAAAGAAAGGAGGTATATATACGAAAATAATGAGAAATAGCGAAACAAAAAGCGTCATTTTGATCGTAAGGGTGATAGCCAATGCTGCCTGGAAGATGCTGCAGTGTGGTTCGGAAGTTTGTATGGCTGCCTTATACTAGGCTCTGCACCAATTCCTTGCCAGAAAATTGAGGTGTTCAATTACAATTTCTGTAATGAAATTGGCGATTTTTATTTCAATTACATTCCTGAGGAATTAAGAGGTCCAATTACCAATTCCTTATTCCAAGGATTTGGAGTTGATTTGTAATGAATACTTTTTGACCCAGCTCTGACCGCACTCCAATGCTCAAGTCGTTTTTTTTTAGAATTTAGAATAGAAGAAGAAAACTAATGATTTCAGGATAAATAAATAATTAATCGTCTCCCGAATAAAAGAAAATGAGAGTATTTAAAAATGTGAGTTACATTAATAATTACTAAAATTTAAAAAAGTGGATCAAGCTACCTTGTGGAACAACTTATTCAGAAATAAATTCTAAAGAAAATACGCGTCGGAAAATTTGATGTGATCCTTCAAATTAAAACCCATTCTTCATTTTACTTCATAAGATAAAATAAAACTGCATTGACCTTTTTTTTTTGTCATAAACAAATGTCATGTGATATGGTTCAATGAAACCGTAAAAATTCGTTGAAAGCGAGGTGATGCAAATGTTCCAAGAATTATAGCTAAAGTATATTATCAACGTGGCAGGCAATATAAATAAAGTTTACTTTGGGGATCGCTAAACAAGGCATTTCGAGGAATTTTCGCGTTAGGTGGCACATTTCATTAAAGCACAAAAATCATTTTAATAGAAATTAAAATAAATAAAACCTTGACTAGTCGTTAAACAGACTCAACAGACGAGCATAAACGCTCACATCTATATTGTGACACGCATACATTCCAGGAAATAAGCAAGACTATTGTGGTTCATTCATTAAAATTTCCACGAATTAGACATGACAAAAGCAGTAGAATAAAAAATTCTTCTTCTGAAAATGAAATGAATAAAAGAAAAAAAAAGTAGAAAAAAGCAAAAAAAAAAATAAATTAAAAGAATTTATTTATGTAAACAAAAACAATAAAGACAAAGCAATAACAATAAAGCGTTCGTAATTAACATAGGACAAACAATAGACAAACAAGGTCACATATACACACACACATACACATACACGAACACACATACACACACCCACCCATACATGACGTGACGCCTTAAGCCCCAACGCTCAACACTCATTACAAAAGGAAAGTCAGTTAGCAGAGAAATAACTTGTTAAATGTTAATGGTGATGTGAATAACGGTATTTAATCACTTTCAAATAAATGAAACTGAAAAAAATTACAAAACTTATTTGCATTATTGTGCAAAAATATTATAAATATACATTTATATTAAGTTCAATAGTTAAAGTTTTTACATTAAAGTGGATGCTGCTCAGAGAAGACTTGGAGCGCCTATGTTTTTGAAAGGTGTTTTTTTTATTTGTTTGAGAAAAAAATAAAGTTAACAAGAAGGATATCTGTCGGGCTGTACACATGTCCTTGAACTTTATGTTAATCATACTTTGGCAATTTACCATGAAAAAACTTACAAGCAAACTACACAGAGAAGTTGTGCAAACTTATTTTCAAAGTCGCGTTATTTCCCAAAGTTCTTATAGAGAATAAAACGGTGAACTATCGGCACTATTGACCAGAATTTAAATTTAGAGGAATAAAAGTAAATTTTTTACTTTAAAAAAAAAACAGTTACTGCCCTTTATTACTTATTGTTGCAGTGGTAGTTAAAAAATAAAAAGTGTGCGTGGCAGCTTCAACGCGCGACTGGAGTTTTCTCTTTAAGATAGATTCCAATCTATACTTGGAAAAAAAACTGTAAAAAAAAATTTATACAATGAATATTTTGTTGACAGAATGGTCACAAAACCGTCTTATGTATATAGGATTTCTTTTAATAATTGGGCAATCACTTGGAGCACCTTCATATTAATTGTAAGTTTCACTATCAAAACGTGTACAACTCAGAAATAAGCATTATTTCTAAAAAATGGGCGTAGATATAGTGCAACCACGACCATTTTTTGTACAGTTGCTGACAGTAACCACCTGAAAATAGTTATTACTGAGAGCTGATCTCAATTTGAATTTAAAAAATGGCAGCAAACATGATGACTGGCAACAAAAGTTGAAAAATGGTGACAAAAGCTAAAAAATTTTAACGAAAGTTGCATGGACGTAGCCAGGATTTTACTCAGGGTGGGAAAATTTCTTGTTTCATGTAGCTGATAAATAAAATATATTTTTTTTAAATATTGGCTTTATTGAGAAAAATATAAAATTAAATTGGAAACGAAATTAAATAAAACGCGATTAAACAAAAGCAGAAATCAAAGCATTCATCGGCGCGAATCAAAGCGATTTAAAAAAATCATCATTCAGCTTTTCTTTCTTCTCTTGCATCAAATTTCTGTGCACGTTTTAAAGGAATAAAACGACGTTGTAAGAATGATTTTAATAAGTCGAGATATGGTAATGTTGCTGGCTAAAATCGAAAGGTAATGTTGTTGCTGGATGGATTGGAAACTGATTTTAGTTTTTGCGTGAAGCAGTATTTACTAAACTGTATGATTGGAGGATTGGTCTTTTCGCGAACTGGCAAGTCAATTCACAAAAAACTATAACCGAAATAATCGACGACAAAACTTTCTGATTTGATTCCAGTAATTTCTTGTGACCAAACTGCATCATTACATCAACAAGCAGGTCGGTAATTATTGCTTGAGCTGCTTCTGCTGATCCTATGTGCCACTGACTTGGCTTCTACAATACTCATGCACATTTTTATATTTTGTGAAAGTCTTTATAATGAGTGATCTTAAAACGGCTTGAACGTTTTAAGACGGAAAGAGGGAACAGTACAAACAAAGTGCACTTTTTAGTTTTTTTTTTGAGTATATTAACCACGGCGCATAGGTTTGTAGAAAATTTTGACAAAATTTCAGTTTTTATCTAATCGTGTCCTACTCAAAACCGTAGATTTGAGGAGGAACCCAAGGGTATTTGAGCATTTGCGATTTCTGAGATTTACTCATAAGGGCAAACCGGCCAACCCACTTGCCCAAGTCGTGTTCACAGAACTTGTCACTATTGCATGCACTAGAAGAAGCAGACGTAGATAGATTCTTTTGCAATTAAAAGCTCGCAAGTGGGTGCAAGCAACTCATTATCCTCTTCCATTTTGCTCTCATAGTAACTCAATTTTCTTTTCTTGACTTTAAAGCAAATTGATTAAAAAATAAACATAGATCTTGTAGTTTGCAGCAACTTAATATAAGCTTACCACCAAAAAGGTTTCCTATACTTCCATCTATAAAAAAAAATATAAATTAAAATATGCACAAATAAGTCTAATCACAAATTTCATTCTGAACAGCTAGCACAGATTTCGATTTGTAACAAAAATATGTCATAATTCGATGGTATTCCAGTTTTTTAAACCAATTTAGTCACAAATGGGTTGTATTAAAGATTCAAATAAGTACTTTGTAACAAATCATTCGTTTTGTTGCAAAAAAGTTAAACTACGATGTTTGTTTATTATGTTACGAATAAATGCACTTGTTGTAAAAGTGTTTCATAAAGTTTAAAAAAATATAAGTAATTTTTACGTCAAATTAACATTATTACAACATTTCTTTTCGTAGCACCTATAAAAAATGTTTGTGTACTGTAATTGTAACAAATACAGTATCGAGTTACCAACTTTGATGCGACTAAGTTGCTTTATGATTATATAAAGTTATATCAATATCACAACAACTAAATGTTCAAAACTTCGGTTTGAAGATGTTTTTTTTTTTAAAGTTAAAGGGAAGTCACTGCAGCTAAATGTTTTCAATTTTGCTGAGACGCACTAAAATGCCATAACAAAAATAAAAATATTATTGTTCACAAAAAATTCTGTGTTGCTTATCAATTTCTTTGTGTTGGCTTCTGCTACCATGTAAACAATTTTGTTTTATTTCAGCGTTCAACTAGACTACCAAGTAAAGCAAATTTTTCGTTGAATGCCAATGAATCATTGTGAAGTTATGAGCATTTGTTTTGTTGCAAGAAGGTTGATATGAGATTTATTGTAATAATATTTTTGGCGATATGGCAGGATCGCCATGTACGCGCCTTTTTATTTTTAAAATAATAAAAAAGGGACTCGCGTTCTATAAAAATAAGTTGAAGGACCTGCCTATTGGTTGCTGGCGAAGTTCGCCACTGGCGCTATTTTAAATATCCTTTTTATGCCGTTCACTAAAAAAAGTGCAGAGGCTAAAAGGGTTTAAGTCTGCAGCTATTAAAGCTCAAGACTTATTAAAATGAAAATAGTTGGCAGCTGTTAGAGCTCAAAACTAGATTGCTTTATTTTCAAATATGTTCATCCTTTTATAGTAAGCATAACGGTATTTTGTCTTAAAACTAGTTAACAATTGTTTGTGTAGTTTAGAATGTAAATAGAATCATATGTTCTTTAATTAGTGTAAAAGTAATAGCATAATACTGTAATTCATATTTGTAATTTAGTATTAATAGTTTAATATGTGTGAGTGAGTAGACTTATATTAATAGAAAACGTAAACATAATCATATGTTAACATATTTGTGTAGGAGTAGTAGTAGTAGTAGTACTTTATTGAGTCTTATACAAATCGATATTACAAGAAAATATCAAACAATTGCTTAATTGTAAACTTAGCGGCTATTATAGTATGGCCTGCACAATCGGTTACTTTATCAAGTAAATTAATAAACTGAATGCCACATGGCTTACATCTTATTATAGACAAGTTTTACTCCTGCTCATTGAGTAATAGAATTATAACATATGACGAGTGTCATTCAAGTGAATATACAAATTTCTAAAAAACTACCATAAGAAAGAGTGAGACAACGACCAGCATGACCGTGGCAGTTTGGCATGCTAAAATTTAATCTACTTTATACAATACAAAGTCGTTGCTACTTTCTCGATTGAGATTGCTATGAGTAAAAAAAAGCAATAATGGATACATCAATACAGTAGTATAACTTTAAAGTTAAAAACGAATACACAGCAAAATTGTGTAACAATTACAAACAAGGAAAATACGATGCGCTTTCGTAACATGTAATTTTAACAAAGCAAAATAGCTATCGCTAATAATTCATAGTTTTATCTTATACACTGTCTTTGAATAAAATCAATAGTGTAATATTAGAAAAAGTATAAAGATTGAAACATGAATAGCAATTATGTTTCCTCATGGAAACCATTACTTATCTTTGGCGAACAGATATGTATATATATGTAGTTAATAAATTTAAAATTCAATAATTCAGTTATAGATACCTATAAATAACTGTAAATATATAGAGTAAATATATAATTACATATTTCTCTTTAGCTGTTTTACTTTTTTCAACTTACGGTAACCATCGTACAGTACAATAAGGCATATACTTATATATTATTTAATAAAGTCAGGTACTTGAGTTTTATCAAAATATTAGTAAAAATATTAATAAAAAGTAGGCTTTGTCCACCAACATCATTAGTGCTTTCTTTGAAAATATTCCAAAGAACGAATTTAAATAAGATGAAGTAAAAGAAAACAAAATTTATCCCCGGTTATGCCCTGGAAGGGCTTTCAAAAAGTAAGGTAAGGGTGATCCATAAGAGCTCGACTCAAGATCTTCCATCATCACTCCAATCGAAGACCGGTAAGGCGAAGAAAAAAATATACAAAATTAAAAGACATTACATATTATTTACAATAATTTCATTTAGAAGCTCTAAATAAGACATTCTTTTTTCCTGGATAGAGGCATAGCTCTTAATGTTTCTCATGAAGCTCTCAATTTTTCCCAGGAGACCCTGTACACTCACTCCAAACAAGTCCTTGGAAAGATTAAAAAATTGATTCAACACATTATCTTTAGAATGATTAACATTCTTTGGTATTGCGTTTGAAGAGGGACCATCCTGCCCTCTAAAGAGGCTGGCGTAGGACACCGTTAAGGGTGGAGGCGCTTTAGAAGCAATGAAAACATTTTCTGCTCTCAACTTCGCGTTAGCTTTCGCCTTCTGCAACAATTCTGTTCTGTACAGTGAATACTCTTTGTACTTCTCACAGCCCCTGTAGTTGGCAGGGTGGTCCCTCTTGCAATTAACACAAAAAGGTTTCTGCCCAGACTCGACCGTTACACTGCATTCCCCTGGAAGGTGCTTGTTATTGCATTTGATGCATTTATAATCGCCTGCGTATTAAACAAAAACTTTATTTTCAGCACCTCAGATTTAGTCTTCCCTGAAGGAAGTCTTACCAAGAATAAGTCATACTTTTTTTGCTCTCTCCGAGAACGAGGCGTAACCAGTCTAGAAACCTTTTCTACCGCACCAGGAATTAACGAAAGCAATTTGTCAAGAACCTCTGCCTCCTCATACCCAGATGAGAGACCTCTCAAAACCAAATTCACATTTTTTTCCTCCTTAGGAGTAAATGAATAGGCCTGAATTCCAGGACTAACTCTGATCTTCTCGAGCAGAGCCCGATGAATCACCCTGTCCTCAATAAAAAATTTACTTTTTTGTCCTAAGTTAACAACTTTAAAAACAACATTTTTTTTTTCTTAAATCAAAAACAAGTTGCCTAACATCTAAATTTTTGATGAATGTTGGTGGACAAAACCTACCTTTTTTTCCTTGAGAAATCCTTATATTCGAATTAACGTCACTGATTTCTTCTTTGTTGTTGACCGCTTCAACGTTCTCTGCCTCCGCTTGCGGCTCACTCTGCAACACCGGATACTGATTCTGCGTCTGCTTATTTAATTTCTCCTTAAGAGCAATTTCATTAAAAATCGCAAAGCGATTATCTCTTTTTGGAGGGGCATTCTCCTCAGCAGATATGCTGCTGCCTGAGGAGCGTCTTGTTCTTGTACGTTTGGCCACCTCCTGCCAATCATGTTGCATTGCTTCAACAATTTGTTGAGTATTTAACTCCATCATTTTAAGCTCGCAATTTACTGCAGTTTTCATCCTATGCAGATGTGCATTATGCTGCGGCTGTGTTGTACAGGATAACAGGGCAACCAGTTGCTGTGCCGCTTCAGTTTTTCTAGGGCTAATCATACTAGCCGCTTTTAATGGTTTATTAATGCCACCATATTTGAATGTTCTTATAATTTTAGAATATTTCTTATTCATTCTAAACTAAAAACATCACTGGTTGTAAAATTCCCGCGCTTTCTAAATTGTTCATGCTATTTTTAGTAATTTCACCCGCTAAGTTATGCACCAACACACACTCACACACAGCTACAGCCGCTGCGTCGACGTCAGAGCCACCGCTGACAGTGTGAAACGGTAACGACACGTCCAAATTGTATACCCAATCTTAAAAATGCAATTATCGGTTGATCACGGAATACATGGAGCTCTGTCCGGCACAATGCAGGTTCCAACAGCCACCAGCAATCCCAGTCCAGCCAATAAGCAAATTACCAGTCAAAAATGCAGCGTCAGCAACTCAGCAAACAGCAGCCATCAGTTAACACCGCGGTACAATTAAGTTTACCAAAAAAAAAATACAATAAACGTTCAACTTTTAATATTTTACTATCAATTCATTTATTAGTTTTATTTAAACATTAAAAAACTCAAAGAGTATATGCGCTTTTTAGCAGCTAAAAAATTTCCATCCACTCTACAAGATGGTCGTCGTTCTTACACGTTGTGTAGGAGTAAAAAGTATAATATAATATCATATGTTTTGTATTCAGCCATATGGGTACATGTGTGCGAATGAAATAGATAGTAGTGCTTAGTATGAACATATGTTCTTATTGTTTGAATATTATTGTGCATCAGAGATTTGCATAAGACCATTCGTCAGTTTTTGCCACTCGAGTAGCAATCGTCGTCAGCCGTAATCGCACACAAGAAAAAAATGCATATATACCGCTCGAGTTCGTAAACACCGATTGCTGCAAAGCACACTTTGTCACGATTGCGAATTGATGCAAAGGCAGCCTCCAGACCACGAGATCATTCGGATGCTTCGCTAAAAGCTCGAGTGTCAGCTGCTGCATGAATTTTTGTTGTTTCCATACTTCTCTCACCTTCTCTAGCAACGCGTTCTTCTTTGTGCTGCTTGTTTCTTTTAGTTTATTGTTTTCTTTTCTCTACTGTGGAGCAATCAGTATTGCCAGCAGCAAGTTTTATGACAGTAAATTTTTAAAGTAAGCTGAGCTAAAATTTGCATGAAAGTTAATCTTGAAAGCGACGTAAATAAGTAAACAAACTATTATTGAAACTTTGTCGGTAAAATAACAGCAATGTTTTGCTTTGAATGAACATACCTTCAAGACAAGCGTTACCAAAGCTCCAACACAATTAAAAAATGTTTGATGAAAACCAACACAAACTTGTAATTAATTCCTTTTTTTTTTATAAATGTGAGAAAGTGCACGTTTAGCAAATGTCACGAGCTGAGCTAAGTTGTGTAAGTTAGAAAGATATCCTTCTGACAACTGTTGTAAAGAAGCGACTTGTGCTGCAAAGTTTTATTAAACAATTTTATAGAAAAAGCCCAGTAAAATGAGTAATCAACCCAAATGTATGGAGTTTTTTAAAACGAGCAGGTATTTATTAATAAAACAAATTTTGTACAACTGTTAACTTGTCAAAGAATGGCTAAAATTTTAGGTTATGTTGTGTAGTCGAACTGATGAAAACACTTCAGTCTTTAATTTTGATTCATTTAATTAAATACCTCTAATTTCGGGTGTAAGAACTGCGAAATTCTACAAAAACTTGGTGCCAGAATATGTTAAGAAAAGTCCAGGAAAAGCGTAGAATATGATTTGATCAAAATTATAGATGTCTGTGATATTTATCAAAAGCGGCGAATATGGACAATTTAAAATTATGTTACATTTAAATTAAAATCGGTTATGTTTAATAGTAGATACAGTAAAACTGAAAACAAAAATTAGTTTAATATATGAAAGAGTTTGCTTAATCCTTGATTAATAATCTTAAAAAACATCCGTAAATGAAACTCACAATTATAACGACTCAAGTGTATAAATTCGAAATTAGTTAAACCTTTTTTATTAATAATAAATAGTTTTTTATTAATTTCATTCACTATGCTTAGAATAATTTTGAATGTAGTGCTACTAGGTGTAATCCACGCTACTTGTGAAATCACACGTACACGTTAGTTTAGTCAGATTTTTCACATCACCATCCTTAAACTAATAGATACTTTTTTCTGCAAACTTACTTAAGTTTCTTACAGCAATACATGTTTAGTAATGTTTTATTTTTAAGGCTTTTTTTTTCTAAATTTTTTTATGTAATTGTTTGCGTTTTTTATGTCACTTATGTCAGTTTTTAGGTCATCAAAGTACGAGCCTTGGTTATTAATATATTTTTTCTATGATATGCAACTGTTTTATTGTTTCTATAATAAAAATATTTTTTAGAACATAATAAGAAATAATAAAACAACATTTTAGATACAATATAAATATATTGTAAAAAAAATTATATTAAATATTTTATAAGAATATTTAATAAAATATTCGTTTCATTCGCCATATAACTCATTATATTTTATTATATATTTTATCTTTCTGCGATGAATATTAAAGGCTGAAAGTTAAGTTGTTTGTGTAAGTCCTCAAAATAATCCTTGGTTGCAAAAGCATTTATGAAGATACTTCAAATATTTTGATTCTAGTGATAGCCATTCGTGTGATGGAATGGTTTGAAATAGCCTCTAAAAATAACGTTTTTTGTCAAAATATTGGTTGGTGTAATAGTTTTAAGAAATAAACTGCCAGAAATTATATGGCGGAAAAAACTCTTCCAATCTGCATCAACAATTGAAATATATGCAATCGGATAAGAGATAATGCTTTTTTTCATACATATTTTTGATATATTTTATTTCAAAAAATTAATACAAAACTTACTTTATCTAAAGCTCGCAATTTAATTCATGTGATTTATACAAAACTTTTAAAATTAAAATATCTTTATAAGTTGTATTTTGTTTTTTAATTTCTTACAATATTTTTCAGTAAGTGCTTATTTTATAATTAATATTTTAGTTTAAATATATATCAATACACGGAATTCTGACCAGGAATCAATCAATCAATTGCAGTCACTCAAAACGTTCCCAACGATATCTTGAAAATGCAAATAGCATTTGAAATAATTATGTTTTATTGTATGTAATTAAAAATAATTAATAAGTAATTAAATAATTAATAGATACACGGAAAACAACATTTTCATTAATCTGAATGCAAAAATAGAATCTTTTTTGATGTTGATTGGAAGAACTTTTTCATAACTATTATTTCTGACCGTTTATATTTTTTAAACTACCACACCAGCCAATATTATTACAAAAAACTTGATTTTTAGAGGTGATTTTAAACCATTCCAGCTCACGGATGGCTAAAGCTACAGCCGAAATATTTGGGGAATCATCTGTACTATTATATAAAATTCATGACTACTTACTATATGACATAGCATTCTTTTGCAAAAAATCGTCCAGTTTTGGCAAAAATTGTTAAACTGTTTTTGTCTTTTTTTTTGCCCTATGATTTTTTAGGGCAAAATTTATTTATACAAAAATGTTGTTTTTATATTTAATGTCTCAAAAATAATTTACATGAAAAAATAACCCCGATATCTTTTTCCAATCAAATGTTATGACTTCAAACAAATTTTTTTATACCTTTGGCTATATTAATAAAAGTAATTTTCATATTAATCGTATTCGATTATATCCACCTCGCAGTCGAATTAGCACAGAAGTTGACTGTTGACATATTTTTTCGCCAACTTGTGCAATAATAACTCTAATTAAAATCTTATTTTATAATATTGCAATTTTTTGTGTCTGGTAACAACATTCGCAGAATAAAAAAAATGCAACACTGCAACAAATATTTTTCCTTTGTGCGAATGAGCATAAAAGCATGGATTTTCCTTGCTTTTGGCGATTGTTCCTCATGTCTTGCCTTATTTGACATTCTTGTGTCGCAGACGTTCGTAATCGCTAGCGCTCACACTCTAAGCATTCGTATCAACAGCGATTGGTACATGCATTTGCGCATTAATTTAAATGCAGGAAGCACATTCGGTGCTCGTTTATTGACGAGACATTCGAAACGCCATTTGAATGCACTCAAGCTGTTCTCTGTTGTGCATGTTCTCGAAAATTATTACAGTAGAGGTTTTTATATTATTACTTATTTTAAAAAAAGTATTGATAGCTTGTTTTATAATGAAATACATTAATGCAAATTAAATATTTAAATAATATGTATAGGTATACTACATTATATTCAGTTTCAAGAACATTGGAAATAGTCATTGCAACCTTATGCTGTATTGAGATTATTATTCAGTTGCTACAACTTTAGAAAACATTATTATAACTCAGAAAATGCAGTTTGAAAAAATAACCTTGAATTGAGGTTTTTATTAAGTTGCAACAACATTGAAAATAATCATTGCAAGCTTGTGCTGTATTAAGGTTATTATTCAGTTGATGCAAGTTTAAAAAACATAATTGTCACTTAAAAAATGTTGCTTGATATAAGAACAATGTAAATAAACAAACAAACCAAAATGAACAAAAACTACGTAAAAAGGATCTAGGTGTGATTTTTGATACTAAAATGAAATTTTATAAGCATATAGACTTCATTGTAGCAAAGTCAAGTTCAATGCTTGGCTTTATTATAAAAAACTCTTAAGATTTGTGATTTTTTTACTTTTAGGGCCAATTTTTCAGTGCGAGCTTAAACTCTAGTGAAATAAAACTTCTTATGCAGAAAATAAACACATTATATGACAATTTAAGTCAATTTAACTTCAACGAATGCTTAAATATCTAGTTAAACTTAGTTTAAACGTCCGATTTTGGTGAGTTAATCTCAGTTTAATTTGACTAGAGTTTAAACTCGCACTGAAAAATTGGCCCTTAGATCTCTCTACTTTACGTTTGTGCGATCTGTTTTGGGCTATTGTTGCGTGGTCTGGAGTCCATTCTATTCAGTTCATTCACAACGAATTTAAAAAATTCAAAGGCCGTTCACTAGATCTGCTATACGACTTTTACATTGGGCTATAGATATGCCTTCTCACTATACCAGGTGATTGCTTCTTGGGATGCAAGATCTTGAGGCACGCCGGAAGTACTTTGATATAATGTTTATTAGAGATATCCTAAATAACCATATAAACTGTCCCGTTTTGTTGTCTTGGGTTGGTCTTTATTCACCTATTCGACAACTAAGAATTCGGAATTTATTTTACGTTCCATATCACAGAGAAAATTATGGCATTAATGAACCTATCACCAGGTGCTTGAATCATGCAAATTCAGTTTGTAACTTTATTGATTTTAACTATCCGATTAGTAGGGATGATTTCAAGCAATACTTAAGGTTAAATTTATTGAACATTGGTGGTTTAATTTAATTGAATTAATTTATTTAATTTTTTATCATATACATATATAATTGTTAACAGTAGCCTTTTAGTGTTATGTATACTCTGTTTTTTGAAATTACTTAATAAATAATTTTCTGTATTGAGGTTATTATTCTGTTGCAAGATCTTTAGAAAAAACCATTGCAACTTATGTGATGTAATTAGTTACATGAACGTTGTACTGGAGTTCTAATTCAGTTGCAAGAATTATTGAATAAAATTGTTGTAAGTAAATACTGCATTAAGGTTATTATTCAGTTGCAACAACTTTAAAAAAATATAGGTTTCTTTTGATATTTAGTTAGTTGCAAGGACTATCTATTGAAGTTATTATTCAGTTGCAAGAACTTATAAGAAAAAATTTTTTGAATTTCTAACTTTACCACTAAAAAATTATTTTCTTTATTTTAAGGGGCCGCGGCCCCCTGCTCCCCCTCGCTACGCCCATAAAAAGTTGTTATTTTATAAGTACATTAAATACTCGTATAATACAATACAGACCTGAATTACACTTTATTTATGTTTCTAGTTCAATTAAATAAACAAAACTATAAAATATTTTTACTTCTTTGATGGGAAAAATATGTCACATAACGTATCATATTATAGTTTGTATAAAAATAATTAAAAAAAAAATTTTCAACAAAACAATTATAAATTTACATACAAGGTGCCGCAGATATAGCATTATTTCCACCAACACAGGTGATTCCCTAAGATTATTTGAGTAAAAATATCAAAGGATGATGGTAACCCCACCAACTTTGGGAGCTAGAGAGGAAAAACGGAAAATATGTGTTATTACATTTACTCCATATTTAATGTATCTTTTTTTCCGATTTCCAAAGCTTATAATCCTTTGATAAGTTAATCAAAAAAACATTAAGCAACTAAATTCTAAAAAAATTTTGAATTCAACTTTGCTAATAAATATCCCGAATATTAAATAAATTTTTTGAATATTTTTTTCATGTATTTTTTTTTTATGATAAAAGCTTTGTATTGACTTGGTATTGTTATATTGCCATAATACTAGAGTACTTAATGCAAACACAACTACTTTTTCATTTAAAATTACCACTGGTAAAACAGTTAGTGTGGTACTTTTAGTGTGGTATGATTAGAAAAAGGTTTTTGTATCATTGGTTTGAAGGTCATGTAATCTCTTTTTTCAGATGCTATTGAATTTGGAGATCGGTTAAGAGATAAATAAAATATAGAGTAAGACGTAATGACATATCTTTTCCAGTTTTCACTTTCTAGCTCCGAAGAGGGGAAGGGGTGATCCTCATGCATAAAGTTGTACACTCGCCTAATCAAGGTGAATTACCACTCCAGGGAATTAATGCTATATCTGGGGCACTTTGTATATAATTCATGCAGCTTTAAATATAAAAATATAGGTGTCCCTATTTCTGCACCGAAAAAATATGGGGAGTTAACCCAAGTTTTTTTGTGAGTTAAAAGAGTTTTTGAGAAGTTAAAAAATTTTTGTCGCAGTAAAACTCAAAATTAATTATATCAATATTTTTTTGTTAACATAAAGATTTTTCTGCTTGAAACAATTAATTGTCAAAGCTTGAATTAAATTTAAACCAGTTTCAAATTAACTCTGCATCTTTTCCAAACATTTGTTATTTTGACTCCGTTAAAACTTACTGCCACCATCTACAAAGATCATACTTTGTATTTTAAAGCTAAAACGGAGTTATGTTAAGCACGAAACAGAGTTTGCTCGAGCAAATATTTCCGTTGGCTCGTTTACTTTGAAAGAAGAGAAAGTACTCAAATATTTTAACATGCAAATCAAGTGTGCTGTAAAAATGAAATGTTGCATAATGATAAAAACGGGCCTTTTTACTATTACAAGTTATATGTTTTCGTATATCTTTATTGAAGTGAAACCACTTTTGCGGCGATTTGATATTGAGGATAAAATTTTTCGAGTCTCGTAACACCGAAAAAATATGCGGAGTTAACTCAAGTGTTTTTTGTGAGAAGTTAAAAATGTTTCGTCGCAGTAAAACTCAAAATGAATTGATTGCATCAATAGGGCTGTTCACGATCTTGTTGCACCGTTGCAAATGCAAAATAAACAGCTTTTGCAAAAACAAAAAGCATATGTTGCAAAAGCTTTTCAATGCTTTTTGTTTTTGTTAAAGCTGCTTATTTCGCATTTGCAATGATGTAACAAGATCGTGAACTGCCCTAATATTTTTTTTTTAATAGAAAGCAATAAACAATGAATTGTTAAGGCTTGGATTAAATTTAAGTAGTTTTTTAAATTGCGATATAATTTATATAGAGATGTTTGGGAATTTAAAGAGTTTTATAAATTTTTCTATACAACTGTTTCACTATGTTACAATCTATTTCTTCAATACTGCTTTTAATAATTCTTTCTTATTTTTTTCAATTTTCTTCTTCTTTTGTTTTTCTTCTTCTAATTTAAATGCTTGTAGTGCCCTAAATTGTTTATTTATTTATGTCTGTATTGAATAACACTGTTCTTAGCGCTGAGGAAAATCACAAAGCAATGATTGAAGTTCTCTGCAAGCAACGCTCCGGCCTAAAGATTGTACACTTTAACGCAAGAAGTCTTAATGATTTTAAAATGGATTGTGCTAAATTTGTATTTGAAAATTCTCATGTCGACATAATTTGCGTGTCAGAAACCTGGTTTCATAAAGATATTAGTGATTCTTTTTTGAATATTAAAAATTTCAAACTTTTAAGACATGACAGAATCAATAAAAGAGGCGGTGGCGTTGCAATCTATTGCAAAAAACATCTGAATGTAAAAGTGATTGGTAATTCAGGTGGTTCTGACGTTGAATTTTTGAATGTTGAAATTTTTAATAACAATACTAAAGTTTTTCTCTCGTGTGTCTACAATCCTAACCGTAACTGCAGTTTAGAGCCGCTTCTCACTGATATCTCTAAACGCGTCATTGATTTCCATCATTTCATTTTATGTGGTGATTTTAACTTAAACATTCTTGTAAATGACAACCTCTGCGTTAATTTCTTAGATAATTTGACACAAGTGGGTCTTAATATTGTTAATAAAACTACACCTACGAGGTTTGCAAACAATGTCTGTCCAAGCTTACTGGATATTTTTGTTGTCTCAGATATATCATTAGTATTGCTTTTCGATCAATTATCGTTTGTGTCCGACCATGACCTTATCTTTTGCACTTTAGACATTAATCTCTCAGTAGCGGCGGCTGCTACCACTTTTTCTTATCGAAATTTCAAGTCAATTGACTATGGATCCCTTTATAATGATTTGTCTCTAATTAATTGGGATGATTGTTGGTTTCTCAGCTCGGTCGATAGCAAACTAAACTTCTTTACAAACAAAATAGTTGATCTTTTTAATAACCATGTTCCCCTATGCACTCGTCGAGTCACAAACACATCTTGCCCCTGGTTTTCTACCTCTGTAAAAATGGCTTTAAAAAAGCGAAACAAAACTTACTGCAGATGGAAGCGTAATCCAACTATATTGAACTGGGAGGCGCATAAAATAGCTAGAAATGAAGCTACCTCAGCCGTTAGGTTGTCAAAAAAAACGTTCTATCAGTCCAAGCTTAGCCCTTCACTACCTTCGAAACAGCTATGGAAAAATTTAAAAAGTATCGGTATTTCAAATAAAGAGATTGAATCTAATAAAATTGATCCCAATATTCTGAACGATTTCTTTGTTTCAAGCTCGGAATCTGATGAATCTTTGAACTCGGCATATTTCAGCAGATCTGCTTTAGACTTTACGTCACATTTCAATTTTATCGCGGTTAGTGAACTAGATATCGTGCGTGCTATAGCAAAAATCAAATCAAATGCTTCCGGTGAAGATGAAATCTCAATTAAGTTTCTTAAACTCATATTACCCTATGTGCTCAGCCCTCTTGTTCACATAATTAATCACAGCTTCACTACCTCGTGCTACCCTGCAATCTGGAAGGTAGCAACTATTATTCCAATTGCTAAAAAAGCCAATGCTCGTGAGCCGGGTGACTTTAGACCCATTAGTTTGTTGTCCTCAATATCTAAGGTTTGTGAATCTATAATAGCGGAGCAGATCTCCAACCACATATGCGCACTCGGTCTTATGTCAGATCATCAGTCTGGTTTTCGTCCTGGCCATAGCTGTTCTACTGCTATGGTTAAAATAATGGATGATGTTAGAATATCATTTGATAAGGGACATGTAACTCTGCTCTGCCTACTAGACTTTTCAAAAGCTTTTGATACCGTGAACCACAACATACTATGCAAGAAACTCAAGTTTAATTTTGGATTTTCTGATAATTCAGTCCGTCATATTTCTACTTGTGCTAGCCTATTCCGTTTTTCCGCTTTTATATTATGCAAAAATCTGAGTAAAATAATTATAAAGGAGAATTTTTTAACATATACATCGTATTAATGTGGATGTGTCCAGTCAGACACCTCTATATTAAGAACGGTATGCGTTGCGTTTTCTATTTTTAAAATTATTTCAACATTTTTTGTGGTATTTTGAACTTTATATCATTAGCTTGGTAGGCTGTGCAATGCGTCCTATTGCAAATTTTAAATTAAAATTTCTAATTTTCTTCTATCAATAATCAATGCGTAAGTGAACGTATAGTTAAAACACGTATTCTAAGATAAACAACAATGCAAAAAATTTCTGTATATGTGATTTCAAAAAATAAATGTGAGTGATGAAATAGACTTTTTTATAGAACTCAAGAACTCCAGGCAGTCGTTTTTCAACAAATTTCTATGACGGAATAGCAACAGTACTAGCAACTCAACTGGAAAGAGAAAGAGGATCGTAAGAAGAAGAAGACGAAGCAAATCCTTTTGAATATGAAGGCAATGATGAAGGCTATAATCCAAATGACGATGATTCATCGGATATAGAAACTTACATAGTCAAACAACCAAACGAAATCAGAAGCAGTGATGATGAATACAGATTCTTTTAGTGAAGTTCACCATATAAATTTAAAAAAATTTTTTTTTCTTTATTTCCAGTAACTCCAAGCTACCTTCTCTTGTTCAGACTTTACCAGAAAATATCAATGGTTAAAACTTGAAAGGATTGGAAACTTTGTTTACAAGTAAATGAAAAGATACGCAGAAGTACTTGATTTTTTTGTTTTAAGTGTGCCAATCCAGTGTCTTAACAGCATTCAAAAGCATGTAACGGTGATTCGTTTCAAAGTTGCATCCTACCAACTACGCCACTGGCTCATTATACCACTATGCACATTCCTGTGGTCACAAGGAATAATGACTAAACTCAAAATATCGCGATATAGAATTTACTTTAGCCAATTTTTGGAAGTATGCAGATATCCATTTTTAGCCGAGAATTAATCATCACTTATGTCTGCACATATTTTGTTTTTAACGGTTCATATATTTCAAAAAAATGGATCGTAGTTCGTGCAATTAATATGTCGTTTTTACGACACCTGGATTTTAGTCGTTATTCCTTGTGACCACAGATTTAACGTAGCCAACAGCCAAGCATTCGACAACCACACAAACACAGCATACTCAACGTAGCCAACTCAGTATATTCAACGTAGCCAACAGCCAGGCACAATATATAATTCCCACAAGGTTCTTAGCAGAGGGTAAATAAGAATGCGCACTCTCGCAGACGATGATAAAATATTAAATAAATTTCACCAAATACCGTTAATTACCGAATTTCTCCGATTCACCGCTCTCCACCGCACTCCACCCCACACCAAACATCGTCGAACCAGCATACGAGAACTCCATAGGCGGATTCACTTACGACTGTATTGTTACATATATCTATAATATTGTATATTGTAATAAGAAAGGCTTGCTCCTAGGTTTATACACTAAGAGAATATATATAGATATACCTGAGCACTGTATACACTGCTAGAAATTACATCTTTAAAAATAAAGCAGCAATTATTATCAGAACACTAAATTCATCAAGTCTTCTTATTTATTTTGAAAAAAGTTTGAGGGTCTTTTGTCTGACCCTGGAGCGGCTGAACATACCTCAGCCTTTGAAGAAAACCCCTTACAAGTAGAGTACATACAGTATCGGACAAAACTAAATCAAGGAATATTGCTTACTACTATGTAGTTCAAAAAAATTGGAAAACCATGTTGGATTTAATTTTTTTTTTATTATTTTATAAATATTATACACTAAGCTTACTAAAAAAAAACAAAAATAATAATATTCTTTATTTTAAACAAAAAGAATCATATTTAATTAAAAATATTCGTTATCCTTACGCGACAAAACTAAAGCACAGGTTCAATATATTAAAAAAAATTTTTATTTATCTAATACTTGGTTGCGTAACCCTTATTTTTCATAACTGCTGCACATCTGCGTGGCATGGACTCAATAAGATTGGACAAGACATTCCCAGAAATGCCTTTCCATGCGATTTCTGCTTGACGGAAAAGCTCGTCCTTATTTTTGCAAGTTTCGCGTAATATTTTACGATCTACAATTTCCCATAGATTTTCTATGGGATTGAGATCTGGCGATTGTGCTGACCACTTTAAAACATCGATCTTATTATTAATAAACCACTCTTTCACACATTTTGCAGTGTGTTTGGGGTCGTTATCCTGCTGAAATATCCACTTTAGTGGCATTTCCTCCTCTGCATGTGGTAGCATAACTTCTTGCAAAATATCTTTATACATAAAACGATCCATTATACCGTTTATTTTATGGATTGGTCCGATTCCATGACCCGTAAAACATCCCCAGACCATTACATTCCCTCCCCCGTGCTTTACTGTGCCTTTAGTATAGCGTGGGTCAAGGCGTTTTCCTCTTGGTCTACGCACTAGCTTGAATCCGTCAGAATTCTTTAAATTGAATTTCGATTCGTCAGAGAAAAGCACAGTTTTCCATCGAGAAGTAGTCCAGTTAAGATGTTCCTTTGCAAACTCAAGCCTGGCCTTTACATTTTTATGGGAAATAAACGGTTTTTTTGCGCTTCTGTATGTTGCGAAGCCACCATCCACAACTCATCTTTGGATGGATCTGGGCGTTATGTTTAATTCCAATTGATTTGCAATAGACCTTGCTGATACAAAAGGATCCTTTATAATAATCCGAATAATTGCCTGGTCTTCGCGTTTGGTGGTTTTTCGCGGTTGACCACCTCCATGTATGGTAGTCAACGAACCCGAAGAGCTGAATCGGCTTATAATCCGGGAAATTACGCTATGGTGAATGCCAAATTTCTTAGAAATGCATGTCACTGATTCACCATTATTAAAATAACTAATTATTTTTTCTCTGATTTGAGTTGAATACTTATTGCGAGCCATTTTGTTTGATAAATTTTAAAAAGATGCACGGCTACTTTGAATGATCAAATATGACTGATATCCACGTGTCAAATTTTTCTAAACACTAAATGTTCTTCACAAGATGTTCTCCAAATAACGGTTTTCTTATTTAACGGCACTTGTTGTTGGTAGTTTCTAATAATCAAATAAAACAGAGAGCATCAAAGATTATGTGCTTTAGTTTTGTCGCTGGCATTTCTTGGCTTTTGGCATAACTTTGTAAAAAAGACATGGTTAAATTAAAAACAAAAGCATTTTAATTATAATTTTTGTATATTTAGTATGTTTTCCACATAAAATAAAGAATACAAATTAAATAAGTGTTTTTATTTAAACTTTATTGTATAATTTGGGAACAAGCAGAAGTCCGTGCTTTAGTTTTGTCCGATACTGTATGTTCCGGTTATGTTTCCGATAATACCTAAATATATATTGTTAATTTTTTCTATAGTACGCACTTAATTCAATAATTTACAATTAAAGTTAGAAAACTTTTTCAATTAACACGAATATTCTTTATATGTAGATCAATACATCTACGTGAATCCAAATATAATTGATTATAATTATAATATTTAATTATATTTTATATATGTAGATCAATGCATCTACATTTATAAGAAATTTAATCCAAAAAATATAATTCTAAACCAAATCTAAGAAGAAACCCCACATTTGCATTGAAGTGTCTATACGCGTCAAATAAAGCGTCAACTAAAATTCTTAAACGTACTTGAAAAAATTTGTGAAAACTACCCCCATACAAACCGCGACGTTAGACGTAATTCTACGTTAAAAACTATAATAATAGTAATAATTATGCCATGACTCGGGCCACTTTGTACCAAATGACTGACATGTAATAAAGGCTCATCAAACAGTGTTCGTCATCAAGCTGCCTGTTTTGCAGCAACATTGGCGTCGGAAGCGGGGGGGCAAGGGGGGCAGTTGCCCCCGCACTTTTTTAGCTAGATAAACAATTTAAAAGGAAAAGTTATTCAAAATATCAGTTTTTTTACAACGATAATATTTTTGTATTATATATTTTCCTCTTCTTTCTCTCTTCTTCATGTTTCATGTGAAGAAATTTTGGTGAACTTTTTTTGCACCACCATTTGTACTGCTCCCCCATTTGTACTGCCCCCCCAGATGAAATTCGCTTGCGACGCGCTTGTGCAGCAAGGATCACGTAGAGCATTGATAAAGTCAGTTTTTAAAAAGGTCTTTTCACAAAACTTTTTCTTTGAAAACTTCTTTTTGTCATTTATATAATTTGAAAGTTATTAAAAGAGATATAACTTTACACAAAATCCTTTTTAAAAACCACAAGTATACGCTTATATAACGAAGAATAAATTCTAAGTAAAATATTTGACAGATAAATTTGCTTCAAGTTGGCCTAAAAGAAAAAGACCTGCACTTCCCCATTTTAAAATATTTTTAGTAAAGGGTGTCATCATAAACGCTTAAACAAAGTGCGGATTTTTCATTGGATTTTTGTTAAAGATAAGACAGTATTGTATTCTATGCTTTTGATATTACAGATAGGTCCTGTCATAGTAAAGGACACAACCTACATTATTATTCTGACATGTGCTGGATGAATTCATTAATAAAAGAAAGGAGGTATATATACGAAAATAATGAGAAATAGCGAAACAAAAAGCGTCATTTTGATCGTAAGGGTGATAGCCAATGCTGCCTGGAAGATGCTGCAGTGTGGTTCGGAAGTTTGTATGGCTGCCTTATACTAGGCTCTGCACCAATTCCTTGCCAGAAAATTGAGGTGTTCAATTACAATTTCTGTAATGAAATTGGCGATTTTTATTTCAATTACATTCCTGAGGAATTAAGAGGTCCAATTACCAATTCCTTATTCCAAGGATTTGGAGTTGATTTGTAATGAATACTTTTTGACCCAGCTCTGACCGCACTCCAATGCTCAAGTCGTTTTTTTTTAGAATTTAGAATAGAAGAAGAAAACTAATGATTTCAGGATAAATAAATAATTAATCGTCTCCCGAATAAAAGAAAATGAGAGTATTTAAAAATGTGAGTTACATTAATAATTACTAAAATTTAAAAAAGTGGATCAAGCTACCTTGTGGAACAACTTATTCAGAAATAAATTCTAAAGAAAATACGCGTCGGAAAATTTGATGTGATCCTTCAAATTAAAACCCATTCTTCATTTTACTTCATAAGATAAAATAAAACTGCATTGACCTTTTTTTTTTGTCATAAACAAATGTCATGTGATATGGTTCAATGAAACCGTAAAAATTCGTTGAAAGCGAGGTGATGCAAATGTTCCAAGAATTATAGCTAAAGTATATTATCAACGTGGCAGGCAATATAAATAAAGTTTACTTTGGGGATCGCTAAACAAGGCATTTCGAGGAATTTTCGCGTTAGGTGGCACATTTCATTAAAGCACAAAAATCATTTTAATAGAAATTAAAATAAATAAAACCTTGACTAGTCGTTAAACAGACTCAACAGACGAGCATAAACGCTCACATCTATATTGTGACACGCATACATTCCAGGAAATAAGCAAGACTAGTGTTGTTCATTCATTAAAATTTCCACGAATTAGACATGACAAAAGCAGTAGAATAAAAAATTCTTCTTCTGAAAATGAAATGAATAAAAGAAAAAAAAAGTAGAAAAAAGCAAAAAAAAAAATAAATTAAAAGAATTTATTTATGTAAACAAAAACAATAAAGACAAAGCAATAACAATAAAGCGTTCGTAATTAACATAGGACAAACAATAGACAAACAAGGTCACATATACACACACACATACACATACACGAACACACATACACACACCCACCCATACATGACGTGACGCCTTAAGCCCCAACGCTCAACACTCATTACAAAAGGAAAGTCAGTTAGCAGAGAAATAACTTGTTAAATGTTAATGGTGATGTGAATAACGGTATTTAATCACTTTCAAATAAATGAAACTGAAAAAAATTACAAAACTTATTTGCATTATTGTGCAAAAATATTATAAATATACATTTATATTAAGTTCAATAGTTAAAGTTTTTACATTAAAGTGGATGCTGCTCAGAGAAGACTTGGAGCGCCTATGTTTTTGAAAGGTGTTTTTTTTATTTGTTTGAGAAAAAAATAAAGTTAACAAGAAGGATATCTGTCGGGCTGTACACATGTCCTTGAACTTTATGTTAATCATACTTTGGCAATTTACCATGAAAAAACTTACAAGCAAACTACACAGAGAAGTTGTGCAAACTTATTTTCAAAGTCGCGTTATTTCCCAAAGTTCTTATAGAGAATAAAACGGTGAACTATCGGCACTATTGACCAGAATTTAAATTTAGAGGAATAAAAGTAAATTTTTTACTTTAAAAAAAAAACAGTTACTGCCCTTTATTACTTATTGTTGCAGTGGTAGTTAAAAAATAAAAAGTGTGCGTGGCAGCTTCAACGCGCGACTGGAGTTTTCTCTTTAAGATAGATTCCAATCTATACTTGGAAAAAAAACTGTAAAAAAAAATTTATACAATGAATATTTTGTTGACAGAATGGTCACAAAACCGTCTTATGTATATAGGATTTCTTTTAATAATTGGGCAATCACTTGGAGCACCTTCATATTAATTGTAAGTTTCACTATCAAAACGTGTACAACTCAGAAATAAGCATTATTTCTAAAAAATGGGCGTAGATATAGTGCAACCACGACCATTTTTTGTACAGTTGCTGACAGTAACCACCTGAAAATAGTTATTACTGAGAGCTGATCTCAATTTGAATTTAAAAAATGGCAGCAAACATGATGACTGGCAACAAAAGTTGAAAAATGGTGACAAAAGCTAAAAAATTTTAACGAAAGTTGCATGGACGTAGCCAGGATTTTACTCAGGGTGGGAAAATTTCTTGTTTCATGTAGCTGATAAATAAAATATATTTTTTTTAAATATTGGCTTTATTGAGAAAAATATAAAATTAAATTGGAAACGAAATTAAATAAAACGCGATTAAACAAAAGCAGAAATCAAAGCATTCATCGGCGCGAATCAAAGCGATTTAAAAAAATCATCATTCAGCTTTTCTTTCTTCTCTTGCATCAAATTTCTGTGCACGTTTTAAAGGAATAAAACGACGTTGTAAGAATGATTTTAATAAGTCGAGATATGGTAATGTTGCTGGCTAAAATCGAAAGGTAATGTTGTTGCTGGATGGATTGGAAACTGATTTTAGTTTTTGCGTGAAGCAGTATTTACTAAACTGTATGATTGGAGGATTGGTCTTTTCGCGAACTGGCAAGTCAATTCACAAAAAACTATAACCGAAATAATCGACGACAAAACTTTCTGATTTGATTCCAGTAATTTCTTGTGACCAAACTGCATCATTACATCAACAAGCAGGTCGGTAATTATTGCTTGAGCTGCTTCTGCTGATCCTATGTGCCACTGACTTGGCTTCTACAATACTCATGCACATTTTTATATTTTGTGAAAGTCTTTATAATGAGTGATCTTAAAACGGCTTGAACGTTTTAAGACGGAAAGAGGGAACAGTACAAACAAAGTGCACTTTTTAGTTTTTTTTTTGAGTATATTAACCACGGCGCATAGGTTTGTAGAAAATTTTGACAAAATTTCAGTTTTTATCTAATCGTGTCCTACTCAAAACCGTAGATTTGAGGAGGAACCCAAGGGTATTTGAGCATTTGCGATTTCTGAGATTTACTCATAAGGGCAAACCGGCCAACCCACTTGCCCAAGTCGTGTTCACAGAACTTGTCACTATTGCATGCACTAGAAGAAGCAGACGTAGATAGATTCTTTTGCAATTAAAAGCTCGCAAGTGGGTGCAAGCAACTCATTATCCTCTTCCATTTTGCTCTCATAGTAACTCAATTTTCTTTTCTTGACTTTAAAGCAAATTGATTAAAAAATAAACATAGATCTTGTAGTTTGCAGCAACTTAATATAAGCTTACCACCAAAAAGGTTTCCTATACTTCCATCTATAAAAAAAAATATAAATTAAAATATGCACAAATAAGTCTAATCACAAATTTCATTCTGAACAGCTAGCACAGATTTCGATTTGTAACAAAAATATGTCATAATTCGATGGTATTCCAGTTTTTTAAACCAATTTAGTCACAAATGGGTTGTATTAAAGATTCAAATAAGTACTTTGTAACAAATCATTCGTTTTGTTGCAAAAAAGTTAAACTACGATGTTTGTTTATTATGTTACGAATAAATGCACTTGTTGTAAAAGTGTTTCATAAAGTTTAAAAAAATATAAGTAATTTTTACGTCAAATTAACATTATTACAACATTTCTTTTCGTAGCACCTATAAAAAATGTTTGTGTACTGTAATTGTAACAAATACAGTATCGAGTTACCAACTTTGATGCGACTAAGTTGCTTTATGATTATATAAAGTTATATCAATATCACAACAACTAAATGTTCAAAACTTCGGTTTGAAGATGTTTTTTTTTTTAAAGTTAAAGGGAAGTCACTGCAGCTAAATGTTTTCAATTTTGCTGAGACGCACTAAAATGCCATAACAAAAATAAAAATATTATTGTTCACAAAAAATTCTGTGTTGCTTATCAATTTCTTTGTGTTGGCTTCTGCTACCATGTAAACAATTTTGTTTTATTTCAGCGTTCAACTAGACTACCAAGTAAAGCAAATTTTTCGTTGAATGCCAATGAATCATTGTGAAGTTATGAGCATTTGTTTTGTTGCAAGAAGGTTGATATGAGATTTATTGTAATAATATTTTTGGCGATATGGCAGGATCGCCATGTACGCGCCTTTTTATTTTTAAAATAATAAAAAAGGGACTCGCGTTCTATAAAAATAAGTTGAAGGACCTGCCTATTGGTTGCTGGCGAAGTTCGCCACTGGCGCTATTTTAAATATCCTTTTTATGCCGTTCACTAAAAAAAGTGCAGAGGCTAAAAGGGTTTAAGTCTGCAGCTATTAAAGCTCAAGACTTATTAAAATGAAAATAGTTGGCAGCTGTTAGAGCTCAAAACTAGATTGCTTTATTTTCAAATATGTTCATCCTTTTATAGTAAGCATAACGGTATTTTGTCTTAAAACTAGTTAACAATTGTTTGTGTAGTTTAGAATGTAAATAGAATCATATGTTCTTTAATTAGTGTAAAAGTAATAGCATAATACTGTAATTCATATTTGTAATTTAGTATTAATAGTTTAATATGTGTGAGTGAGTAGACTTATATTAATAGAAAACGTAAACATAATCATATGTTAACATATTTGTGTAGGAGTAGTAGTAGTAGTAGTACTTTATTGAGTCTTATACAAATCGATATTACAAGAAAATATCAAACAATTGCTTAATTGTAAACTTAGCGGCTATTATAGTATGGCCTGCACAATCGGTTACTTTATCAAGTAAATTAATAAACTGAATGCCACATGGCTTACATCTTATTATAGACAAGTTTTACTCCTGCTCATTGAGTAATAGAATTATAACATATGACGAGTGTCATTCAAGTGAATATACAAATTTCTAAAAAACTACCATAAGAAAGAGTGAGACAACGACCAGCATGACCGTGGCAGTTTGGCATGCTAAAATTTAATCTACTTTATACAATACAAAGTCGTTGCTACTTTCTCGATTGAGATTGCTATGAGTAAAAAAAAGCAATAATGGATACATCAATACAGTAGTATAACTTTAAAGTTAAAAACGAATACACAGCAAAATTGTGTAACAATTACAAACAAGGAAAATACGATGCGCTTTCGTAACATGTAATTTTAACAAAGCAAAATAGCTATCGCTAATAATTCATAGTTTTATCTTATACACTGTCTTTGAATAAAATCAATAGTGTAATATTAGAAAAAGTATAAAGATTGAAACATGAATAGCAATTATGTTTCCTCATGGAAACCATTACTTATCTTTGGCGAACAGATATGTATATATATGTAGTTAATAAATTTAAAATTCAATAATTCAGTTATAGATACCTATAAATAACTGTAAATATATAGAGTAAATATATAATTACATATTTCTCTTTAGCTGTTTTACTTTTTTCAACTTACGGTAACCATCGTACAGTACAATAAGGCATATACTTATATATTATTTAATAAAGTCAGGTACTTGAGTTTTATCAAAATATTAGTAAAAATATTAATAAAAAGTAGGCTTTGTCCACCAACATCATTAGTGCTTTCTTTGAAAATATTCCAAAGAACGAATTTAAATAAGATGAAGTAAAAGAAAACAAAATTTATCCCCGGTTATGCCCTGGAAGGGCTTTCAAAAAGTAAGGTAAGGGTGATCCATAAGAGCTCGACTCAAGATCTTCCATCATCACTCCAATCGAAGACCGGTAAGGCGAAGAAAAAAATATACAAAATTAAAAGACATTACATATTATTTACAATAATTTCATTTAGAAGCTCTAAATAAGACATTCTTTTTTCCTGGATAGAGGCATAGCTCTTAATGTTTCTCATGAAGCTCTCAATTTTTCCCAGGAGACCCTGTACACTCACTCCAAACAAGTCCTTGGAAAGATTAAAAAATTGATTCAACACATTATCTTTAGAATGATTAACATTCTTTGGTATTGCGTTTGAAGAGGGACCATCCTGCCCTCTAAAGAGGCTGGCGTAGGACACCGTTAAGGGTGGAGGCGCTTTAGAAGCAATGAAAACATTTTCTGCTCTCAACTTCGCGTTAGCTTTCGCCTTCTGCAACAATTCTGTTCTGTACAGTGAATACTCTTTGTACTTCTCACAGCCCCTGTAGTTGGCAGGGTGGTCCCTCTTGCAATTAACACAAAAAGGTTTCTGCCCAGACTCGACCGTTACACTGCATTCCCCTGGAAGGTGCTTGTTATTGCATTTGATGCATTTATAATCGCCTGCGTATTAAACAAAAACTTTATTTTCAGCACCTCAGATTTAGTCTTCCCTGAAGGAAGTCTTACCAAGAATAAGTCATACTTTTTTTGCTCTCTCCGAGAACGAGGCGTAACCAGTCTAGAAACCTTTTCTACCGCACCAGGAATTAACGAAAGCAATTTGTCAAGAACCTCTGCCTCCTCATACCCAGATGAGAGACCTCTCAAAACCAAATTCACATTTTTTTCCTCCTTAGGAGTAAATGAATAGGCCTGAATTCCAGGACTAACTCTGATCTTCTCGAGCAGAGCCCGATGAATCACCCTGTCCTCAATAAAAAATTTACTTTTTTGTCCTAAGTTAACAACTTTAAAAACAACATTTTTTTTTTCTTAAATCAAAAACAAGTTGCCTAACATCTAAATTTTTGATGAATGTTGGTGGACAAAACCTACCTTTTTTTCCTTGAGAAATCCTTATATTCGAATTAACGTCACTGATTTCTTCTTTGTTGTTGACCGCTTCAACGTTCTCTGCCTCCGCTTGCGGCTCACTCTGCAACACCGGATACTGATTCTGCGTCTGCTTATTTAATTTCTCCTTAAGAGCAATTTCATTAAAAATCGCAAAGCGATTATCTCTTTTTGGAGGGGCATTCTCCTCAGCAGATATGCTGCTGCCTGAGGAGCGTCTTGTTCTTGTACGTTTGGCCACCTCCTGCCAATCATGTTGCATTGCTTCAACAATTTGTTGAGTATTTAACTCCATCATTTTAAGCTCGCAATTTACTGCAGTTTTCATCCTATGCAGATGTGCATTATGCTGCGGCTGTGTTGTACAGGATAACAGGGCAACCAGTTGCTGTGCCGCTTCAGTTTTTCTAGGGCTAATCATACTAGCCGCTTTTAATGGTTTATTAATGCCACCATATTTGAATGTTCTTATAATTTTAGAATATTTCTTATTCATTCTAAACTAAAAACATCACTGGTTGTAAAATTCCCGCGCTTTCTAAATTGTTCATGCTATTTTTAGTAATTTCACCCGCTAAGTTATGCACCAACACACACTCACACACAGCTACAGCCGCTGCGTCGACGTCAGAGCCACCGCTGACAGTGTGAAACGGTAACGACACGTCCAAATTGTATACCCAATCTTAAAAATGCAATTATCGGTTGATCACGGAATACATGGAGCTCTGTCCGGCACAATGCAGGTTCCAACAGCCACCAGCAATCCCAGTCCAGCCAATAAGCAAATTACCAGTCAAAAATGCAGCGTCAGCAACTCAGCAAACAGCAGCCATCAGTTAACACCGCGGTACAATTAAGTTTACCAAAAAAAAAATACAATAAACGTTCAACTTTTAATATTTTACTATCAATTCATTTATTAGTTTTATTTAAACATTAAAAAACTCAAAGAGTATATGCGCTTTTTAGCAGCTAAAAAATTTCCATCCACTCTACAAGATGGTCGTCGTTCTTACACGTTGTGTAGGAGTAAAAAGTATAATATAATATCATATGTTTTGTATTCAGCCATATGGGTACATGTGTGCGAATGAAATAGATAGTAGTGCTTAGTATGAACATATGTTCTTATTGTTTGAATATTATTGTGCATCAGAGATTTGCATAAGACCATTCGTCAGTTTTTGCCACTCGAGTAGCAATCGTCGTCAGCCGTAATCGCACACAAGAAAAAAATGCATATATACCGCTCGAGTTCGTAAACACCGATTGCTGCAAAGCACACTTTGTCACGATTGCGAATTGATGCAAAGGCAGCCTCCAGACCACGAGATCATTCGGATGCTTCGCTAAAAGCTCGAGTGTCAGCTGCTGCATGAATTTTTGTTGTTTCCATACTTCTCTCACCTTCTCTAGCAACGCGTTCTTCTTTGTGCTGCTTGTTTCTTTTAGTTTATTGTTTTCTTTTCTCTACTGTGGAGCAATCAGTATTGCCAGCAGCAAGTTTTATGACAGTAAATTTTTAAAGTAAGCTGAGCTAAAATTTGCATGAAAGTTAATCTTGAAAGCGACGTAAATAAGTAAACAAACTATTATTGAAACTTTGTCGGTAAAATAACAGCAATGTTTTGCTTTGAATGAACATACCTTCAAGACAAGCGTTACCAAAGCTCCAACACAATTAAAAAATGTTTGATGAAAACCAACACAAACTTGTAATTAATTCCTTTTTTTTTTATAAATGTGAGAAAGTGCACGTTTAGCAAATGTCACGAGCTGAGCTAAGTTGTGTAAGTTAGAAAGATATCCTTCTGACAACTGTTGTAAAGAAGCGACTTGTGCTGCAAAGTTTTATTAAACAATTTTATAGAAAAAGCCCAGTAAAATGAGTAATCAACCCAAATGTATGGAGTTTTTTAAAACGAGCAGGTATTTATTAATAAAACAAATTTTGTACAACTGTTAACTTGTCAAAGAATGGCTAAAATTTTAGGTTATGTTGTGTAGTCGAACTGATGAAAACACTTCAGTCTTTAATTTTGATTCATTTAATTAAATACCTCTAATTTCGGGTGTAAGAACTGCGAAATTCTACAAAAACTTGGTGCCAGAATATGTTAAGAAAAGTCCAGGAAAAGCGTAGAATATGATTTGATCAAAATTATAGATGTCTGTGATATTTATCAAAAGCGGCGAATATGGACAATTTAAAATTATGTTACATTTAAATTAAAATCGGTTATGTTTAATAGTAGATACAGTAAAACTGAAAACAAAAATTAGTTTAATATATGAAAGAGTTTGCTTAATCCTTGATTAATAATCTTAAAAAACATCCGTAAATGAAACTCACAATTATAACGACTCAAGTGTATAAATTCGAAATTAGTTAAACCTTTTTTATTAATAATAAATAGTTTTTTATTAATTTCATTCACTATGCTTAGAATAATTTTGAATGTAGTGCTACTAGGTGTAATCCACGCTACTTGTGAAATCACACGTACACGTTAGTTTAGTCAGATTTTTCACATCACCATCCTTAAACTAATAGATACTTTTTTCTGCAAACTTACTTAAGTTTCTTACAGCAATACATGTTTAGTAATGTTTTATTTTTAAGGCTTTTTTTTTCTAAATTTTTTTATGTAATTGTTTGCGTTTTTTATGTCACTTATGTCAGTTTTTAGGTCATCAAAGTACGAGCCTTGGTTATTAATATATTTTTTCTATGATATGCAACTGTTTTATTGTTTCTATAATAAAAATATTTTTTAGAACATAATAAGAAATAATAAAACAACATTTTAGATACAATATAAATATATTGTAAAAAAAATTATATTAAATATTTTATAAGAATATTTAATAAAATATTCGTTTCATTCGCCATATAACTCATTATATTTTATTATATATTTTATCTTTCTGCGATGAATATTAAAGGCTGAAAGTTAAGTTGTTTGTGTAAGTCCTCAAAATAATCCTTGGTTGCAAAAGCATTTATGAAGATACTTCAAATATTTTGATTCTAGTGATAGCCATTCGTGTGATGGAATGGTTTGAAATAGCCTCTAAAAATAACGTTTTTTGTCAAAATATTGGTTGGTGTAATAGTTTTAAGAAATAAACTGCCAGAAATTATATGGCGGAAAAAACTCTTCCAATCTGCATCAACAATTGAAATATATGCAATCGGATAAGAGATAATGCTTTTTTTCATACATATTTTTGATATATTTTATTTCAAAAAATTAATACAAAACTTACTTTATCTAAAGCTCGCAATTTAATTCATGTGATTTATACAAAACTTTTAAAATTAAAATATCTTTATAAGTTGTATTTTGTTTTTTAATTTCTTACAATATTTTTCAGTAAGTGCTTATTTTATAATTAATATTTTAGTTTAAATATATATCAATACACGGAATTCTGACCAGGAATCAATCAATCAATTGCAGTCACTCAAAACGTTCCCAACGATATCTTGAAAATGCAAATAGCATTTGAAATAATTATGTTTTATTGTATGTAATTAAAAATAATTAATAAGTAATTAAATAATTAATAGATACACGGAAAACAACATTTTCATTAATCTGAATGCAAAAATAGAATCTTTTTTGATGTTGATTGGAAGAACTTTTTCATAACTATTATTTCTGACCGTTTATATTTTTTAAACTACCACACCAGCCAATATTATTACAAAAAACTTGATTTTTAGAGGTGATTTTAAACCATTCCAGCTCACGGATGGCTAAAGCTACAGCCGAAATATTTGGGGAATCATCTGTACTATTATATAAAATTCATGACTACTTACTATATGACATAGCATTCTTTTGCAAAAAATCGTCCAGTTTTGGCAAAAATTGTTAAACTGTTTTTGTCTTTTTTTTTGCCCTATGATTTTTTAGGGCAAAATTTATTTATACAAAAATGTTGTTTTTATATTTAATGTCTCAAAAATAATTTACATGAAAAAATAACCCCGATATCTTTTTCCAATCAAATGTTATGACTTCAAACAAATTTTTTTATACCTTTGGCTATATTAATAAAAGTAATTTTCATATTAATCGTATTCGATTATATCCACCTCGCAGTCGAATTAGCACAGAAGTTGACTGTTGACATATTTTTTCGCCAACTTGTGCAATAATAACTCTAATTAAAATCTTATTTTATAATATTGCAATTTTTTGTGTCTGGTAACAACATTCGCAGAATAAAAAAAATGCAACACTGCAACAAATATTTTTCCTTTGTGCGAATGAGCATAAAAGCATGGATTTTCCTTGCTTTTGGCGATTGTTCCTCATGTCTTGCCTTATTTGACATTCTTGTGTCGCAGACGTTCGTAATCGCTAGCGCTCACACTCTAAGCATTCGTATCAACAGCGATTGGTACATGCATTTGCGCATTAATTTAAATGCAGGAAGCACATTCGGTGCTCGTTTATTGACGAGACATTCGAAACGCCATTTGAATGCACTCAAGCTGTTCTCTGTTGTGCATGTTCTCGAAAATTATTACAGTAGAGGTTTTTATATTATTACTTATTTTAAAAAAAGTATTGATAGCTTGTTTTATAATGAAATACATTAATGCAAATTAAATATTTAAATAATATGTATAGGTATACTACATTATATTCAGTTTCAAGAACATTGGAAATAGTCATTGCAACCTTATGCTGTATTGAGATTATTATTCAGTTGCTACAACTTTAGAAAACATTATTATAACTCAGAAAATGCAGTTTGAAAAAATAACCTTGAATTGAGGTTTTTATTAAGTTGCAACAACATTGAAAATAATCATTGCAAGCTTGTGCTGTATTAAGGTTATTATTCAGTTGATGCAAGTTTAAAAAACATAATTGTCACTTAAAAAATGTTGCTTGATATAAGAACAATGTAAATAAACAAACAAACCAAAATGAACAAAAACTACGTAAAAAGGATCTAGGTGTGATTTTTGATACTAAAATGAAATTTTATAAGCATATAGACTTCATTGTAGCAAAGTCAAGTTCAATGCTTGGCTTTATTATAAAAAACTCTTAAGATTTGTGATTTTTTTACTTTTAGGGCCAATTTTTCAGTGCGAGCTTAAACTCTAGTGAAATAAAACTTCTTATGCAGAAAATAAACACATTATATGACAATTTAAGTCAATTTAACTTCAACGAATGCTTAAATATCTAGTTAAACTTAGTTTAAACGTCCGATTTTGGTGAGTTAATCTCAGTTTAATTTGACTAGAGTTTAAACTCGCACTGAAAAATTGGCCCTTAGATCTCTCTACTTTACGTTTGTGCGATCTGTTTTGGGCTATTGTTGCGTGGTCTGGAGTCCATTCTATTCAGTTCATTCACAACGAATTTAAAAAATTCAAAGGCCGTTCACTAGATCTGCTATACGACTTTTACATTGGGCTATAGATATGCCTTCTCACTATACCAGGTGATTGCTTCTTGGGATGCAAGATCTTGAGGCACGCCGGAAGTACTTTGATATAATGTTTATTAGAGATATCCTAAATAACCATATAAACTGTCCCGTTTTGTTGTCTTGGGTTGGTCTTTATTCACCTATTCGACAACTAAGAATTCGGAATTTATTTTACGTTCCATATCACAGAGAAAATTATGGCATTAATGAACCTATCACCAGGTGCTTGAATCATGCAAATTCAGTTTGTAACTTTATTGATTTTAACTATCCGATTAGTAGGGATGATTTCAAGCAATACTTAAGGTTAAATTTATTGAACATTGGTGGTTTAATTTAATTGAATTAATTTATTTAATTTTTTATCATATACATATATAATTGTTAACAGTAGCCTTTTAGTGTTATGTATACTCTGTTTTTTGAAATTACTTAATAAATAATTTTCTGTATTGAGGTTATTATTCTGTTGCAAGATCTTTAGAAAAAACCATTGCAACTTATGTGATGTAATTAGTTACATGAACGTTGTACTGGAGTTCTAATTCAGTTGCAAGAATTATTGAATAAAATTGTTGTAAGTAAATACTGCATTAAGGTTATTATTCAGTTGCAACAACTTTAAAAAAATATAGGTTTCTTTTGATATTTAGTTAGTTGCAAGGACTATCTATTGAAGTTATTATTCAGTTGCAAGAACTTATAAGAAAAAATTTTTTGAATTTCTAACTTTACCACTAAAAAATTATTTTCTTTATTTTAAGGGGCCGCGGCCCCCTGCTCCCCCTCGCTACGCCCATAAAAAGTTGTTATTTTATAAGTACATTAAATACTCGTATAATACAATACAGACCTGAATTACACTTTATTTATGTTTCTAGTTCAATTAAATAAACAAAACTATAAAATATTTTTACTTCTTTGATGGGAAAAATATGTCACATAACGTATCATATTATAGTTTGTATAAAAATAATTAAAAAAAAAATTTTCAACAAAACAATTATAAATTTACATACAAGGTGCCGCAGATATAGCATTATTTCCACCAACACAGGTGATTCCCTAAGATTATTTGAGTAAAAATATCAAAGGATGATGGTAACCCCACCAACTTTGGGAGCTAGAGAGGAAAAACGGAAAATATGTGTTATTACATTTACTCCATATTTAATGTATCTTTTTTTCCGATTTCCAAAGCTTATAATCCTTTGATAAGTTAATCAAAAAAACATTAAGCAACTAAATTCTAAAAAAATTTTGAATTCAACTTTGCTAATAAATATCCCGAATATTAAATAAATTTTTTGAATATTTTTTTCATGTATTTTTTTTTTATGATAAAAGCTTTGTATTGACTTGGTATTGTTATATTGCCATAATACTAGAGTACTTAATGCAAACACAACTACTTTTTCATTTAAAATTACCACTGGTAAAACAGTTAGTGTGGTACTTTTAGTGTGGTATGATTAGAAAAAGGTTTTTGTATCATTGGTTTGAAGGTCATGTAATCTCTTTTTTCAGATGCTATTGAATTTGGAGATCGGTTAAGAGATAAATAAAATATAGAGTAAGACGTAATGACATATCTTTTCCAGTTTTCACTTTCTAGCTCCGAAGAGGGGAAGGGGTGATCCTCATGCATAAAGTTGTACACTCGCCTAATCAAGGTGAATTACCACTCCAGGGAATTAATGCTATATCTGGGGCACTTTGTATATAATTCATGCAGCTTTAAATATAAAAATATAGGTGTCCCTATTTCTGCACCGAAAAAATATGGGGAGTTAACCCAAGTTTTTTTGTGAGTTAAAAGAGTTTTTGAGAAGTTAAAAAATTTTTGTCGCAGTAAAACTCAAAATTAATTATATCAATATTTTTTTGTTAACATAAAGATTTTTCTGCTTGAAACAATTAATTGTCAAAGCTTGAATTAAATTTAAACCAGTTTCAAATTAACTCTGCATCTTTTCCAAACATTTGTTATTTTGACTCCGTTAAAACTTACTGCCACCATCTACAAAGATCATACTTTGTATTTTAAAGCTAAAACGGAGTTATGTTAAGCACGAAACAGAGTTTGCTCGAGCAAATATTTCCGTTGGCTCGTTTACTTTGAAAGAAGAGAAAGTACTCAAATATTTTAACATGCAAATCAAGTGTGCTGTAAAAATGAAATGTTGCATAATGATAAAAACGGGCCTTTTTACTATTACAAGTTATATGTTTTCGTATATCTTTATTGAAGTGAAACCACTTTTGCGGCGATTTGATATTGAGGATAAAATTTTTCGAGTCTCGTAACACCGAAAAAATATGCGGAGTTAACTCAAGTGTTTTTTGTGAGAAGTTAAAAATGTTTCGTCGCAGTAAAACTCAAAATGAATTGATTGCATCAATAGGGCTGTTCACGATCTTGTTGCACCGTTGCAAATGCAAAATAAACAGCTTTTGCAAAAACAAAAAGCATATGTTGCAAAAGCTTTTCAATGCTTTTTGTTTTTGTTAAAGCTGCTTATTTCGCATTTGCAATGATGTAACAAGATCGTGAACTGCCCTAATATTTTTTTTTTAATAGAAAGCAATAAACAATGAATTGTTAAGGCTTGGATTAAATTTAAGTAGTTTTTTAAATTGCGATATAATTTATATAGAGATGTTTGGGAATTTAAAGAGTTTTATAAATTTTTCTATACAACTGTTTCACTATGTTACAATCTATTTCTTCAATACTGCTTTTAATAATTCTTTCTTATTTTTTTCAATTTTCTTCTTCTTTTGTTTTTCTTCTTCTAATTTAAATGCTTGTAGTGCCCTAAATTGTTTATTTATTTATGTCTGTATTGAATAACACTGTTCTTAGCGCTGAGGAAAATCACAAAGCAATGATTGAAGTTCTCTGCAAGCAACGCTCCGGCCTAAAGATTGTACACTTTAACGCAAGAAGTCTTAATGATTTTAAAATGGATTGTGCTAAATTTGTATTTGAAAATTCTCATGTCGACATAATTTGCGTGTCAGAAACCTGGTTTCATAAAGATATTAGTGATTCTTTTTTGAATATTAAAAATTTCAAACTTTTAAGACATGACAGAATCAATAAAAGAGGCGGTGGCGTTGCAATCTATTGCAAAAAACATCTGAATGTAAAAGTGATTGGTAATTCAGGTGGTTCTGACGTTGAATTTTTGAATGTTGAAATTTTTAATAACAATACTAAAGTTTTTCTCTCGTGTGTCTACAATCCTAACCGTAACTGCAGTTTAGAGCCGCTTCTCACTGATATCTCTAAACGCGTCATTGATTTCCATCATTTCATTTTATGTGGTGATTTTAACTTAAACATTCTTGTAAATGACAACCTCTGCGTTAATTTCTTAGATAATTTGACACAAGTGGGTCTTAATATTGTTAATAAAACTACACCTACGAGGTTTGCAAACAATGTCTGTCCAAGCTTACTGGATATTTTTGTTGTCTCAGATATATCATTAGTATTGCTTTTCGATCAATTATCGTTTGTGTCCGACCATGACCTTATCTTTTGCACTTTAGACATTAATCTCTCAGTAGCGGCGGCTGCTACCACTTTTTCTTATCGAAATTTCAAGTCAATTGACTATGGATCCCTTTATAATGATTTGTCTCTAATTAATTGGGATGATTGTTGGTTTCTCAGCTCGGTCGATAGCAAACTAAACTTCTTTACAAACAAAATAGTTGATCTTTTTAATAACCATGTTCCCCTATGCACTCGTCGAGTCACAAACACATCTTGCCCCTGGTTTTCTACCTCTGTAAAAATGGCTTTAAAAAAGCGAAACAAAACTTACTGCAGATGGAAGCGTAATCCAACTATATTGAACTGGGAGGCGCATAAAATAGCTAGAAATGAAGCTACCTCAGCCGTTAGGTTGTCAAAAAAAACGTTCTATCAGTCCAAGCTTAGCCCTTCACTACCTTCGAAACAGCTATGGAAAAATTTAAAAAGTATCGGTATTTCAAATAAAGAGATTGAATCTAATAAAATTGATCCCAATATTCTGAACGATTTCTTTGTTTCAAGCTCGGAATCTGATGAATCTTTGAACTCGGCATATTTCAGCAGATCTGCTTTAGACTTTACGTCACATTTCAATTTTATCGCGGTTAGTGAACTAGATATCGTGCGTGCTATAGCAAAAATCAAATCAAATGCTTCCGGTGAAGATGAAATCTCAATTAAGTTTCTTAAACTCATATTACCCTATGTGCTCAGCCCTCTTGTTCACATAATTAATCACAGCTTCACTACCTCGTGCTACCCTGCAATCTGGAAGGTAGCAACTATTATTCCAATTGCTAAAAAAGCCAATGCTCGTGAGCCGGGTGACTTTAGACCCATTAGTTTGTTGTCCTCAATATCTAAGGTTTGTGAATCTATAATGGCGGAGCAGATCTCCAACCACATATGCGCACTCGGTCTTATGTCAGATCATCAGTCTGGTTTTCGTCCTGGCCATAGCTGTTCTACTGCTATGGTTAAAATAATGGATGATGTTAGAATATCATTTGATAAGGGACATGTAACTCTGCTCTGCCTACTAGACTTTTCAAAAGCTTTTGATACCGTGAACCACAACATACTATGCAAGAAACTCAAGTTTAATTTTGGATTTTCTGATAATTCAGTCCGACTTTTAAATAGTTATTTATGCGGTAGAACACAGAGAGTGAAAGTGGGCACTAGTTTTTCATCATATAGGCATACTTCTAATGGAGTTCCTCAAGGCTCGGTGCTTGGTCCACTTCTATTTTCTATGTTCATCAATGATATATTCAATCAGTGCAATAACGTAACAATGCATGCATATGCTGACGACCTTCAGCTGTATTTTTCCAGACCTGTAGGGTTAATCGAAGATCTATGTGTCAGAATGAATGAAGATTTGGACACTGTAGCAGATTGGGCTAAAGCTAACCAACTTACGCTCAACCCACAAAAATCGTATGTCTTACCTATCTCTAATATCCTCTTATCAAATCTCGATCTTGCCCCAATCTTTCTTAGCAATGTTGAATTAAAAGTTGTTAGTAAGGTTAAAAATCTTGGCTTCCAAATAAATACATCTCTGTCTTGTGTAGATCACATAAACTCTTGCGTGAGTAAGGTCTATTTTGTATTAAGAAACCTGAGAATGACTGCAGCATTTTTTCCCGTAGAAACGAGACGAAAACTATTCTTACAGCTGCTGATGCCTATAATCACTTACTCGGAAGTCGTTTATAGCAATCTTGATTCACGGTCATCTCACAAGCTCCTAGTTGCTCTGAATAATGCTACCCGTTATGTTTATGGATTGAAGAAGTTTGACCATGTGTCACTTTTCCGCACAAAATTACTTTGTTGCTGCTTTTTTCGTTATCTTGAAGCGAAAAATTGCTTATTACTACATAAGATTATTTATTCGCGCTGCCCACATTACCTTTTCGAAAAACTGCAGTTCTGTAGGTCAGTTCGAAGTATGAACCTCTTGATACCAAGTCATCATTATAAAAACTCTAGCAGGCTTTTTTTCGTCAGTGCAATTAGACTGTGGAATTCTTTACCGAATAATATTAAAGTAGTTTCCAACCACAGAGCCTTCAAGCGTTTAATTTTTGAATACTTCTCATAACTCTTGTCTATCTTCTTGCTTTCTGTCCTCTCTTATTTCTCTTCTTAACTACTTAATATTGAATTGTTAAATATATAATCTTATCATATCTTTTATATCAATAGCCATTCTCACATTATATAATTATTTTGTTTGCATTTTTAATATTGCTTAAACTTGTTGCATATTATTTTTCTCATTCGTAATTAATTTAACTTCTAGTTCTAAATCAGGTTTAACATAAGTAAAACCATTTGTAATCTAACTTTTTTTGCGGCACTCAAAAGACTTGTTCTTATATGCCAACATATTTGCTCAATAAATCTAAATCTAAATCAATAACTGTTGTTTTCATAAAAGTGAAGTTATATTCATTTACTTTTAGAAAAATTTATGAGTTTTTGGATTATACTAAAGTCACATATGTACCATATTTTATTAACGAAACTACATTATACACTAATATACTACACTATTATACACTAATAAAATATTCCTGAGAATATTTTGAATAACTTACTCTAGTTACGAATTTAATATGCTAGCATCAATATACAGGGTTTCCAGTGTAAGAGTATGACTATTTACGAAGGTGAAAGAGTAGGTGGAGTTAAGCAAAATATCCTTATTTATGGGTTGTTTTTTTTTTCTTTTAGGAGGTACGGGGTTAATTGGTATTTCATGACTTTGATTCCGACTATTGTAGCTAAATAACTCACGGAAAACTTATTTTTACAATTTATTTGTAAGACAACGAAATGACCTTTCTAACGATGTATCAACGAAACCGCCTCACGTACTTAATTCCGAGATGAAATCAATCCGTTGAATATGAAATCAATCCATTGAAACTACTAAATTTTTACATTGAGCGGAATTTCCTCTGACTTTTGCTTAATAAATTAGAATTTTTTAGCATAAAACATGTGGTTTATTTAATTTTATTTTCAATAACATCATTATTATGTTTGTATTTTCTTCAAAAATTTCACTAACTTGAAAAAATAATGATATTATCTTCTACGTAATTGTATTTTGTAAACACAGAAAAATTATAAGAACTGTTCGAAGTGAAAATTTTTAAGTACAACTAACTTTGTTTTTTAAGATATATTTATGATTTCGATGTCAGTGAAAAGAAAACTTAATAAATCACAAATTTAATCTTAAAAAAATTATTCATAGAATATTGTGCTCAATGTGAAAATTTAGTCTCAACGGATTCAGTTTCATCTTCACAAGAGCGCAGCTCGGTTATGGATACGTGGGGTGGTTTCGTTGATACAACGTCAGAAAGATAATTTCATTGTATCTGAAACGAGTTATTAAATTTTCCGTGAGTTTGTGTTTCTGGTAGAAGCAATAACCCAGTTACTCCTAAGAGTGCGAATAAAGCCCTGCCTACCAAACGAATTTTTGCTTAACTCGACCACCTCTTTCATCTCCGTTAATATTCGTACTCTTTCCCTGGATACTCTATATATCGGGATATTAAGTTAAATGCCACGTCCACTTCTACAATCCCTTACTCATACCTAACTCATCACTTAAACAACTTTCATAACCTTTTTGTTTAATCCGGACTACATTTTGATAAATGCAAAAAAATATCCTTCTTCTAATTTAACAAACAGAACCACAGCAAATAATTGTAAAAATCAATGCAAATATATAAAAAAATCCCTGTTTTGAAAAATTCTTCGTAAAATTAAAGAACTGAAACACCTTTTGACTGTTGAGCACAATATCACCTTAAAAATAAGTTTTGTGAAATTCTTCATGTATCTTCATAAATTTTCGGAAAACGAAATATTGGAAAACATAGAGATTCTAAATTGATAAAGCGTGGATAAGCTGCTCTTAGAAGAATTTTTGTTTTCAGCGTCTGATATGGAAAATGTCAGAATTTTTAATCGAGCAATGCAAAGGTAAAAATGTGCCGTAAAGATATCATAATAAAGCTACATTTTAAATTCTTGCAGAGCTGGGAATCTCAATCAATCACTTCGATAAAATCAACAGGGAAAACATCTGTAGGGAAAATACAGTCAATAACCTAAACGAGTCAATAACCTAAACATGCATCACTTGACATTTTGATATTACCAAATTGTCAAGCTGATTAAGCATACTTACAACATTCCAAGGCACTTGAGTTACCAGCGTTTAGTCACCTATCTCAAGTTGCGCTTGAAGTGAACTAGTGATTCATGATTATATATTTTCCTTACCTTTCGTTCAACAGAAATCATTATTAAATAAACAGTCTTAAATTAACTACTGAACTGAAAAGTGTATTCTTTAAAGGGTTCAACACATCGGCATTCTTATCCCAGACGAGCATTGTGTTACTCAAAAACTTATATTAAATTATTTTCTTTAATTTCTTTTGTTCCCAATTGAAAGAAAAAATAAATAAAATTAATAAGAAATAACAAGTTCTTAATTTGACTCTGTCAGGGTTGGTTTGTTTTTTTTTTAAGCCTAATGCTAGATTCAAATGAGTTGGTTCAAGTTTTTTTTAAGTAAACTAAAAATTTAAAAGATCTCAATGCAAGTCCGCTAACTTTAGTTCAACTCATAACGGAGTCAGCACGACTTCTGAAACAAACTTTACTTTCGGAGTAATTTGAATGCACAAACGGAGTTAAATATAGTTTTTACAGCTTTGGTAAAATACCATACACGAAAAGAGTTAAATTAACCCCGAATATGCCTTTATTTACTCCGTTTTTTTTTTTTTGGGTGTGTGCTCATCTCTGTATAATAAATAATTTCTTAAAGAAATAAAATTCTTTAATTGGAGACCAAACTAGAAACGGCCTGAAAAAAATTATTGCATATTCGTGATCTGCATACACAAAAATATGAGAAACCATTAAGAAAGTGGGCGGGATTAATTTAAAGGTCCAAATTGTTGTACAGTGTAATAATTAAATTGGTTTAAAAGTTCTGTGCCAACAGCAGTACTGCAGGAACTCCATTTGTTTTGTTAAACTTAAGTGAGCGAAACAGTTTGGCTCACATGAACTTTTTATTTTGTGCGTAAGCTTTACAAAAAAATTAATGAATACCGCCCATAATTTCTATAACGATGTTTTTTAATAAAAAACTCATGCAAGAAATAAAATGGCAGTCTCAACTCCTACTATTTTATTATTCAAAATTTTAATTCTAGACCAAAGTGAAATGTAACCATTGCAATATAACCATAGTGAGTAAAAATTCGTAAAACTAGCCACCTAAATCAGGAAGTCGTAATTTTTATATATCGGTCATTCCATGTCAAATCGGATGCTTTTGTCTAAAAACTAATTTTGACGATCCCATTTTTTTTAAATATTGCACATCGATAGAACTTTAAAAACAAAAAATATTTGCATACTTTTCTATAATTTTTTATTTTTTTTTTTTGTTGCAGTTATACACAGTGAAAAATTATAAAGAAAATCAAAAATTGTCATTTGGACATGTACTCAAACAACTGTATCTTCTATACCGTTAGTCCTACAAGAAAAACATTATGGCCATATTTTAAAGATCTTGAATTGCTTTTTATTTAGGTGTTTTTATTTACAAACACTTTCGAGAAAAATTTTTAATTTGTTGACCACTAAAAATTTCATTCCCATTTTTCAAGGTCAGCACCACTATTTTTTTTTTTTTTGGCACTTTGAAAATATTATCGTATTGAGGGATTCATTTTGAACGCATTCTCAAAATTTGATGTTGGAGAATCAATGTTTACTATTTTTAACGAAATTTTCAAAAACTGACTGCACAATTTTTAAGTACAAAATACTTTAATTTTTAATTAAAAATGGAATTTTTAGTAATTTTTTTTACTAAACTAAGTACATATCGTCGCTGTGCCAACAAAAACAGTTATATGTTTTTCAGTAACATGGAGAGCAAAAAACAAATTTTTTTCAGAGCATTTCTGGTACTGCGAGCAATAACTGTTTTTGATCACTTCGAAATCATAAGAGGTATAAAAAACTGCAAATGCAGAAATGTGTGTAATAAGTAGTGTAAACAAAATATGCTTTAAAAAAATTTACAAAAATCACATAACTGCTTTTTCTGACGCAGCGACGATATGTAAAATCAGTCAAACTTAAAAATTTTATCAACTCGTTAAATTATACCATTCCTTTGAAGAGACTCTATTTTTGAAATTTGCTAAAATATTTCTTGGTTGTAATTCCGTGATGTATTCCTTTGTTAATACTAAATTATGTAAAATTGTTTTAACATTTTATTTATAATTTTTGTTTTGTTTTTGTAAACTTAAACAATAGTTGAAAAAGATGATGTGAAATATTTCTAAATTTGTACAAATATAAAATATTTTTTTAAAAATTTTCTACGTGGTCCAGAACGTTTCTTTTTAAATTTTTTATAAAAAACTTATTAATTTTTAAGAAAAATTTTAAAAAAATTTTTGTAATTTAACGTGTATTAATAGTACTTGACCCAAAAATCAAGAAATTTTAACAAGCCGTTACTAAGCAAAATTAATTTTACTAAAACAGTGGCCTAAAACTAAATCCTTTGTAACTCACTGAAAAAAAACTTAAAAAAAAAATTGTAATATTATTTTATTTCACATACACTTCAATAATATCCATTATATATACACACTAAAAATTTCAAAAATAAATTCACACCGGTGAGCGGATATTTACATTTTCTACACCGAACGGTGTTAATTTACACCGCTTACTCGGTGTGAAATGACAAACTTATCTGATCGGTGTGAAATTAGAAAGGCAAAGAAGAAGAGCAATATTGAAATCACATTCTCATTGAGAAACAAATTAAAAATTGAAATTTCCCAATTTTATTTGTTCATTTTAATTTTGTAAATCTTGATAAAAGATTCAAACTTTATTTTTGACACCACGAAATAGAGTCCAAAAATTTAAATAAGCCCCAAAAAATGTCTACATTTTTGGGTGTTACTTCATATGAAATAACTCCCAGTTTTTGGGGACAATTTCATTATTTTTGGGAAATATTTAATTTTTATCTTTGGTTCTTATTCCATTATGAAATAAAGCCCAATGAAATAAGCCCCAATCAAAGTTTTTTGCGGCTTATTTCGTTTGAAAATTAATAAATTTAATGACAAATAAAAATTGTAAAAAAAATCCTTTCGAATAGTTGAAAATTACACCGTTCGGTGTTAAATAAAATTATCATTTTGCGTATTATAAATAAACACCTAACAGGGTACAAAACAAACATCCTATCTGATGTTTACTTTTTTACACCGATCGGTGTGAAAAAAATATGCTCTTTCGGATATAAAATTCTGGCACTTTGACACGGTGTTTCTTAACACCGAACGGTGTAGGACTCCCTGGAACACCGATCGGTGTAAAAATTCTATACAAATTTTTAAGTATGTAGAAATTACGACTTCCTGTTTTAGGTGGCTAGCTTCACGAATTTTCACTCAGTGCAATGTAACGGTCATATGGTTTGGTTTCTTTGGACTACCTATTGTTAAGATACAATAAAGAATTCATTAAAAATACACACGGCATGATATATTTTTAGTAACAGCTTTATTATACAATAAGTAAAGTTATTCATAATATTCTGTTTTTTTTTTTTTTTTTTTTTTAGTACACACCGAGCGAGGCTAATGCCACTTCCATAAATGTTGTCTATACGTTAAATTTTGTGGTTTGACATTCTATTTGTTAACAACACAAAAAAAAAGACTTTAGAAAATATCGCATGCATAATCATAATAGCACAATGTTACAATTTAACAAATGTAACTCAAAAATCTCACCAAAAATTCGGTCGAAAGAGCCACCTTTTGTGTAAATTTAAAAAAAAAATACAATTTATTCACGCGTAATCTGCATTAATTTTTAGCATTTAAATGGCGTGTAAAGGACATGTTTTTTATGTCAACACAGTTATTGTATTTGAATTTTTCTTTTTATATTTTCGTGCCAACATTTTCATTGTTTGCACATATATTCAGTGTTCTTGTTGTTGTTGTTGTTGCTGTTATTTAAATGCTTTTGTTACTCTATCAAACATCTGTAAAATTTTATGTTGATGGTAGAGTAAAAATGTTTTTATTACCTTTATTATTTCGCATTGTTGAAGCAATCATGAATTCATGTTGGCAACATATCGTCGCTTCATTTCGGATAACAAGAAAGGTGAAATATAACCATGGGCATATACAAGAGGGTAAATTTTGAGCAGCTGCAGCAACTAGCAGTTAAATATATTTAATAAGAATAATGAATATAATTAAAAAAATTATAGAACTCCATAATTATTTTTAACACCGAAATAATGCGATTATTTTTTCTTTTGATTAATCATATGATATCGATTCTTAACATTTTTATACGAAGGAAAAGCGTAGTTTATTAGAGTTTGTTCAGGTAAAAGTCTCAATGTGTACATAGGTGTCGTTTACATTCCTCCCGGTTCAAGTGAAACAACATACAACGAGCTATGTGAAACACTGACCACCTTTACCTCCTCCCTAAAAGAGGAAGATAAAGTTGTTATTCTTGGTGACTTCAATCGCCCAAACATATCTTTTGTCACCGACGAAAACGACAACTTTCTTCTTCCTGTAAATCTTTCTAATGCCATAGACTTCAACTTACTTAGCACCTTTTATGGCAGTGACTTGCAGCAAGTCTCTTCTGTACAAAATCAGAATGGCAGATGGTTGGACCTAATTTTTACTAACTCGTATGAAGAAGTGAAGGTTAGTCCATGCATGGGAGCAGAAAATTTATTAATCAACACTGTTCATCATACAGCCTTAAAAGTTGTTTTCTCTGCTAATGACATCAACTTTACCCAGTCTTATAATAACACCATTGCGTACGATTACCTCAACGCCGATTATGAAAGAATAAAATGTTATCTTAGTTCTCTAAATTGGAATCATATCCTATTCAATTTAGATTTAGACAGTGCTGTCACTATATTTTATCAGCACATTTTTACCACTATCGAAAGTTATGTGCCAATAATAAAGATAAAGAATAAGCTCACAGAACCATGGCTAGAGAACAATCTCAGATTTTTGAGGAATCAAAGAAATAAAATCTACAAACTTCTCAAAAGCACTGATAATATAAGCTATGAACTGAAGCTTAGATATGACGAGCTATCAAGAGAGTTCTCTATCAAGTCAGAAGAAGCGTACAAGTTGTACACGAACATCATCGGAGAAAAAATTGTCTAAGAGCCGAGAAAATTCTTTGACTTTGTTAACATGAAGCGCAAATCTAGCGGCTATCCATCGTCTATGTTTAAAGGTAATGTCACTTCGTCCAATTCTCTTGAAATAAGCAACTTGTATGCCGATCACTTTAAGGAGGTATTTTGACTTCCTACCACCTTATCTGAAACTTCTCCTTGCTCAACTATTATAGTTGATAGTTTATATTTAACCCAGGAAAAGATTTCTAATGCAATAAAAGAACTTGATATATTAAAGGGACCAGGACCAGACTTAATACCTATAAGCTTTTTGGTGCGATGTTTAGACCAACTGCTATTGCCATTACACATAATCTTTAACGAATCACTGGTTTGTGGGACATTTTCTTCATATTGGAAATCATCCCATCTTACGCCAATTTACAAGAATGGTGATAAAAGATCAGTTGAAAATTATAGAGGCATAGCAATCTTGTCAGTGATTCCAAAACTTTTTGAAAAATTTATTTGTGAAAAGCTAACAAGTTTCATTAACCCACGTCTAAATGAGCAGCAACACGGGTTCCGAAAAGGGCGATCTACCACCACTAATCTCATGATTATGGTATCAGATGTTTTAGTCAAAATGGAAAAAGGGCACCAAATAGATGCTGTTTATACTGATTTCAGTAAAGCTTTTGATCGAGTTGATTACAACATTCTTATATATAAGTTAGAAAAATTTGGTGTTGCAGGGTCCATACTAAGTTGGCTAAAATCGTATTTAAACGGCAGATCCCAGTTTGTTAAATTCCAGGGAGTTCTATCGAAAAAATTGCAGTCTCCTCGGGAGTTCCGCAAGGTAGTCATCTTGGTCCTCTTCTTTTCAACAAATTCATATCCGATCTGTCAGAAGTTCTTTACGATATCCCACATCTTATGTAAGCAGATGATTTAAAAATGTACTATTCAATTCAATCAGATGTGGATGTAAATTTTTTGCAATCAAAATTGTTGTCTCTTGAGCAATGGTGTTTTCAAAATAAACTACATCTTAATGTCAATAAATGCAATGTTATTAGCTTTTCTCGTAAAAACAACGCAACATTACATACCTACCACCTAAATAGTATCGAACTAAAAAGGGTCAACCATATAGTGGATCTTGGAGTTGTCTTAGATTGCAAGATGCGCTTTAATCTGCACTATGTTAAAATTGTGTCCAGGGCCAGCAAACAGCTCGGTTTTATAAAAAGACGTGCAAATGAATTCAAGAATACATGGGTCACTACATCCTTGTACCGTGCATTAGTGCGCCCAATACTTGAATATGCATGCATAATTTGGAATCCATCTTTCGATTCCCATAGAGAAAGAATTGAGTCTATTCAAAAGCAGTTCTTACTATACGCGCTTAGAGATATGTACAACCCCCATGATTATTGTAGCCTTCCATCATATGAACATAGACTCAGCCTTTTAAATTTGATGCCACTATCAACTAGAAGATCGTTATTGGGCTCATGCTTCACATTTGATGTACTTAATGGTGCTATTCACAGCGAATATATTTCAAATATGATTTCCTTTAACGATCCAATTAGGCGCACTAGGCATACTCGATTGTTAACTGAATATCAGCACCAAACTACATATGCAAATAATGAACCCATCAATCGTTGTTGCAGAGAATTTAATAATATCTCTATATACTACTCACCTTCTATGTCCAAATCCTCTTTCAAGCAAACCCTATATAAATCACTCAGTAATCAGAATTAACCCAGGCCTCAGATAAACTACATACATGTATGGATTTATATGTATAACCATTTAGTTTAATAAATCAAAATTCTTTAACATCCCTCTCCAAATCTTCCATTTACGTCCTTTTGCCCTTATAGTCTTTAAGAATAATATATATACATCGTATCTTAAGTGTGTATATAGTCTCTCTTGTTTTCCTCCTCTTCTCTAAGTTTTGACATGGTTTTTGAAATCATGTCAATCCGGTGGGCGGAGTATGCCCACTAAGAGCACCAAATAAAAAATAAAATAAAAACAAGAAAAGGGGAGAAGAAAAACAAAAAACTTAGTAATAAGTAAACAAAACCTGTTAGAATAAGTTAGAATAAGTAAATTGCATTGCCTTGTTTGGCCAATAAATAAATAAATAAATAATCTTTGGAGGTAGTCTATTGGATAACTACAGTTTATAAAATTAATGATGCTTTACTAGATTTGAGTCTTCGAAATAGGTTCGTACTACGGATTCCAATTCTGGAAGCTTTTCTCGATCCCGGGATTATCGGGATTGTAAATCTCAGTCACGGGATCCCGGGATTAGTTTGGGATTGAAAACTTTAAGAAGTAAACTTATCAATAAATTTTTAATACAATTTTGTATAATTTATTACTTGAAACTTAAAAATGTAAATTAATTCCTTTATTAAGCAACAGAAACAAAATAAAACACATTAAGGGTATTCACAATTGCACTGTTTTCAGTATAGTTAAAAAACCCCGTATTTTTTTAAAAAACCCACACTTTACCGAGCGGATTTTGTATTTTTCGTTGTTTTACATGAAATTTTTAAAAACCAAAAGTGTGGTAATTTTAATTAGTCAAATGATATATTTAACAAACGTGGTTTCAAAGTTCCATAAAAAACTGATCGGTTGCCAGTTATTTTTTAATTGCAAGAATCGAAGAAGCTTTATCGAATGCAAGTTGAACTTTTTTATGCCATATATTAATATATTATACCAAATTGAATAGTTAATTTATTTGCATAGTAACAAAAAGCTATAGTGGGAGGTTCCGAGCCACAGATTATATTTTAAAGGGTTCTCATAATTGTGGTTTTCAAATATGACAAAAAACCACAATTCCACACAATTGTGAATACCCTTATTTTTAATAAACACAAAAAACTTAAATAATAAATAATTTAAAAATTTAAATTAATGGCTAGCAATTTGTATTAATTTAAAGAACAAAAAATATAAAAAATTAAATACAAAACTGTTTAAGGTATTATTATATAAATGGTAAAATTTTTTTTTAGATACCGTCTTCATGTTTTTTTGTGTTTAAGGCAAATTAAGGTTGGGAAAGACTTCTCAAAATTAAATTTTTTGTTTTAGTTATTTTTGAAGTAATACATTAAGCTTATAAATAAAACGCGTCTTATTCTCATAAGAGGGTTTTGTTCGGATATTATTACAAATAAGACCCACTGATGAGAAGCACCGTTCTGATTCTATAGTTGAAGAAATAGTTGTACGATAATCGTAAGCACTTTGTAAGTTTCGATCACGATTGCCTTCACCACAAAAAAAAATTATTTCCTAAGTCAGAGTATCTGACAATTTTAAAATACAGTCATGCGTAAAAATTTAAGACCATTTAGAGAAGAATTAAATTCAAAATTTTAACTGATCAAAATAAAAACACAGGAGAATTTTAGTGATATGAATTTACTATGCTTAGTAACTGGAAGAATATTTGTTAGAGTATTACTGCTTTAAAGTTTTCAATTAGGGTACTTCTTAGAAATTTTTAATAAAACTTTAAAAAAACCTTTCACATTAATTTAAGACCATCTATCATCATCACTAATATTCCCAATCTATCTTCACTAATATTCTCAAAATGCCATGCATGCTTTTGCTCTCTCGCTTTATTTTGCTCTCGCATAAAAGACAACAGTTATTTTTTCTGCGATTGTCTTTTTTCTGTGAAATTTTACTTGTGATTTTGTTGCTTAACTTGATCTTAAAATTTTGAATATTATTTACTAAATGGGCAAAAAATCCTTTCCAAGTGAAAATTTGTGGATGATTTGATATTTTTTGGTTTATTTAGTTAGAAGAGGCATAATATTCAATTTTTAGGTGATTGATTTACATGAAGATGGAAGAACACAGAGAGAAATTGCAAGTCAATTACAAATTAGCAAAACATGTGTTCAGTAAACCATTAAACGACATACTGAAACTGGTTCCATTGTCCATAAACATCGATCTGGAAGGGTACCGAAACCTACTCCAATAATTGAACGTATTCTGCATAGGTTGGTGAAACAGGATCGTGCCGCAAATAGCAACGATCTAGCTGAACGCCTCAATCAGAGGACAGGAACTCAATTGCATCCAGGTTATGTACGCAGGGTGCTCTGCAAAGTTGGCTTAAAAAAGAGAACTCCTGTCATAAAACCCTTGCTGATCAAGGTACATGCTAAGCGCAGAGTAAATTGGTGCAAAGACCATAAAGAATGGAACAGCGGAGTTTGGAAACGTGTTTTGTTTTCAGATGAAAGCACATTTCAGCTTTTTCCAAACAGCCGGAAGACAGTTCGACGTCTTGCATCCGAATAATTTAATGTGGATTGCGCCAATGTTCAACTGCAGTATGGTGGTGGTAAGGTCACTATCTGGGGAGGCATATCTTGGTATGGTAAAACGGATTTGCAAATTGTGATGGGAACGGTTAACTCAGAAGAATATGTGAAAAATTTTTAGTGATAAGCTGCTACTATTCATGGAGGAGGAAATGCCTTTGAGGGGAGCTATTTTCCAACAGGATAATGCTCGCTCACATACCATTCAATTGCAACGAATTGCACAATTGCAATGAATTGGTTCGCCCAACAAAATATTCATGTTTTACCATGGCCTGCCCTCAGACTTGATCTGAACATGAAAGAGAATGTTTGGAAGGTGCTGGGAAATAAAGTTGGCAAAAGGAAGCCAAAACAGTTCAAGAACTGAAACGAAAACCAAATTTTAAAGTGGAATAGCATTCCATTGGAAATAATCCTAATTTATTCCTTGCAATTCCAAGAAGGATTCAAAGCTGTCTTAAGGCTAAGGGATATTTTTTTAAAGGATAGTGAAGAGTGGTCTTATTTAAATGCGCAGGGTTTTTTTTTATTTGAGTTACTCCAAAAACTAGGCTTCCCTAGCTCAAGAAGAACCCTCACTGAAGAGGAAACTATTTGGACAAATCGTAGATTTATAACGCCATCACAAATTACAAATCTTTTTGATTCTATTTAAAACTGTTCCTTAATTGTGTCAATCGCATCAGCGGATGGACCACAAACACAATTACCGTTGGCTAGTCGCACTTCACGACCTCGGTGATGAAACCACGAGGGTTTTTTTATAAATAATTTTATTTTGTCACAAATCAAATTGAAAACAAAAAGATTATAAAGAATACAGCCATATTCTGGCAAATTGACAATAGTCAATCAATATTTTTATTTTTTCTATGTGTTTGTTGCTATTTTTTTATTTCAAAACAAAATTTGAAGCTCAAAAATAATAAATTTTGATAAAAAATGTCAACTGTTTTTTAGATTTTGATAATTTCAATAAAAAATTTTGTTTTGAAATGAAAAAATTACAACAAACACATAGAAATATTAAAAATACTTAAATTTTAAATTGCCCACAGAGCATTTGGAACATTGTTTTGTAGAGAATCACCTAAGCGAGTCTTTTTCGAGTCCGCTTGGTAATTTACAAAAACAATATACTTGTCGTGTGCAGAAGCATATTTTGCTCCTCACAGTTGATCAAAAACTAGCTGCTTGTTTGACTCGAAAATGAGTCGTTTTTGTAAATTTTTGTATTATTTTTGGGATCAAAAAACGACTCGTCAAGAAGAGTCACGCATAGGGTACCATTTTCTCCCGAACAAAGAGTCTTTTCTGATCAGAAAATGAGTGCACTTTCCACTGTCACCATCGCGGAGAAAAGTCGAAAACGACTCTTTTATGTTCAAAAATTTCAAAAACGCATCTTTTTTAATTGGTCTTAAACTTTTACTCAAGACTGTACTTAGCTAACTTCTCGATGTTGCAAATTCTTTTAAAACTTAAACATCCTTGGGGCTTATTCCTAAATTTACGTGGTTCAGCAACTACCTTGCTGGTTGTAGACAGTGGGTTTGGATTGAAAGTAAATTGTCAAACTTTTTTGTTGATTTTTGAGGAGTACCCCAAGGAGTCATCTCGGATCGCTATTATTGGCCTTTTCATTAAATTGAATCCGACGTTCCGATATTTGACCAAAATTCTTCAATATGTTACGACTTCAGAAAAAGTAGATCCGACGTCCGATTTTGCATATATTTTTATATAAAGGGTGTTTTTTATAGAGTAATATAAGTTTAAATCATAATAAAACATAGTAATGTATTTTTAATATCAATGCAGCGAACTTAATTAGATAGAAAATTTGATGACATTAATGTTTAAATATAATTTCGGCCATGTGACCGTCACGGCTGGAGCGTACAAGGCGCAATCTGGAACACCAGTTTTTACAAACTTTTCGCAGCATTTGCGGCCTTATCTCGCCGATAACTCTTCGAATGTTGATTTCCAGATGTTCAATTGCTTGTGGTTTATCGACGTAGACAAATGACACTATATAACTCCAAAGAAAATAATCCAATGGGGTTAAATCACATGATCTTGGGGGCAAATTAATTGGGCCATTTCGTGAAATTATTTTTTCGTCAAAAGTTTCCTTGAGTAAATCAATTGTAGCGCCCGCTGTGTGGCATGTGGCTCCGTTCTGTTGGAACCACATATCAGCAAGATTGATGCCAGCTAATTGAGGTACAAAAAAACTTTGAATCATGTTCCTATACCGTTCACCATTGACAGTAACATTCTGACCATCATCGTTTTTGAAGACATATGGCCCAATGACTCCGCCAGCCCATAAGGCGCACCAAACAGTAATTTTCAAGAGCTTGTGGATTCCCCTCACTCCAAATACGACAATTCTGTTTATTTACGTACCCATTCAACCAAAAATGGGCTTCATTGGAAAATAAAATTGTACATGTAAATTCAAAATCAATATCAATTTGTGCTTCAGCCCATTCGCCGAATTGGCGGCGCATACGATGGTCGTTTGGCTTTGATTGCTGCACAAGTTTATTCTTGAAAGGTTTTAAGCCAAGATATTTTCGTAAAATCTTCCATAAAGTGGAAGGACACATACAGATTCTTCACTGCACACTGTTCGGCGTCTCACGGGCAGCAAATTATCAGTAACAGTAAATGTGGTCCGAAAACGATCTATTGTTTTTCGAATTTGCAGCTCTGAAGGACGATTATCTACGCCATAAAATGGATGAAGTGCACGTTAAGTTTGACGAACAGTACCATTATTTTGATTAAAAATTTCCACAATTTGCACGCGTTGTTCTGGTGTAAGTTGATCCATAACAAAATGTCAAAGCAATTTTAACAAAAAACAACTATCAGCTGTTAAATGGGTGGTCAAATAAAACATTGCGATGGTACTTATGCATTTCCAATAATGGGAAAAATTCTTTTTTAATTCTTGAGCTTACCGAATTCCTCAGCTAACGTTGAGCGAACTTTTAGTCAAATAAATATTAATAAAACTAACGTTCGCAATAGATTAGAGTTAGACACAATGGAAGGAACTCTGCATACAAAAGATTATGTGCGTATGAAATCTTCAAACTGTTTTAGTCTTGAAATTGATAAAGAATTGATAAACAAATTTAATAAAGCAATGTATATATGACTTCGAAAAAATTATATTTTTGTATACATTTTTTCACTAAAATCTAATTTTTTTTGTAGTTTTTGGTAGCTTAAAACAACATTTTTTCGTTAATTTACTTGAAGCAAAAACTTTACATTTACAGAGTTAAAATATAAAAATTATGTATTATAGCTCTATGTATTTCATTTTTACCGATTTAAGAGATCTATATTAAACCAAAATGTGTTGCAAATGTATTTAATTTGATTTTTACTCTTCGTTTGTGTGTTCAAATATGTTTTCAAAATGAAATTTATTATAATATATTTTCTATATTTATAACGATTATTGAATTGACTTTTGAAAAAAATGTGCTTTATTTAAATAAATAAACCTTGTCACACGTCTATTAAAATGCAATATTTATTTTGTCTTTTTTGTTGTAAAATGCGACTGAAAATTTCTTAGTTCTTGTTTTCAGAGTTTCACAAATACGACGAGAAATCTGACGAGCATAGTGCAAAAGTAACGCTGTAAAATTTTTTTCATGGCAACACTGGTTGCAATGTGTAATGCTATGTCGTTCTTCATGAGGAACTTTCAAGTGCAAGGAACTTAATCTATTAACAACGAAAGCCTCTCAAGGGTTAAATTTAAAATTGGAAAACTAACTTTATCTAAGCACTACAATGCTATCATATCTAAAGGAAATACTTTGATGGGTTTTCTTATGCGTAACACTGGCAAATTTATAGATCCTCATTCTCCTAAGACTTTTTTTATTTCAATTATTAGATCTATCCTAGAGCAGAGCTGTAAAGGAATGCAATCAGTAGTAATTTTTAATCATGTGATTTATATTAAAAATGAATGTGTTAATTTTTCAAATCATTGACTGGGAATTAAATGATTTTTAATCACAAATTAATGCATTCTTTTACAGCTCTGTCCTAGAGTATGGCTGTGTGGTTTGGAACCCACTGTGTTCAGTGAATATCACTCAGATTGAAAATATTTAAAGACGTTTTACACAAATAGCAATTAAGAAACTTTATTAGGAGCTCATGCCATCTTATGAATATCGATGTGCTCTTCTTGGACTACAATCTCTGGAGTCCAGGTGAAATATTTTTTAGTCGTATTTGCGTGCGATTTGGTGAACAGACTGTGCACCACTCTTAGTTATTTTTAAAATATATGGACATTTAAGAATATAACCCTAAAAGGGTTTTTTGAAATTCGAAATACTTTAGAAGATATGGCCATTTTTGTGGGGTCATGTCTTCGCTAAAATGAGTAGTTTTTATGTTGCTTTGAACTTTGAACGCGTTTATCTCGAAACCACGTTTTTCGAGCTGGCGGCCACGATTCCGCCAGTTTTACTGAACCGACTTGGATGAAAAAAAGTTTAATCGACGTAGAATTGTCACCATTCTGGCCCGTAGTAAAAAAAAGCGATTTTTTTTACTATTTTTTTTTTACACTAAACTACAAAAAAATGGGTCCAAATTCGATTTGCCAATTTCAAGTGGCCGCCATTTTGTCAAAAAAAATCGCAAAATTTTTATTTTACTACGGACTAGAATTACATTTATGTTGATCATAACCCTATATTTGTTTTTTTTTCAGACGCTCCTGAGGGCCGGAATCGTGGCCGCCAGCACCATGCCTTTTTTTTTGAGGGCCAACTTTGACGGTGCCATCATCTATGGACAGCCCCTATATCGCAGCGAAAAAAATTTTTTTATTTTTTTTCATTCATTACTAATTCAATAAAAAAAACAAAATTCAAATATCTTTTTGCGTTTTCAAATGAGAATTTTTTCAAAAAGGGTCCAAAAACAGCAAGCTGAAGGAGAATAGGGCCTTAAGATAATTTTTGTCTTTCCCTTTTAGAAGAACAAATAACGGTCATTCTATTTGTAGAACAATTGATATCACACAAAATAGGGTTGCATTTTAGAAAAGTATTAGGTTAAGTATTATAAATGGTGTGCTTAACTTAAGGATTTACGTCACTCTAATACAAATATTGTTCAAATAATAAAATAAACAAAGAAAAACAATAATTATGATAATAAATAATTTTGTAACCATTAAGACCAGAACCAAAGATCAGTTGGGCTTTCTTTGCCGAGAGCATATATTTCTATTCAAATAACGAATGTTTGTACACATATCAAAACAATATAGAAGAACCAAAAACAAAAAAAAAAAAAAATCAAGAACAACGAATTTCTTCTTTCAACTAAAATGTTAATCTTCATCTTGAGTTAATTCCAGGAACCGACAACATGAGCCAACACGAGATACAACGAAGCCATAATTAGATTACCAATCATGATTGGAAAGCCTACCTTAAAGTATTGCCAGAAAAGTAGCTTGTAGCCATGCTGTTCGGCAATACCACTACTGACAATATTACCAGGTGAACCAATAATGGTGCCATTACAGCCAACGCATGTGCCAAAAGCCAAAGCAAAGACCATGGGACACCACGGTAGATTAAAGTTATCATTAGTGGCTATCGAAATGGTAGCAATAGTCAATTGCTCCGCTAATGGCGTGCTGTGCAAAACAGATGCTGCAAGACCCGACACCCAGAGTATGGTTAAAATTGCTACCAAATTACGATATTCCGGCCCGACAGATAGAATTATATTCTCCGTTCCTTGACATATACTGTTTATGAAACCCAACCGAATGAAACAATGCGAAAGTATATAAAAGACAGCAATAAATATCATTGAGCACCACTGAACTCGAGCCAAAATCGAGTCCATGTCCTCCATGTCAGACAGCAGCAGCACTAGAATAGCACCCATTAAGGCAACCCAGCCCACTGACATCGTCACAAGTCTTGGTATAGCGTTCAACACGAACATGATAAGAACGAATGTAAGTGCTATGAGCGCTTTGACCAGCAGCCATTTGTTGCGTATTCGATACTTGATCTTAAGCTCACTCAATGTCGTCTGAAAGTCTTCAGGCGGCTTACTGATCATAGCCAGAGTAATCAGCTTAGCACGCATTTTCGCCACTTTTTCTATGATTGCCGCACGCACTGTTTGCTCCTCCTTTGAAGTTGGCAAAATTCCCATTGCAGTACGATTCCAAGTGGAGATGATTCGACGCAATCGATTTACTTCTGGCGAGTACAAAAACCGCATTTTCCGAATATTACGAAAAGCTAAGCGTAGCTGCAGATACGTCTGCAAAGATATTAGTAAAATTCCCGGTAGCATGTGCAGCACAAAGTTCAGATACGTTATTCCTTTGGTCTCATAGTAAGAAGATGAGGCTATCTTCAAATTGGGATATTCCGACATTGGTGTCAACGACGCAACAGTATTGGCAAATATCATCATTAGAGTGAGTACCGGCACCGGGTGTACGTTCATCACCTCACACAATCGTAGGCACATTGGTGTAACGATTATCATAACCGCGGCATTGTCAATGAAAATCGCACCCAGGCTGGTGATCAGCAACAATATATTGATTGTAGGCCAGATGTGACCATTGAACACTTCGTAGGACAACACTGCTAAATAATCGAACACGCCTGTCTCCATCATGATGGCCACCAGAATCGTCATGCCGAAGATCAGCAACATGCATTCTTCATCGATCCATGTCATAATAATCAAGTTTATGGATGGACGTTCGTTGATGGCGGAGAGAATTGCCACACCCATGGTGGCCACCATCATAACGGCAAAGGTGCGATGGCATATTTCGAAAGCGATCAGCACTAGGAAAAGAACAAGCAGCAGAGTGCCATATAAGGTGCCCTCTACTGGCGGTACCGGCCTCAAATCGCAGTCTATTTTGATTGCCACCGGATTTGTTGGCACCGTTGTGGTGAAGTACAACACCAATTCGCTATCTGCACTCTTTTCTTCTGTGTTTGTCAGCGTAAATACCTTTTCACGTTTGATGCCAGTTAAAAAATTAAAACTAGCCGGATTTGTTAGAATAAGTTCCCAAGTTTCGGAAACATCCTTATCATCTATCACATTGATGTGCTCGTGGTCGTATTGATAGTGCTTCAGTACTACTGTCAGCTTGAAAGATTCGTCCCCGAAGGAAGCTTGCTTATGTTCCTGATGCAAATCAATGTCCAGATATTTAAAAGGACCACTTAAGGTTACACCAATAAGTTGATCGTATGGCAAGCGCTCCAATTTAAAGACGCCAGACTCATTGGGTAGCACAGACAGCATGCCATCCAAATGCTCATAACCTTGCGTAACCATTAACATAATGGTAAAGATAGCCCAAATACCCATAAGAAATACTATTTTGATCAAAGACAGAATGCGTTTTGTTTTAGTGGTTTTCAGCTGTTGCACTTCTTCTATAGCTTCGTCGAATGTCGATGACTCATTTTCTTCTAATTCAGTTGTTGTTTTAGATGGGGCAGGGGGTGAACCTTCAGCACCACCAAATAGGCGCTCCTTCAGCAATTTTGGTATCTTCCGATGGCGACAACTGGAATTCGACAATGAACTCTTCAAGTTATCGTCTTGAGACATAATTTTGTAGTAAAACTTGGCACTTGCAAGAAGATGGCAAAAACTTGTTTTATTTAAACACAGACACTGAGAAATGCGTTGCAATGAATATTTTTTTAACCCTTGGAGCTTGTCATTTAAGTTTGCTATATTTTGACATTATTTTATTAGTTATTTTATTATTTTTTAAAGTGAAACTTCTAGTGACACGGGCGAGTATTTCTTCATAATCATGGCAGAACTAGAGAATGTAGATGCATTTCAGACTGCGTGCTCCTTCTCATATCCAAAATTGCCAAAGTCAGCTTTATGCGAATGAGAACAAAAGGAAATCAATGGCCGCATTCAGCGCAGTCAACCGTTGGTAACTGGCTGCTGCGTTAAAATGCGCTCTGAAACAGTGAAAGAACACTGTAAATTTGAGTGAGAAACCTTTGCAATTAAATTATTTACATAATAAAATAATTATTATAATTAAATTAAATAATTGTCGACTTTACTACGGTTCACAACAATTTACTTTGTAAATTTTAAGTAACAAAAATCAAAAAAAAATTAGAAATGGTTCTTTTTCTCGTTTTTCGTTGTCATTTGAAAAAACAATATAGTAAAATTCAATATTTGTACATGAGTATCAAGAACAGTATAAAGAAGATCACGCCTTAAGTGCGCAGAAATGGCAATCTACTGCGCAGGTCTACGTCATAAGTGAACATACATCCAAACAAAAATATCACATAAACAAAAAACGAAACTAAGGAAATGAATCTGATTGGCTAATTTGGAAACAAATGAAATACACACAAAGAAACAGTCAAACTGCTCTCAAAATAAATCGAGCAACATAGCTATTTTTTGTGAAGGCGCCAACATGGAAGTTAACACCCCAATAAGATAAAAAATTTTTATCAAAGATAGTAATAAAAACTACTTCAATTTTTTCTGTATAAGCGTTGCTTTTTGATTCAAAATTATTTTTTTTAAAAAAACCAAGATTTTATAAGAAAATGAAAAATCGAATACCCCTATTACAATTTTTTACTACGTTTTTTTCAGTCAGTTTGACTCTCTTTTCTCTTTCACTTCTGACGTCACATGCACGTGCTCACAAAGAGAGCGGACATGCGCAAGGCGGAATCTATTTATATATATATATATTAGGGCGGGTCAAATTCTGGCTCAGCGAAATTCGCAAAATACATGTAATTTCAAGACTTTTTCTCCACTACAGCATATACAAATTCTGAAAAAAAGCTGTGCGGACTTTCGTAAATAGATTCATACACATACATTCATACATTCATATTTTATAATGGAGAACAAAATCTATTTACGAAAGTCCGCACAGCTTTTTTTCAGAATTTGTATATGCTGTAGTGGAGAAAAAGTCTTGAAATTACATGTATTTTACGAATTTCGCTGAGCCAGACCACCAAAAAATTCGTCCATACAAATTGACCCGCCCTAATATATATATATAATTTTTGCATGATAAACCTCTATTTTGTGAGTATTTATGTGTAGAATATGTGGTTAAAATTTCAGAAGGATCGTTTTCGGAGAAAATTTCGGAGAATTCGTTCGTGAAAACGTAGTTTTGAGAAAAACGCGTTTAAAGTTCGTACGAGCGCTCAGGTTCGTGCGCGCAAGTAGCAAGCTTTGGGTTGCAAAAAAAATACTTGTACTGCTTGAATTTGCATAAAAATTTAATACAATATTCTTAGATACATATACATTCCAAAAAAGTAAAAAAAAATGAATTTTCGACTAACTAGACTACACCCTAAAATGAAAAAAAATACAAAAAAAATTAAAAAAAAATTTAAATACACAGAACAGTTTGTAAAAAAATGTGGATTTAAAAAAAAATTTTTTGTCCGAGTTGGGTCTCGACCCAGGGCTCTCGAAAGCTTACTTTCATTTGCATTGATGCAAAATAAGCAATTGATTCGTAACAACCACGATAGACGAGTGGGTAAGATGTCGGACCGCCGCATGAGATTACCATGGCTCAAATCCGAAATTGTTAGTCGTTTTTTATTTGAAGTTGATATTTATATTGCTTTTCTCTCTAACGTGACTTCTCGAAAGAGCGCTTCTGGCAGGTTTCATTTGAGCAAGGAGAGCGGAAGGCCTGACAAATTTTCCCATTTCATACAATCAATACAATGGTGTTTGCAAGGAGTGTGGAAGGCCTATAAAAACCTAACGCAGGCCTGCTAGAAGGCCATGGAACTACTGCAATTGCCCACTGGGCGTCTGCTAGTTTGTACCCAGTGGGCAACTTAGTCAGGCCTCATGAAAAAAGGCATGTATTAACTGCTTCTTTTGGCATCAACACACCTTACAACATCGCTGCATCGATAAGGGCTTTTATAAGGCCTATTTGTTAAAAGTAAGGCAAGAAGTTTTCGTTATTTCTCTGTGATGTGTATGTGAGTTGAATGTGCTGTGCTTTTGTTTATTGATTTTACGGTTTAAATATTATTATAGAACAAACAAACAAAAATCTTTATTTAAATCTAGTAAGATTTTTTATTTTCAATATGCTTTACAATGAAATATTTTGCAATGCCAAATTACCTGTAATATAATTGCCTAAAATGATTAAATGATATCAAAAGAAAAATTGTCTTAATTTTTTTATGAATATATATTATTTAATGAGTAATGATTTTTTATTTAATGATGTTAAAGTGCAAAAGCAAACATAATAAAAAAAGGTGTGTAATCAGGGCTTATGAGAAAGTACTATAAGAATGCATTTTTTAAAAAGCGCTTTAAGCACGGCTTTTTGCAAAGTGAGTGCGGAAGTACTGATAAATTTTCCCATTCCATACAAACAATAAAACGGTGTTTGCAAGGAGTGTGGAAGGCCTAGCGCAGGCCTGCTAGAAGGCCTTTGAACTCTTGTAATTGCCCACTGGGTAGTCTGCTCGATACTCGCACGCCTACACACGCAACAATCTCCCTGTTACGTGATTTTTTTTCTACCAAATCGCATTACTTGCAAGCTGTGTAAAGGAACTTCGTTCCAAAAAACAACGCATTGATGCCTAAAGTAACATTGTTGGAGCAACTAGGTGCGATTGAGTCCTAAAAGTTATCTATAGGTGTATAATATATGGTTATCGCAGCTTTGTTTGCTGCTAGTTGCTTTTAATTTTAAAAAAATGCTCCAAATATGATTTTTTACCATTTTGAGCTCTAATACTTTATACAGCTCTGTAAAGGATTTTATAAAATCTGCAAAAGAGCAGAACTCAAAAATTTACTACTTGCTCTGTAAAGGATATTTTAAAGTAATAAACATAACTATAGATCTGTTTTGAAACCCGTAGATCCAGTATAATATTTGCTTTAATATGTATTTTTGTATTGCATTTTTAAAGCTAAAACTCTGTAAATTAATGCAATAAATTTTTTGGGAATAACAAGTGATTAAAAAAATCTGATAAAGAGAAATTGAAAAATCTTTAGAGTTGAAGCAAGCTAAATATTAGTGTTTACAATAATATTTAAAACGAAATTGATAATTTCTATGATACATATATTTAAGAATAAAGTATTTAAATCATTTTTAGTTGATTTTAAAGAATGTGAAAAATTTTCGAACTTTTTTTAAATAATTAACACTAAACGAATAAGAAAAAAGAGCTTTGCAAGAGCTTTTATTTAGGTTTGACAGGAACTCTTTTAAAAGTTTACAGCTACTTCTACTCTTCATATGAAGTAAAAATAGTGCTTTTAAACTCAAAAAAGTAGCCTTATATATTCTCTGCAAGAGCTTAAGTAATGCGACTAAAGCTATAATTGAAGCTTACTGCTATGTAAGATAGCACTATAAGCTCTGCAAGAATTAATGTATGGTTAAAATTGTTACTTGGGTTATTTTAATCATGATGAAAATATTTTAACATGAAAAAAAAACAAACCATTTTTTATACCCGTAAGTAGTTCAGTGACAATGCTGTAGGTGCTAATTCAATTTTGTTCTATTGTTCTTGAATGTGCGGCTCTCTCTTTTTGAAGCATTTGTTTGTGTATCAAAAATCCTCTTCACTGCAGTGCTTATTTTTAAATGAGAGAGTAGATAAGCGGACGCATTTTAAAGCATAGCTGATGGCTTGCAAGTCATTTGTATAGTGCTTTTGCAGCTCCTTAGCCAATACATATCGTGTTATAATAAAACTAAATAAAGTGCCACGCCTCCTAGCCAAATTTTACTCAATTTTTGCAAAATGCTTCAAAAAAGTCCTACCCACTTCTGTACCAAATTTCAATACTCAAGTGTATTGTTTACACAATTCTTAACAACCGCTACGATTTCCTGTTTAAAAATTTCATAATAAAATATAGTTATTCACTATACAAAGTATGACGCCATGGACCTAGATTATTTAAGATGTGTCCATAATGCTCAGAAATAAAATGTTAGCTAGAAAGTTGGCAGAAATTTCATATTTGCCTAAGTAACATCAAAAGTATAGGCAATTTCATGTAACGACCGCAATGATACTTAAGTATAGTTGGTTGGTTTAGAATCTAAGCTTTAGATGGTGATGCTACAAGTAGCTCTAGTGAGCCGTTTTTATACCATAACCTCGTGTTCCTGTTGGTTGAGTGAGTAACGCACTGTTAGGTTATAACCAACCGGTGCGCTTGATGAACGTTAGGACATTGTTGACTTTTGTTGTTGAATGTTCCTCTTGCCAAGGGCTTGCCAAGTTATGTTAGTCTGGACCTGGCCAAGGCCGCAGAGGTGCACAGAAAGTGTGTCAATGTTTCTTTTTCATTTGGGTCATCGCAACTGCGACAGTAGGTGTTGAAGGATAGTCCAATTCTCTCGGCGTGTACTGCGATGCACCAGTGACCCGTAATAAAAGCTTTTATTCCGGCTATGTCATTCCGGGGTTTTAAGAACATCTCCGGAGTTCTACCTAGGTTGTAAAGGGGCCATTTTCTTGATGTGTTGCAGGTTGGTGGTCCTCTCCATCTACGACCGGCTAAGGCTAAATAATATGAGTGAATTCCTCCCTTAACTATGTTCAGTAGAACTTCGACTGGTTCCGCTCTTGAAACGTCAAGAGAGGAGCCACGCCTAGCCAATTCATCCGCTTTTTCATTACCAAAAATGTTCCTATGGTGGGAACACAGATTATGGTAATGCTAAGTTGGTGACTTAGCCGGGCCAGTTCATCCTTACCAGTTTGGAGTTGGTGCTGATCGCTGCTAAAGCTTTAATGGCAGCTGGACTATCCATCAGAATAGCTGCAATGAGGTGATTGCTGTTAGCTCTAATTAAGGTTAGCTTTACTTAAGTATAAATATTTCCTAATGGGTGCACACCAAATATCCCGAAATATCAAGTACAAGAAGAATAGTAGCAGAAAAGGGGACGATAAAGCTATTAAAATGGTGAAAAATTTGTATTGAAGAAATCTGCATTTGAATATATACGAACTGTAACAAGAGCAACATGAAAAGGACCAATATCTTTTTTGTGTTTTTAAGTAAAAAAAAGCTTAGTATTTAGATAGAAAACTTTTTAAATTTTGAGTATCTTGACGGCTTAGGTCCTCCATTGCTCAGCAGTGGATCCGCGCCTGACAAAGTGTACATTTTTTATACCTGCAAAATTGCAAACTACTACAAAAACTATGCAAATTAAATAAGGTAACATTTTTGCAAGCTATCTAGATGCTAATTCAAAAATGCAATCAGAGTGAAACCTGACTGTGGTTTTCACTGTGAACAATATTGTTAGCTTGCAGCAATAACAAATATAAAACAGAAAAATAAATAAATATTAATATTCAAAAACTTTTGGCCACACCTCAGGCAGTGAAATAAGTATAGAAACATAAAATTATTCAAGAGTCGACAGATGACAAAAATCATGTGCTGCAGATTTTATAAAAAAAAAAAAAATTAAATAAATAATGGAATTATACAGTGCTCGGTAAAAATTTGTGCATAGAATTACGGTTTAGTTCTGTCCACACTTTAAACTGCTATGAAAATTTAATAAATCTCTTCTATTCCGAAGATGTAGTTAAAACTGCTGCAAGCTTGACATTTTATGCTTGACACCTGACCGATAACTTAAAGCTATTCACAATTTTGTTGCTGCAACGAACACTTTTGCTTGCGGTTACGGTTAAGCGGTTGTGGTCAGTTGAACGTTGCAAAGAGTCTGTTGAAAAAAATTTAAAATTGTGCGCCCGGAAACGGAAGCATGCATGAGGATGCTGAGGTGAATGTTAGAGCATGCACACTGAAGTGTTTCTGAAAAATATTTTTGAGGATTGTTTTCGCGTTCATTTTTTTTTTTTTTTTTTTGCTGAACTTGTGTTTTTGCCTGTTTATTGCCAAAGTTCAAATTTCAAAAATAAGCAGGTAAAAATCGCTCAATAAGCTTGCTTTTGAATGCATATGTGAGTGTATGTTCTCTTGCAGCTAGCGAGAAGGATTTTTAAGTACTTTATACATAGTTTATTAGTAGGCATAATTTAAGAATAAATTATCAATATTCATGACGCTCATACGTTACGGTGCGTATTTAAAAAAAAAATAAAAAAATATTCATAAGCTTTCACAGAGGTTTTTTTAATTTTACGTAGCATATGCAAATCAGTGTTTACAGGAACCTGATAAGCAAGTTATGTTAAATTTAAAAAAAAAAAAACAGAAATGCCAACATAAGGATTCTTAAATAAGTTTTTATTAGAACGTTTGTGCATGAGAGGAGTGGGGGGGGGAGATTTATCATTTAAATTTTTTTGACAAATAGTGTATTTATGCAAAATCAGTTTCACCCGAAAATTTTTCTGGCTATAATATATATTGAAAACAAAAGCTATAGAAAAAATAATTTTTTCTTGTTCATTCTTGCTTGAATTTTATCTGAGAATGCAGTTGAGTTTTAATTTTAAGTTATTGTTGATGCTACCTTTTGGTTAAACTTAAAAAAAAATAAGATTCTGCATAAATTAGCATAAAAATATCAATAATGAATAAATATTGTGGCCTTTTCAAAGATTAAGAAGATGGTTTTTGTTATAAAATATTACAGCGCCTTCAGCTGAATTTTGAGCTTAAAAAAAACCACAATGAGAATCTTACAACACACTTCACTGAACTGGACTTGAAAGAGTCGCACAAAAGAAAAGCTTATTGCGATAGAAAAATTTATCAAGTTGCTCAATTATGCCAGCTGAGCAATTTAGCCTTACGGCTTTTTCTTTCAGCTTTACGTACTTTTTATACAGCACTTTTTTTCAACAATTTTTTCGACCCACCATCCAAATCATTCAGATTTCTTTTTTTTTATTAAGCATACGGTGATTTTTTCTTTGAACTGCAGCTGCACGCAGTTCGGTTCGCCTTTAGTTATTTGTTTTTTTTTTTGTGACTTGGTTGTTTTTTAAGTTCTCCAAACCGCATTATAATCCGATTGGTGTTCACTTTTTGTCCTTTAGGAATTAAGTTTATGGTTAAATAACGACCCCAACCATTCCGATACAAGTCAATGTCATAAATACAGTGCACAGTGTAACCTTAATAAAAAAACTTTTTTGTCAAAAAAACATAGCATAAATGATACTCTTTGTTGGATAATATGTAAAGAAATCTTCATGACCGAATTGAGAAAAGCTTTTACTTTCTTACATAAATAAAACCCGATATTTATACATTGTAGTATCTAGATTTAATTTAGAACCTGCGATCTTTCTTAAGGTTTGCGACATAAGTAACTTAAAATAAGGTTTAGGAATGAAAGGACGATTGTTTAAAACAAACTAATCACCTGAACAAAACTTAAAAATTTAAAATCTGCACTCTAAGAACTGGTTAAGAGATTATTTCAATAATTGTTGGGAAATTTCACGCCATTTATTGGCGATCTTGAAAAAATAGCACTATATAGGTTTTTTCAATTCTGTGAAAAAGTCAGCAGTTATTTCTTAAAATTGGTATATATTCTCCACTTTTCACGCTATTTCAGCATTTTGTCGCTCAGAGAGTTTTAAAAATGCTCCAACAGCGATATATTACGCTATTGGAGTGAGTGTTATGCTCTCTTTGTGATGGGTTAAGGGCACGTTCTCATGAAACTCGACCTAAAAACTCAATTATTTTTTTTTTAATTTTTAATAGCTTATGATGTGTTTTTGATGGGTTTGGCTGTTAACGATTGCATAAAAAGTTATCGCATACGAAAGGAATCCATATTTTCATAAACGCATTCGAAAAAATCGTTAACCAAATTTTTAAAACACGTTTTTTGAAATATTATTTTTCTCAAACTGGTCTCCACGATATCTCAAGAACTACTCTATAGATTGACTTACATTTCAACTATTTTAAAGAACTTACATACAATTTATTGGATCCTAAGCCTGTAATGATGGTGGTGCTTCGGTATTAAAAAGATTTGTATTTTATTTATTTCAGTGTAGTGGTCAGCACGTAAATAGGTTAGGCTAGGACTCGATGGATGGGGGGGGATCTTTCTACACTTACTCTAAAAATCACCATTCACAAAAGAAATACGTGCTTATAGATGAAGTATAAAGACAGATTTTAAGAAGATAGAGGAAAAGAGAGAATCGGAATCTAACCCTTTACCCAACCATGTTCCCAAATATCATACTCTAACATTTTGATTTGGGAACCCCTGACGGTTCTAATCAGCTGCTTTGGCTAAGCTAACAAATAAAAAAAATTTTACTTCAAGTTGATTTTAACATTTTTATTTCAAGTTCAAGGTCTAATTTTAAGAGAAAATGTAAATGAGATTAACATTACCATCACAATATTTGCTGCGCTCTCAAATTTAACATAATTCTTCGGAACGAAAAGAGAAATGGAACAATGTAGTGGAGCATGCTAAGAACTAACTAAATAAGAGCACCATCGGCAATATAAATGAGCGTTACTTAATTACTTAAAGTTTGACAAAATTATTAAGAGCTAGTTATAGAAAATATAAGTATTAATACCTATATTATAAATACATTTTGTTTTTGTTAACGACTGTCTATATGTTTACACATATGTTGAGTTTAGTTTATTGTCTGTATTTGAGTAGCTCTTTACTGTAACAAATTTATATTTATTTAAGAATCTTTTAGATAAAAACATATACATTTTTTTTTTTAGTTAGATGAATAAATCTTTAATATGCAATATTTTAGTAGTTACGTTATTGAAAATTATATTTGAGTAATTTAATGTAGTTTTATCTCATTTTAAGGTCTCTATCCAGCTCTCAAGTAATTACTCAAGAAAAAAGTTACTTAAGTTTCTTGAGTGTAAAAAAGTAGTAGACAAGTAATTTTGACGGCGAGAGTTTTGACAGTTCCAGCATTGTATCACTTTGTATTGAAAATTTAGGCTGATTTATTTTCATCAAACATTGAAATAAATTTGTTGCAATAAATATTGAAATAATTCATTAAATGAGTAATGGCTGAATTGCAAAGGTAAGTAATAGAGAAAAGCGTTTGTTTACATTTTATTACATTTTGTTTACATGTTGGCAGACCGCTTCTTCCGGACAGCTTTCGACCGCTTCTCGGAAGACATCTGCCCCTCAAAATTGACTGCCTCTTCTTCTCCCTCCGTAGAAATGTTCATGTGCATGTCTAAAATATTCTGTTATTAATTTTAAATCAATTAATCAATGATATCAATATAATTATTTACCTTTGAATGTTGGTTGCCAAAATTTTACTTGAAGTAATAATAAAACTTGCATATATTTCTTGACATTCACAGTGTTACCGTTGTCACTTTTCAATGAAAAAAAAGAAAAGGATTCTCTTTCAAGTAATTTTGACAAGGAAAAATTACTTTTCGATTACTTTTCAGATTTATGTATGAAAATAAGCTTTACTTGAGAGCTGGAAACAGGCCTTTAAGGTAGAATAATAGTTTAATAAGATAAGTGTTGTTGTAATAAAAAAAACAGAGACTTACCAAGTCATAAGCTGCATCCAGGCCTGTTGCTGTGTATGACGTGGAGTGTGCATGTTTATGTTTATGTGTTCTATATGCTATGAAACTTTAAATTTAAGATTATTTATTATTTTACCTTTAAATTTATAACTTCATTTCTAACACTTTTTATGTTTTTTTTTCTTTGGTCGTTGTATATACTAAATATATATACATAAAGACAGCTATATACAGATTTGCTTTATATACATAATGATATTCCTTATGGTATAACTACTTTTTTTCTTACTTTTATTTTAATCAAATAATTACTTTTTACTTATAAAAGTATCTTCTTTCATTTACTTATATTGTAACTTTAACAACTCTTTTAAAATAATTTAATATTTTTCGTTTATTTTGAGTTAAACACAATTTTATGTAGACCAAAACCTCGTGGTTATACTTGTGAGCGGCGCGATAAACTAAATCAGTTTGTTTAAGTCGTCGTGGACTTTGGCCAAACGGTGAATCTCTGGCGAAACGTCTCACGTTTGAGAGTTAATCCAATTGATGAGTGGATTAAATTATAGTTTACAGTTGAATTAAACTATAATAATCCCAAGCAGACAATTATATAGAAATATTCTTACTGGTGGGAATACTTGAATGAAAACTGCTTGTTTAATTTTGATGATATTTAATTAATACTTTAATTAAAATGTATTTAATTTTTGTTTTTATTACTATTATAAACTAGATAGTTTGCTTTTACTCAAACTTTTATTAAATTTAAATTAAACTTTAGCTGCACTTAGCCATAGAGTTGTCGGCACCAGATCCAGATAAGAAGAGACGGGATATTCTTTTTTTCTTCCGGAAGTATCTTATTTTTTTTTTATATTTCTTATAAAGCTTCAAGCTGGGGTTGTGTAAAAGAATGTAGGTATATGTTTAGTTTAGTTTGCTTAGTTATGATTACAGGGATGTTATCGCTTTCGTGTTAATGTTTTGACATAACATGGTAGATTTTCTTACCAAGAAGATTATTGGCAGAGAACCATCACAAGCCTTAATTCCGATAATATAAGCCGGTAGTTTTTTAAGAGCACTTTAAAGAGTGAGAAATGTGAATAAAAACGCTACTAAAAATGCACTTCTCCGCCATTTTTTTAATTTGAACTATTTATCAATAATATAGGTTCAAGCTCCAATAAACCCTAAATGTTATATAATTTACAAAATTGTTTGGTTTTTTTTATATCAGCTGACATGAACAAGCTTTTTTCATCAGCTCTTTTTCATCAGCACCTTTGACAGCGAATTGACACTTCACATTACACATTTATGCACTAAAAGAAATATTATTCTACACATTAGGAATCAATAAATGACGGCCAAGAAACTCAAGATGTTCATTTACCTCCTTCTATGGAAAAAAATCAAGCACATCACCACATTTTTTGGGCCTCTAGATGAGAACTTACCCTTAGGCCAAGACTGATATATGCCAGATTACGCCAACAGAGCCAGAAATATTTTCACCGATCTGCGCAAGACGTTAGGTCGTTCGTGATGTAGGTTTTGTGCTTGTTATGGTCCAGTTAGCCCCGCATGGCACAGCACAGCATGCAACGCAGATAAGGGGTCGTTTATGAACTACGTTACTGATTTTTAGCACCTTTTTACCCCCCTTCCCCACTACTTTTCATAGTGTATTTCAAAACCCCTCACCACTCCATAAAGTAATGGGACAAACAAAAAAATTGTGGTACTATTTAAGCTGTGTTAACGTCAGTATATTCATCATATAATCTTACATCGTTGAAAAAGTATTTTCGAGTACATTTGCAGAATATAAATTTTATTCGAATAAAATAGGTAAAACTTAGCAGATGTGAAAAAAATTTTCCTAATGGGACAGTGCAAACCAATAACAACACAGCTCTGTTGAACATCATTGCTATAGCATACACGAGAGAGAAGAGAGTGACTCAAAACACTTCAACAGAGCTGTGTGGCATTGTTGTTGTTGCTGTTTCTTAATTACTCTCTCGAATTGATAACCTGAACAGAATGAAGTAATTTAATTCAATGAACCCAGTGGTAACTAGACATATGACGTAACCAATAATTTCTTTTATGTCTACAATGTAGATGTGATTACATAATAGAGTTTTTGAAATGAAAACTTCTTCAGGCGCGTTTAGTCATTTTGTGTAGAGGAAAATCTTTACTTAACGAAACCCTTACTCATGACACGACATTCACAAATTAAGAGAAATGCCATATTTCAGACAATTTTTGTAAATTAGCCAAAAATGTGTAAAATGTTATAAATTTGGTATGTTAGTGCTATTTGAAAAAAGTTGACATGACTACTTTCAACGGCTGTTAAACGACAACACTGTTTGTTTGTTTGTTTGTTTGTTCGTTCTTTATCCCTTTCACACCTGACGCTAATCCACTGAGAATTTTTTTATGATTTTTAGAGTAAATGGACTTTATATGATCTGAAAATATATTCAAAGCCAAAACTTTGATATTTTCATGTCCTTCAAGGATTTTCAAGAACCAAAAGTTTGTACTGAAATATTTTTTTTTTTTTGCACCAAGTGACCTCAAATCAATTAAGATTTTTTTTATTATTTTATTGTTTTACATTTATTATTTTTGTTAAAATGAGTTCACTTCACTAAAATTGCGCTATTAGTATTTTAGTATATACGAAAAAAAACTAACGTCCGCTGCTCATTTTTTAAAAAAATAAGTGTGACGCGAGAAACAATATGAGAAGCGCAATAATCAGCGCAATCGATACATGAAAATTTGTTTTACATTCTGATAACGACGAGTACAGAGTACGTAAAATGAGTAGTGGATATGTATTAGCCAAAAGTATTTATCAATGTAATGTTTTTTTAACTATGATAAATGCTTTTCAATAAAATTAAAAAAAAAAACAAAAGACAAATCGTTTTTGATATGGTCGAACTTCGACCACAGGCGATACTAGTATAAATTAAAGGTATAATATAATATAATAATATAATTATTGCTAATATCATTATTTAAAGCTATTCTATCTTCGATCCAAGAGTCGATGCTCTCAATCACTGAGATTGAGATGCTAGAAGATTTCCCAAGACAAAATATTTGACACGAAAATGGCATTATACCAGTATAATTGTGGCAAATGAGCAGAGTTCTGGCAGTATGCTGAAATGTGGTGGTCAGTTGACTTTCTATCAAAAAAGGCTGCCAGAAAGTAGCAGCATGAAGGTATGGAAAAGTCAGTACAAGGCAGTGTATCGAAATTCAGCATTGTATTGGATAGCAACTGAAATGTTCAAGCAGCTCAAACATTTTTGTTTTTTCAGCAGCAGCCTTCCTACGCACTATAACGGCAGGCATATGAACTCTGTTGAATAAAACCATTATTTTGGCATTGAACTGAAATATTTGGTCAGGCTTCAAAGTTTTGTTTTCTACAGAACTCTGTTAAAAACAAACATTGTATTGGCATCCAGTCAAAATGGTTAAGCAGCTTGAAAATGCTGCTGTATAGACAATAGAACTATCTCGCTTTATACTGGAAGACGCTTTTATTCTGTCTAACTCTTCTGAGCTTTGAATTTTTAAAAATCTTCTCATATTTAACATATGAACTTGGCAGTAACAATTAATTTTTTATGTCGAAAGTTTGCAGAAATAAACGTTATTTAACAATTTATAAAATTTATAAAGGTAAAGGTTCTTTATTTGTTTTCAATCATATTTTTAGTGGAACACTAAAAATCATATTTGATGGAACACAAAACATAACTAAGAAATTAACTGTATTTCAGAAGATCTAATACACTGGTGTACAAGAGTGACTTCAATATTTGATAAGACCGTCGGTTTGAATAATTTTTTGTGCATTTGCTAATTACTACATAAAAATCTAGTTAATAGTACATGTTAAATAGAGTGCTGCTCCGTCAAAATACCACATGAATAATAAATTCCTGGGGTCATTTATGAATATATTTTCGCATTGATTCCGATGTAGTTCGCCATCGTAAATGCTTCTAGCCTGTTAACAAATTCTATTTTTTTTATAAAATGGTGAGCATTTATTTATTTATATATATGTTTGAGATATATGCTAGTACAACAAGATAAATATCTTATGTTTAAAGTACTAGTAACACAATATTTAAATAGCACGTGTATATAGCAACTTATTATCTAAACATCAAACATTGTAAAGCATTTTAAAAAAATTAAATTATTATAAAAAAGAGAAAAATTAATAGTCATGTATCCCGGGCACTTCACTAGAATAGAGAGGGGCAAGAAACAAAAACAAAGAAATAAAAAATAAAAGATAATCGTAAGAAAGTTCGTTATTTAAACTGCAAGATAATTAAAAAGTTTCTTTCTGAATTTTGATGCATTGCCGGTAATTTGTATATCTCTGGGAAGTGAGTTCCAAAGCCGAATTGCGTAGACAAAGAATTGTCGTTCGCGAAAAACGTAACTTTTGAAACAACTCTGGTGGTGACTTAGTATTTATAATTTTATGTAACATCAGAATTGTTCTAAAATTTAAAAGTGAATCCAGAGGCATGTGAAAAATTTTACATGCATGTCGCGAAACGTGATCCGTACGCCTAAGTCCAAAAATAAATCGAGCGATGTTATTATATACAACGTTTAGTTTAGCTTTAGTTACACTATCACAGTTTGCAAAAATTTCACAGCCATACAGTAGAGTTAGAATCAAGTAAGTTTTTGCTAACTGCATTCTTATATTAAGAGGCGTGAAGTATTGTACTGTCCACAAACTACGAAGCATACCATACACTTTGCCAATGGATTTATTTATATGACTATTCCACGTTAAAACATCGGTTGAACGTAATCCCTAAGTTTTTTGCCTGATCGACAAATTGTATTTCTGTACCGTTTATTTTAATGCTGGGGATAGAGCTTAAGTCAAATCGACTTTTATGAATGACAATGCTTTTTGACTTAGCTGGATTGAGGCAAAGCCCATTCTTCGATGCCCAATTGTAAATATTTCTTAAGTCAACACAGAGCTTGTCAATGCACTCTTCGCAATCTGAGGGTTTAGAGTTTATATACAATTGAACGTCATTAGCGTACAAATGAATATTGGAGTATTGTGGAATTTTTACTATGTCGTTGATGTACATAGAAAACAATAAGGGTCCCAGTATTGAACCTTGAGGAACATTCCTAGACATATAGATATATTCTGAAACTATCTCTTTTACGCAGACAGCTTGTCTTCTGTTACATAGATAGGATTTCATAAGTTTCACAGCAGAGTTTCTGAGAAATTGAACAAGTTTGTAAGTTTTAAGCACAACAACTTGTGATCTACCGTTTGTTTGCAGAAATCTGGGCGAGCAGTAATTGCTTGCAGCTGTGCCCCTATTGAAAAGGTGAGCAGATATCCGAACTCGACTGTACTATTATATTACTCGCATTTCCTTTTACTTGTCTGAAACAGTTGTTGCAGTGCGCCATATACTCAATAGCGGAATTTATTTTTATTAAATGTTTTTTAAAGACATAAGTGGAGATGGGCGTTTTAGGGTTGGAATCAATTCCAACAAACTGCTTAATTCAGAACAGCCTAACTTGTGTCGTAAAACGTATGCTTGAATTGAGGTGAAGACTTCAGATGTTGATACCGCAGATCTTAGAACAAATCGATCTTTTCAGCAATCGGATCTTCACTATTCTCGTCTGATGCACAATTTTTTGAGTCTGGCAAGGATCTTCATTAAAAACTTTAATTGATTATACGGTACAAACATTTCTCTGTCAAATTTCGTTTGTGAAATCTGCTTATTTTTTGCTTGTTGGACTATGTTTTTATAGAGCAATAATTTTAAAACTCACCATTCTTTTCAATAAAACTCTTAGCGCACGTAGTCTCTGGTATTGTTTGTGGCTTCCTTTCTTTGTTTGAGTTGCTTACACCTGATATACTAAAGACAAACCTTTTTTTAAAAAAAAAACTTTGAAATTTACGTTTGAAAAATCTCACTTAAAAATGTATGTCACAACATCAAAGCCGTTCAAAATTTAGGTAAATCGAAAAAATCGACAAACCCAAAGATCAAAAACTGTTAGTTAAATAAAATAAGCTTAAATATATAAAATATATAAAAGAAACCAATATTTTGCATTCAATGTCATGTTAATGCCCCATCCAATTGCCTGCCACTACTTGCATGTATTCTGATCCCTGCCACCTAGCTTCCACTGAACGCCACTTGCATGCTCTCTTATACATTTTTAAGCCTCTGTTAGGCAGTCTGCTGTTCTGTACAGTGGCAGTCAACTGGCTGGTTTTGGTACAATTGCCCTGCCGAAATTGGGCCAAAATAATTTCATTTCTATTCCAATAAACAGACTACCTGTCTACCATATTAAGTTCATTTTCCGGCCAAAAATTTTGTCTGGGGTTGTTTTTATATTAAACGTATTTGTTAACAGATACTTTACATAATTTTTATCAGTTTTATTTAAAAATCATAAAGAATGAAAACAAATATACCCGTAATTTGTATTATTTAATATAATACTGGTTATATATCAAATAGTCTATACAATAAACACAAATTTGAAAACATTCAAATGCATTTTAAACATTTAACATAAACAACAGCGAAAGAGAAATTAAATAAAATTACGCTCATGCTTACGTAATAGCAACCTACTCCCATCGTCGCTGTTTGTGTAAAAAAAATGTCATCAGTGTTTTAGCGGCCATTCTCGTACAAAAGAAATTCAGAATTGTATACAGGCCATTGGTTATGTCATGTGTCCACTTACCACTGGGATAAAGTTTTTACGCATCTATAGCGTGAAATATTTTGAATTTGGACCCCTGAAATGAAGGAAATATGTTGCCAGCAATAATTGCTGTGAGTTCCCGTGGATTTTTATTAGAGTGTACTGAATACTTTGCGTTAATTCAGTTATGTCTTGACACATTCAAAAATCGATTTATATTAAAAAAAATTTCTTGTATACGAAGATAGCCAAGAAGAATCATTGGGACATTTATATTAAAAATGCATAAAAAAGATTCAAAAAACTCAAGTTTCCTATATTAAGAATTAATTATGGCATATTCTAACTACAAAAGTGTTTTTAGAGTTTTAAAATTATGCAAAAAAAAAATTTTATATATTGTTTGATCTACAATAAAGTTATAAGCGAAA